>KK119267.1:543348-654564 GCA_000611955.2 Stegodyphus mimosarum | reverse complement strand
AAGAGTGAAGGAGAAAATGTCAATGTAAGATTAGAACTTGAAATGAAAGTGAAGGAGAAAATGTTGATGTAAGATTAGAACTTGAAATGAACTTTATCAAAAGACTCATACGTGAGAAAAGGATACCTATCAATGATCTCAAATAACTTGATCAAAGATATAAACCTGTTGAAATGCCCTTTGCAAGCCAAAAGACGGGAAAGTGAAACACAAAAGTATGGCTTTCCGCACTAGTGGAATGCGATGGCCCAGTTACCAAGAAAGTCTTAACCGATAATCCAGTTGAAAATGATTAGTTCCCTCCGCATAAAACTGCCGAGCCATCTTCCATAGTGGATGCTACTCCTGTGATAGCGACTGCTAACTAGGTCGATGCCTTACAAAAGGATATCAACACAGAAATTCTCAGAGAGAGAAAATTGATGAGGAATCTACAGTCGTTGAACCGGACCCTGTGATGGAGAGAAAGAAAGAGAAGGAAGAAGGTTGTCTGAAAAGACCAAGAGGATTATTCTCCACTCATGAGATTGATATCTGTGTAAGTGTTGGATGTAACACGTACGTAGGACGTAGCATTACGGTTACTTTCACCTCGAGTGCTATGCCCGGTCGTGCATTAAGTTGCCTTATGAAACAGGGCATTCAGTTCAGCCCATAGAGGACTAAGACGCAATCGCCTATCGGGGTAATCATGCAAGTCTTTTACGCAGACACGAAAGAAGATGGAATATTGAAAGCGCTTTAAGCATGAAATTCTCTTAACGTGCCAAAAAGAAACTTTCAGTATTGTTTGTTTAGGTTAGCCAAACAGATACAGGAAGTCACTCTGTCAAAATTCTTTTGCAACTTAATTTGTTCATTAGGCGCTACCTGCCTGGTAAAAGGCAGATTATGTGCTTCAGATGCCAGACATTTAACTTACATGTGATCTCTACACAAGAAGGAAAATTCAAATACTAGGTGTCACAAAAATCTTGCTTCCTTTAAAGGGCGCGCGTTATTTCGAAAACCGCACAGTCAAAACTTTAAGATCTCAGTTAATAAGAAGACCACGAACCTGTAAAGAATGCTACTAGAATTTAGAACTCTCGCAAGACCTGCAAACACTCAGAACGTTCCCAAAGAAACGCAAATTTGGATGTTGTCACAGAAAATAGTAGCAATTGGTGCAAAGTACAAAAACGTGAATTCTTATAACTGAAACATGAAATTGCCAAATTCCTTGCTAGAGCTATATGAAGAGGTGAACTTGCAAAGCTTCGTTCTTCCTAGAAGACGAATTCACACCTGGCACCTTATTTGTCTGCTAAATTTCCGATTGGTCAAGACTTTTCGCAGTTTGGAAGTTCACTTCTGCTCACGTCAACCTGCACACCAGCAGATCAATAATGAAACAACAGGAAACTTTTGCAGTGGCTTGTAACTTTCCATGATGTTTCAAGCTCTTTGCCTGCAACAGTCAAGCAGCTACAACTTTACTTAAACGCATCTGTTTTCTTTTCTACAAGGAATTAACTGTGATAAAGGGTCGACTTCTTTTTATACCTTTTCAGGCTCCCGTTACAACAGATTTTATCACTATGAGAAGGAAATTACAAAATCATATGCAGTACGGGGCAATAATTTAAAAGAGCTGGTAACAATATGCTTCGCTCGATTATTCTGTAATAATTTCATTATTGGTAATGCAGATACACTTCCCATACATGGCAAATTTATTCTTTGCATTTTATTACTGCAGCTTCTAAGCTCATATCTATTTAAATGAACAATCAGTGTTGGAGAATGGTGATAGCATAATACTTTAACGACAGATTGCATTTGAGGAACAAATAACTAATAAATTAGAATTTGTAAATTGGTGAAAATGTAGAAGAAGCTTTTTAAAAGCTATTTATTCTCATGGAAAATATGTACGCTGCGATTAAAGTCAAAAACTACTCTCTAAAAAGTCAAAAAACTCTTGCGAAAAATAAATATTCCATTAAGCTTCAGCCAAGAAGCTGCGTCTTAAAACGATTACAAACTAATTATGAGTTACCATATTAATACTTCATAAATCTACATAAATATATTTTTTAAATTTACAGTTAGAAGACATGTAAATTTTCAGATTCCAAAGTCTTATGGATCTCATTTTGATGAATTACAGGCTTTCCTATACAATGTAGAACTCGAATTTTTATTTTGTTACTTTTTAAATCCACCATATTTTGAGTTCTCAATCCGAGAATTAAGGTACTTCGCATAATAGAATATAAGTTTATAAGTAATATAAGTTTCGCTAGCCAGTTGGGGGAATTATTTTCCGGCATTTGGCCTCACACTTTTGAACAGTCCATTGTAAATGTGAAAGTTTATTGAATACGTCTTTAACTTCTAAAGGATTAATTCTTAATATGCTAAATCTAACGTAGGTGTTTAGTTTTAAAATATTTTAGATGTTAAATTGAAATCGGTATACCACGATCAGATCGCAATACCTTTTTAATCTTATGGTTTTAATCTCTGAAAGATTTTACCTATTTTCTAAACATTTTGAAATTCCGATGTGACCACTAAAATAATCTAAATTTTCAAACTATGTTTTCTCTCCTTTTTTGTTATAAGAAATATATTGATAGTCCCCAGTAACATTTAATACATAAATACTAGGCAATTAAAAGGCGATTGGGGGTGGGGGAAGATATAAATAATTATCTTCTTCTCTGTAGTAGCTCTGCCCACTTGCCGTAAAGTCGCTGAATATGCAAAACTGGACATTTAAAGTAATTAATAAGGATTTTTTTGCACGAATGAGTTAAAAGAATATTTTTTCTATGCAGTTTCAAATGTAAAGGCATGTGCTGCATGCATCTGCTCTGAGACGACGCAGCTGATAGGACAAACATTGAGCAAACATTGATTTAAAAGTGTTGCTTATTCAAAATATAAATCATAATATTTTAAAACCAAATTTTACTTTGAAATTCCATACTGAAATGTTACCTTTTGTTCAATAAAACCATCTAGTTAAAATTCCCTTATGCTTAGTCCAATTCTGTGAAAAAAGGAAGTGTAAAGAACGCTTTCCTGGAAAATAAGTCACCGGTCTTTTTCTTGTTTTTTCCATTTTTTTTCTTTTTCTTTTTTTTGTTCTTATACTTCTTTCTTTCCTTTCAACGAAAGAAGAGATTCATGGATGCTTAATTAATGCGTCCGTTCTTGAAAAGCTAGACTCATTTCAATTCTTGCTTGAAGGCCGGGATTTTAATTAAAATCCGATGTTTACTCTCGTCGGCAGGGTTTCGTAATTTCACCTGACGTCCGGAAAAATTTGTTTATCAGCTCCGAGGCTTCTTTACTTTTGCATTTACTTTTATTTTTGTAGATTATTTATTCTGGCTTCTCTAGTTTGCCTTCGATTTCAAAAGTGGAATATATATCTATATATACCACTCTCTTTTTCGTTTCGCTACTTCTCGTTTTCGGTTTACTTTAGCTGCATTTTCTGATTGCGTGTTTTGAGGTGCATGATTCCGATTATAGAATATCGGTGAGGAAAAATCGATATTCTTGAAACTTTGAACGTGATTTCTCCTCCCTTTTGCTCAATTATTGCAAATAATGTTTTTCTCTTCTTTCAGTTTCAGACTTTTTTTCAAATATTAGTACGCTAATGTGAAACACATTATTATTTTAAAATAATGATGACAAAGTACGATATAGTAAGTATTTATATAGTGACTTTTTTATTTCTAAATGAAATACGAGATATTTATTGAAAGCAGAGGAAATAGCTTCACGTAACATTAATTTCAGGTACAGAGCCATTAAGTAAGTTTATTGAAGCAAGAAACATGAAAATGTACAATGCCCTCGGCGAGATTCGAATTTCGGACCCTCGAATGCCAGTTGTATATGCGGTTCCAATTATACAACGAAGGCGGCATATAAGGATGAAAAATTTAGTTTACATTCTTCCCATATAAGGGCTACTGGAGACTGGAAACCACTCGCCAACTACTAGTTGTGTTTGGACTGCTCTGCAGAGCCAAGAAACACGAAAAGTGTGCAATGCCCTCCCAGATATACTGGGAGCACATCCCGATTCCCCGACAGAACATTCACATTGTCAGCCTTACGACCTTCCAAAAGGGTCTTCTAGAAGGCCAGTAAGCAGGCACCGCATCTGTTGGTACGATTGTGAACGATCTATTGTCCCTTTGACCTATACCTATGTCTATACCTGTACCTGCCATAAATCTTTTTCTAAGGAGAAGAAATTTCTATTTAAGGTTAATTTTTTAAATAAACAAAGAACAAAATAGAAAGAACACACTTTAAAATCTAATTATTTACATTATTTACTTTGAAAACAAAGAATATTGTTATAAAAGTTAAGAATAACACGTTTAAATAAATGTTTTAATACAATGCTTATATTAGCATATTCGCATACAGGTTTGCGTAAAAAAATATTGATCCATGTTGTCCACGTACAAAAGAGAAATGGAGCCCATCAACGGCATAGCAGTAACATCGCTGAATACTAGTAGTTCGGTCCGGTGTTCGAATACCAGCAAAAGGGATAAATGCTATCATTATGCTAGCATTTTCATGGGTTTTCTCCATGTGTAACATGAATGCAAGCCAGTTTTCTTCAGAAAAGTCCTTCACAAAGGCATCATCTCCGCCTTTAGGCAGATAGCTTTGTAGCGCTTTGCCATAATTAAATAAACCAAATCAAACAAACGTGAAATCAGGGGGACATTTACATAAGTTTATTATTGACATTACGTACTTTGAAAACAAAGAACACCGCTCTAAATGTTAAGAATAGTGCGTTTAAATAAGTGCCTTTTATTTAATGTTTATCTTAATATTTACACATATATGTTTGGGTAAAATACTATTTGATCCATGTTGTTCTATAATGAAAGAGAGAAAAAATTTTCCCTCAAATTCCTAAAACATCGGGGACCTCTAGCGAAAAATAAATATCCTATTAAGCTTCATTCTGCGTCTTAAAACGATTACAAACTAATTATGAGTTACCATATTAATACTTCATAAATCTACATAAATAACTTTTTTTAATTTAACAGTTTGCAGAAATGTAAATGTCCAGGTTTCAAGGTCTTACGAATCTCATTTTGATGAGTTACAGGCTTTCCTATACAATGTAGAATTCGAGAATGCCTCTGGCTAGAAAACATACTACATCTACGTAAATACTTAACTGAAAAGCCAGTGTATTATGCGTCAGATAAAATGACTGTTTTACTTTCCTCCTAATAACATAATTAGATGATTAATATGTCCAGGTTATATTAGTTAACTGATGACAAAATTTACTGGATTTGGGATGTGCTGTGGAATAGATATCATTTACGCTCTAATATGACAGCAATTTATCAGAGCTGCAGCCGCGGTATCAATATATCATTCATTCTGGTTGTAAATGCCACTCATCGTATTTCATTCCAATAACAGTATGCCGCTCAGACTACTACAAAATGATGCACTACAAAGTTAGTGCGTCATCATTCAAACTGCTTATGTGTGCGTTAGATGAGTATTGATATTCAACATTTAATCCGCAGTAGTGCAACGAATATTCTATGAAACATCCATTGGTCAGTCTGTATAAATTGAACCTTGCCTATATGTCGTTATTGAAAAGACGAATCAGCAGAATAATTGCTGCTATAACATTCTTTATTTGCTTCTTCTCCGTAAAACAGAACGAAACCCTAGCTTGAGTATTGACTGTTGCATTGTAATTTTTAATTTGATTTATTGCAAGAAGTAAAGTTTAAATTTCTGTTTCGCAATTTCTTGTTGAATTAAGATGTAATCCGTGTATTCTTAGGTAGCATAAAATGTGATTTTGGCTTAGATCAGAAAGTAATGGTTAAACTTAAAATTGGTGAAGTTAGGTACAGCCTAACGGCTGCACAGTTAGACTATCCCAATTATCCAAGACAGTTAAATTTGCTCTGACTCGAAATCAGTGTAAATAAGCCTAATGGCAAGAATAACTCAACTCCGCAGAATTCTAATCGCTAGAGAATCAAAGTCATCAACGTAGTTTTCCAGCAGGAGGAACACGATCTGATTTCAACCTCAAAAATCTTCCTTTAACTATTCCTACATAATTTGAATACACGTGCGCTGGAAATTTGCATTCTGGCAAGGAAATTAAATGAGGTTTTATTTTAAAGGTACCTTTAATATAACTGATTAGAAAATTGAATGATACTCTACAAAGAAAATTAGAAATTGTTTTATGATATAATTATGTGTTCTTTAATTTTCCACAATATCTTTTGAGCAGAACATTGCAATTAATAAATATTAGTTTAACTCAGTTAGGTTGGCATAAGTAATATTCATTACTAATTATAAGCTACATTTCCTTGCTAGAAATTTTACAGCAATGCCTCTTGGAAACAGCACTGCAGATAACTGACTCAATACATCATGGTTAGTTTTTCATGAAAGAGAGATTCTGGGGATCTGAAAAATTTGTGAAGAAATGAAAATACGTATGCAAGGTCTGTCCCGAAAGCAGTGCGCCCATTTTGTTTAAGAAATCTATTGAACCGATTCGTACAATTACTCAGTTTTCTTCGAAATACACTCCTCCTGCTTTGACACACTTGTTCTAACGCCATTTCCATGCTTTATACGCGTTCTGGAAGTCCGTCACAGGGATGTCCTTTATTAACAGTCACCTTGATGTTCTCCAAATGCAGTCCCCAAATGTTGTCCTTTGAGGAATTTTTTTTAATCTTTTGGAGCAAAAAGAAGTCGACTGAAGCAACGCAAAAGTCTCCGACGGCGTTTTCTCAAGTTTGAAACAAAACACTGCTCAAGAGTTTTTTCCATCTTGATTTCGACCGAGCACTTACACAAGCGGTCACTGAAACAGTCACTGTGACTCTCCAAGAGCTCGGAGTCGACTGTTACTGGTCGCGCTGTGTTTGCAAGACTCCACCCACCCTTCCGTGAAAGCGGCAAAACTGTGAGACGGATAGTTGCGGCAGAAGAAAATGGGGTGCAATACAGGACAGACAATTACAGCAATTTGGGACAGAACTTTTACGTGACATGAAAAAATAGAAAATTGCTTTCAGATCAGAAAAATGAATATGCGTTCTGCCCATAAGCATCTTTAGGCGGAATTAAATTTCCTGAATGCATATAATAGATATACCTCCAATTGAAAGATGCTTCAAATAAGGTTAAGTATTTATGTTTCTACAGTTTAAAATTAAAACAAAATTCAAAACCTTAGCAACCTCATTTTTTATACCCCTCTCGGTGTGATATAATTACATTTACTAAGAAATTTGACTCATTTTTAAAACGAAGCAAGAAAGGTTTAACTCCCGTAAGACAAAACCTGAAAGAGATATTTAATGTTAAAACCCCAGATAATGCTTCTTGAGAATTTGGAGAACATACAAGTACTGAAGAACGAAATACTAAAATTTTTATGAAACTAAAAATTCAGCATCATGTTGAGAAAATGTTTCTGATATTAATAGATCTTATAACAAGAATCTTACAGAATATGTGTTCTTGAAAATAATCGTAGGCTTTAAGTACTACACGTAGCCAACTCTTGGCATTGTTTGCGTAAATTGAATTGATCGACAATTGCAATACAAACCTAAAGAAATAAAAGTGCATATGAATATTATTAACATACTTTTAGCTTTTGGAAACTTATAAATTAATTTATTGTGAAAATGCTTTCATCGTACCAGATGTACAAAAAGTATAACGAATGTTATAAACTACGAAATCGCAAAGGAATATCACTGAATCCCTTTCACATTTATGAGGAAAATGGAAAGAAATCAACCTCGGATTATCCTAATTTATTTTTAATCGACCCCTCAAGGAAATTGATGAGAACTGCTTTTTGATGCTGAAAAATCTAAAAATAAAAGTCCTAAACTTTAAAATTAAATACCTCAGTCAATGGTTGTCTCATGGGAGTCAAACCGTGTGTATTTTAGGTGCATAGAATGAGAATAAACTTTAACTGTATGTAACCGCTAAAGCCGTAGAAAAAATAGTTTCATAGTTTTTACAAAACTAATTTTTTAAATTTAAACATATTATATCATGAATACTTATATCCTTTAAAACACTTTCATATGGGGAAGCATATTGGTCTGCAACAAACGGCTGCGAATGTGAAGGCCTACTAGGGAATTCTGCGGACTCACTATGTAGGAATAAGTTGCTTTAAATGTCAAATAAAATCTTTTAATTACTTCTTCATACCAGTTTTACTCATTGTAAGAAATAATTTTATTTAAGAACTTTAAGATAATTAGATTGAATTTGGATCTTAGTATTTAAAACAAAAACCTCTTAGATTTCTATTTCATACAGCTGAGTTATCTGGCATCAAAAAAAGGCTTACTAAAACATTTAAACTGTAATTAACATAAACCATATTATAAAAAACTAAATATACTGCAAATAAATTTTTACCTGTATGGTGAAATCTCTAAAGCGCAACTCTTTCAGAATCAGAGTTTTGTTACTGAAACTACTCGAAATATTGTTAAGTTCGTAAATATATCAGGGAGAATTCCTTTTTTAAAGTATTATGACCAATATTTATAAAAACGCTTAACACATCTTAAAAGTCAGCATTCATTATGTTACTGCATGTAATTATCAGTTATTCACACTAGTGAATGTAACATTATCTTTCCAGGGTATGTGAGTATTTATGTTTAAGTTAATATTTTATTTTTAAAATTTTTACTTTTAATGTAAATGAATAATTATGTACTCGTATTTATTGTAAGAAAAGGCTTCGTATCCAAAGAAATTTAACTCGTATTTAATAACTTTTTTCAGAGTGTAGTTTGAGCTATGTTCAATGAATTCGTCAGAGATCTTTTTTATTTTATGAAAATATGCATCAATCTCTCTTTTTACATCATGTATTTTAAGCAATGGGCGCGATATTAAATGCGCGTAGATGTATTCAATTTTTCTATGTTCAGATTCGCAATTCATTTTAACAATAGAACTGCATACCATATCAGACACTGATATGTAGTTATATTATAATTCAATTTTTTCGCAAAATATAATTTTAAATACCTAAGAAACACATCTATGTCTTGAAAGTCCTTTCATAAGAAAAAACTTTTTCAACTGAGAACATATCTTTAAGATTTGTGATTTGAGCACACTTGCAAGCATTGGCAGAGTCAGCATTTCTTCTTCCTCTGCCAAAGTTAGCTTTAAACTATGTTCAACTAGAATATGATGCAAAATGTAATTTCTTCTTTTATACACCCATAAATTTTGGCACAGTAACATCATATTCTTTTAAAGCGTTATTGAAACTGTTTGAGCAGCTACATTATTTAAAAATAATTTTGTGTGTTCTAGTACGTCACTTCAAATCCCTTTTATTTGAAAACCATTCTGAGCATTCAGTACAGGTTCTCAGATTTGGATAAGAAAATTCAGGACATTTTAAACTATCAGATTCACTAAGTACCTTTGAACATTATTTACACATAAAAATATCTTTATGAATTTTCATATGTCTCCTTTAATCCTTTTTTCTTTAAAAGACATCGGAACATTCAGTATAATTTATCAGACGAGAGAATTCATGATCTTTGATGAGCTTTAACAAATTTCTTAGAGCTAATTAAATCAGAACATTCTTTCATAAGATTTCAGATGTTTATTCATCATTTTTCGGAAAAACTTGTGAACGTATCGCAAAAGTAAAATTTCGACGATGAACCGTTTCCTAAACTCTTAACTTACCGGCATCGCTTCGAACAGGTACTGTACTATTCATATATTCTCATATGCTTGTTAAGACGTCCTCCTGAACGAAACTCATCGCATTCAAAACAATGAAAAGGACGTTCACCTGAATCATCATATACTGAGTTAAGATCTTCTCTGTTGAAAAAAGTGACTTGTGATAAAAAGTGAACATTTTTATGATAAGGCGGACACCTAGGAGAAAAAATACATTTATAAGCATTAAAAAAATTTAAAGTTAATATACTTGCTTTCTGGTATGACATTATATCTCACTTACGTGTACATATTTATATAGCAAAATAGAGATGTCAATATTTGCGCAATTTTTATTATAATTGTAACATTAATTATATTCAGTATAAATCTTAAAAAGTCACAACCTAACATTTTCTAGCCAAACCGTTTTTCTTGTTCAGTTCTACTCAGTTTACATACTTAGAAATGTAACAGAAGGAATTAAAAGACTACTTGTATTTTGAAAATATCATTTGCAATCTAATACCTGAAAGAAGAGTTCAATATGGAAAAGTTAAAAAAAAAATAAATACGCATACAAATTTCACGCTGAAATGTATGAATAAACATTTCAGCTTATTTTTTATAAAAATATACAATAAACCCTCATTAACATAAATAAGTCAATGTATCAAAAATCAAGAGAACGTATTGAAAAAATTCCTGTTAACTGGGGATTCAAATGATATTTTTGGAATAGTTTTTTTCTACACGTTAACCATTTACAGATTATAGGTCCAAACGTATTATCATCATATAAAACACTACAATGCTACTTTAATTACTGTACTGTAATTTGAAACACTATCCTCACATACCTTTTACTGTTAAAAATTCCTATATATTGCAAACAAGTTTTGATTTTGAAAGCTCTGTTTGTGTCTATACCATTTTAGGACAGTAGAATGTTTTAAGTATCAAAGTTTTAAGCAAGCGTATTACTGTTTTAACTAAATTAAAACTGAAATACGCCGAGAAGCTTGTAAGTTTATTTTTACTGTAAAGTTTCCTCTTATGCATTAAATTTTATTTTGCAGAAGAAACCGTATCCGTCAACTAAATTTGAAATTATGCAATTCACTAGTTATGTGGCCTTAGAAATCTACTTTTTAATGATAATCATAACAACACTGTGAACTGTTACACGATATTGTTATGAAATCTGCGTAAAACAATTTTCCAAAGAATTAATGCTGAACTGAGACTAAGAAATGCGTTTATACTCTACAGAAATTAATAAATTACCTTATGCCTCATCATTTGAAAAAAGCATCAATTTGTTTTGTCCGTGATATTTGGGCAAACTGGAAACAATAAACGCATGGAACCGAATTTCTTTTGAGAAGATTAATTGAGTTGTAATTTAACCAAACATTTCAAGAGTTCCTGCTGTAAAGAACAATTTGACGAATGTTAATGAAATATATTTTTTCCTGAACTTAAAATATTTATAAATCAAAATATGAAGATTTGTATTCGCTGTTTCTTATGTGTTATGCTATAAATCACTGAAGAGGTCACACAGTATTTTTTAAATATGACACATTTAAAGTACATTTTTATTTTCGATATGAATGACATAAAATGGCAGATATTCGTTTTACCCTGAAAGTTTGTAATCTAAGTTTTTCTCTCCAGGTATATTTATTCGTCCTAAAGGAAACCCCGAGTTTCCCATTATTACTTTCTTCTGACCTTTCGATTCAACAGATAGCCAGAAATTGCTACACAAGTAGGTTAAATGTATCTTTTATCGCAATAGTTTCGCTTCAGAAGCACTTAGAAGAAGCTAACGAAGAACATCAAACTCTAACAGACCTAGAATGCCATTCTGGGAGACTATTTCGTAACTTGTATGCCGCTAAGCGATTTTTACAATATTGTGCTTCCAGCAAGTGTATTAAAATAAATAAATGGATAAAAAACGTCAGAATGTTTCCTCATTGCTGAACACTTTCATAACGAGCAGAATGCAAAGACAAGTACTTTATATATCCAGTTTTTCATATTAATTATACCTTTAATAGTTTATTCGACTTCCTTGACATATTACTTCTTTATACCTATTGGAGATTTTGACACAAGTTTGTTTATATCGAAATATTCATTTTTCGCACAGCGCGAAATTCCCCACAGGATATTTTGCGGATGTCTGCTTATAGGATGAGCAATATTGTCCAGGAAGATCACAACTTTCCAAATATATCTTTCCAAGTGCATAACTTTACACATCGGTATATCCCTAGAACATCCTCTCTAAATCTACTCGAAAGTGTACTGGTGTTGTCAGGACGTAAAGTCTTATTTACCACATCCTGAGAAAGTCCCACAATATCTCCTTAATAATACATTCTTCGTAGTGCTTAATGTCAACCCCCCAATGCACCTCCATAACAACCCCCATCAAATTCGCAAATTCGAAATCACTAGGACTGGGAATAAATGACATTAGACTGTGCCAGAGCGAAAGACTTCAGGAAAATGCTGCATGATTGTCCATAGGATGTTAAATGACGAAGCCCTCAAATTATCTGAGAATCGCTATCTTCAGGATATTGTTGTAAATATTTAAATCCTTTCTTATTGCATTGTGCTATTATTTACTTATTAGCTCAAAAAAGCTATTAGTTTCGAAGTGTGATTTTGCGTCTAATCAGTATAAATGTGTCTCGTTTCGCTTTTGAGTCGAGTCTCTTACTATTTTTCAAAATATAACATATTTATCTTTTAATTTGAATTTATATATTGTGGAATAAAAAGCTAGGTTGTTTGAAAACAATAGATGCAGTTCTTAAGAATATGTGTTTCTTACCTTTGAATAGGATTAATTTAAATAAAATCTAAATACTAAAAATAAATGTAATTCATGATCAATCTCACTAAAATATTTAATATTTTCATAGAATGGCATTATATATATCTTTTATTATTTATTTAATATTTTGTAAAACTTTAATGAGTTTTTGATTAAAAAACTCAACGATTTGAAAGTGTGCAGTGGCAACACTGTACGAAATAAAACATTTTTATCTCCAGGGCGGTAGACTGCCTTTCGGAATTTTTTTTTGCAAAGCCTAGAGACATTTTGTAAGTAGTACTTGCAAAGCACTAAGACTTTGTTTACATAAGTTGCCTATAGCACTGCCTTAGAGACTTCGTTCATAAATATATCTCTATTTCAATGTGCATAATTATTATTCAAATTTATATACATACATAGTGCAAGTTAAGTAGGAATTATCAAGCAGCAGGAGCCGGGGTCTGTACTTGGGTGGGTGAACACTCACGTGACAAGCACCGACCAATCTAAAATCTCCAAATGTCTACTGCATATTCAGGAAAACTGCTGTTCAGTTCCCCTCTCATCTCATCGAAGTTCTATTATAAAACTGAATCGCTATCATAACTTCTGAATGAGAGACTCATGTGTCAGTGATTATTATTATTCAGAACTACCTCGTTTAATTCATCTCTCTCAAGATTCACTTGCCGGGGTCTGAAATTTGGGTGTCTCACTCACGTGACAGGCAGCAGCCAATCAGAATTGTCATATTACTCTTCGCTAAAATCTAATAAAAGCGGCTCGAACAGCAACATTTTACATTTATTTACATTTATTAATTACATTTATTCGTACTTTATTACCTCTCTTGGCGAAACGTGTTACGCGGTTGTATTCACTATTTATCCACCAGTGCATTAGGGCAAAATTTCCATGACTTAATGGTTAAAGCAACATTCTGCTTCATGCTATGTGTACCTCCAAGCTCTGAAATTCTAAAGATATGTTGGTTTTAAGTATTTCGTTGTTTTGCTATTGAACTGCATTTTATGTGCCTTAGGGGCGAAGAACGTGATATTTAATAAAAAATGTTAACACACAAAAGGATAAGAATGAAGAGACAAAAATAGTTTTAGAATCCATTTTACTGAATTTTGATATGATTAACTGAGAAAAGACTGATAAAAACAGAAACACATATGCCAACACTTAACACTGCACCTAGAAATCTAAACATATGCTGCTATGATGCTTTTAAAATTTTTGTGATCTTGCTGTTGAATTATATATGGCGTCAGTGAGAAGAAAACGATGTTTAATAATAAAGCTAGGAAAAAAAAATTTTAAATTTTGAAAGGCTTTCAGATTTTACATAAAATGCTTTCTTTAACTTTTTTTTATTAATTATCATGTTTTTCTCATTTAAACCATGAAATGTAAGTCAACAGCAATATCACGAAGTAATTTTAAAATGAGTATATCATTAGAATTTCCGATACACAGACTCGCGGCCTGGAGCTAAAAATATTTGTTGCCATTGCTTGCTTTAAAATCATTGATTTTCTTTATCAAAAATTAGTAAAAGTGTTACAAAATATGAAATCGATAATAAAACAGATTCTAAATTCCAAATTTGGGCTTCCAGATGGTCATATTCGGAGGAGGATTACCTATTCAAAATTTGATATCTCTAGGTACAGTCATTTTATCACAATGTGAGAAACATATATACATTTATGCAGATTCTTCATTATTTAATTTCTTTAAATATAACACAGGACGATAATATTTGGAAGCAACAGTTTGAAAAGTGATACGGATACTTACAGTGATTTGGCGCAAAATGCCAAAACGAAATTAATAGTCCTTCTGAGCTAACGTTCCTTTAGGTAAAAAAAGAGTTACAAGAAGTGAAAACAGCATTAGACTGGCAGAATACGAGCCTAGCGAGAGTGTAAAAATCCTTTTGAGCAACCATTAAAATCAGAAATTTTCTTTTGGCTTTTTATTTATTTGCAGGCACATATTTTTGAATGTACTTCGTTATGCAGTATAAAATAACAACATAATGTATTTCTTCATCATTTAATCATCAGTTTTCTAACTGCTGATTTTATTGTTCTGAGAGTTAGAATGTAAAAATGGTTTAAGTGAAACACGAGTTACACTCATCGCTTTCTTTAGAAACATATCGCCTCCGAAATTTCTAGAAACACATGCTACCGAGGTCCGCGCACGTATTATGTCATGAGTATAGCTCATAGGGCTAGAAGGTGTTATAATGACCTGAATAAACTTGTAGAAACGGCAAATATATTCCTGGAAATCTAGTTCTATGTGGAGCGGACTACTGCATAGTATGCTCACAGTACCTTAAAATATAAAAATATGCCTAAAAATCCCAGAACTTCCACCAATAGATAATTTTTCATCTTTCAAAAGCGCTTCTACTGCTAAAACTCAACAGTGAAATTGAAGCGAACAATCTTTAGACAATGGTAAGCGATCACAATAACTAGCAGACTGCAAATAAAAGCGTCCCAGTAAAAGTAAATCCTTGGTTGAGAGATTTAAACGATCTGAGCCGCTAATGGGAAAGCACATGCAGCCATAGAAAGCCTTGACGTTTTTCACCATACATAATTTTTCAGTGTTACTACATATTTATTACTACATAATACATTATTTTGCAATTACAACTGCTAATTTTCTACTGTATATATCTTTTCTAGCGCTTTGAATTTCAGATTTGTTTTATTGTTTGTAGTCATCATGATCAAAGAACTTTTCCTAAATAATTATCTTACAAAGACTATTTTCTGTAGGATCTAGAGTGAATTGTCTACATTATCTCAAAAAAGTATTATAATTACAACTGAGTGCATATTCACCGTTCAATGTGATTTTAATTCGGCACTCTGTGCAACTCAAATAATACTTCGGGGTCTACTTCTTTCTTAAAACATGGTCAAGAAACTTTGAAGATTTGTTGGCGTCACATGTCCCTCAAGCCATGTTGACAGATTTAGCTACATCGGCGACTCATTCATGTGATTTCTGTCATGAACGCCAGTGCCTTAGAGCAATATTTTCAGAAGCCTGGGTTCCATTAATACATAAACGGAGTTGCTGTTATTCAACTGGGAGTTGAATTGTGAGTTCACTTTGCAAGTTATTCTGGCAATTGCCGATATTTCTCACGCACTGAGGAGGAATTGCTTATATTCGCATTTTGCTTAAATGGTTTGAAGTTATTTACTGTGTTGTTTGTAAATAAATTTATAATAAATTATTAATTTTCCGTCGTTATTCGAAGTTTTCAATCATAGGTATATCATTATAACGGTAGACCTCAACAATATCTTCACATATCCTGGAGCATAGCTATATTAAGAACAACATCTCCAAGATATTAAATTTGAGATGTCCTTAGAGCATACCAAAATCAAGATCATCCGGATATCCTCAGAATATCCAGAAACATTGTGAAGTCAATTGCTCGACCAAAGGATATTCTAGGATAGGAATTTAGTTTTACTTTTTTTCCTCCACTTGTAACTGTCATACACATTTATGAAGCTCATTCATGAACATGTATTTCGTATCAATAGTGCGATTAAAAATAATTATTTAATTAGTAGCAATTGCTGAAGTGAGAACAAAATCCTTCGAATTGCTTTTGAGAAAGGAGGAGGGGGAAGGAAAAAAGTGTGTTTAAATTAAGCATTTTTGAAAGGAATTTTAAAACTTTTCATTTTCGGTTAAATTATTTTTATATGACAAAGCGCTCGCGGGCTATCTGCCTAATGAAAAGGATAACTTTGTGTAGGACCTTCTAATGGAAACTGGCACGCACTTATGTTAGACAAGGCAAAAACCACGAATGTGGTTCGTCTGGGTTTGACCGTCTAGGTTTCCAGCCGGATCGAACTACCAGCATTCATTGGTCTTAACCATTCAACCACGAATGGAGCTTCGGTTAAGGAAATGTTGTCAAACAACAACAGGGAGTGGCATGCCAAATTATTAAACTGAAAGAAAATAATTTTAGAGCTGGTTTATGGCTTAGTGATAATTGGCGGAACCGATATTAAAAATTAAAATACATTCATGTGATTTTAGCGATTAATGACAATTTAAAAAAGAATTAAAGAAGAAAACTTTATTTTTAAACTGTTAAAATTATTAATTAAAATTATTAACTAAAAAGCGAAAGATAACTTAATGAGAACAATAGATCAAATAGTTTTCTTTACAAAATTCATCTGTAATTTTGTATCATGAGTACTAAAAGCATAGGACGCCCTTGATTATTTATAAAGATAATAGCTTCCGCTTTTGACAATGCATTTCAGTTACACATTTTCGTTATTTAAGCCCCTATGCTTTTATTTATCTCGCTATAAAATCGTAAATGAATTTTTTAAAGGGTATTATTTAATCTATCTTTCCCATTGTGACTAATTATTTTTATCCTTTTAGTTCATTAATGATTTATAAAAGCTTATTTTAAGAAAGCATTTTAGACTTATCTTCATTTTCATCTTATAGCCTCAATGAAGAGTTTTCAAACAAATGTTTCAGTTTCAAAGTAGTTTTTCAACAATGAATTATCATTCTTTTACTTCCAAAAATGCCGTCACATCAAACGGTAGAAAAAAAAAGTCCATCGATTTTGCCTAGAACTCCGTAGTTCTGTTAAAATCCCATATGATCTATATTTAAAGGATTTTTTCCGATTTAACCGATGTTATAAACAAAAAAATTCTGAGAATGTATTTTGTTTATTAAACGAAGATTATGCGTAAAATGTTTTCAACATTTTTTTTAAATCGAATCAAACTGTCTAAAATTTCTTGAACCACATCGGGTGTGCGCAGAATTTCAGCTCAATAGCTTATTACGGTTTAGTTTAAAAACGGATGGCAAAATTTTGTCCTCAGTGAAAAAACCCATGAGAATGTTAAACAAAAGTTTAAAAAAATACAGCTAGTTTTATAAAAAATCTTGAAAGAAATCTTGAATTCACGTAATTAATATTTTTTACATGATTCTTGTTTAAAGACTGATGGAAAATATGTTTTGCACTTTTCAAGAAATTCAAACTTTTATTATAGATACACATTTCGATGTTAGACTTTTAATGTCCCTTAAAAGGACATGATATCGTTCCGAATAATAGTATTTGTAGCGATCACATTCAGCGGCAGCCACTGTACTTTAATATAATGACATCAAAACTTTGAAACTGAAGAAGAAATTTGTTTGTTTGTTTCAAGTGACGGGCCCAAACCTTCCTGACGCTGGTTACTACTAAGGTCGAAGGCGGTGGTCACTTTATTATGGAGGCACTTAATAGATGCGAAACCATTGCCGCCTATAAGGAACGGACAAATACATATATATATATTCCTCTATGTAAAGACTTAAAATAAGAAATTTAGAACTACTTTTTCACAAAGACGAAAAAATAAATGCAAGGAAAAGACGTAGCAGCGTCCATGCCTAATAGCTATATAAAATAAAGAAACTTGGCAGTCGAGGCGGTTTTAATTCCATTTTTATTTCCCAGTTGATGTTCGTGGCCACAATCACTTAGCACTATTCAAGAACATTTTCATTTTAGAAAGTATTGCGATAGGAAGCGCGCACAACAAAATAGCGATCGAGCAGTGAAGAGAGAGCAACTGAAGTGCTTAGTTAGCCAATATTGAAGCACACGAAGATAAAAGTTTTGGTTTGAGTTGAAAGTTTCAGTTTCCAATTATTACATCATCAGCGCTGCGCAGGCATGCAAAATGGTATGAGCTAGAAATGACTCAGTCCAGAGAATTTATTACGATTTTTAAAACAGAGGGAGAGAATTAAAGGAAATTAGGGGTTACTTTAAATTATAATTTTGATTCACATATTTTTTATATTACATAAACCACTGAAAAACACTCTTTGTTTATCATATTTTATACTAATGCTTCGTAATTATTTCATTCACTCAAATTATTATCAACAATTCAAAATTTTCAACATAAATTCAAAAATATAATTATTTAACTTAATAAAATTCTCTGGACTGCGTCATTTCTAGCTCATACCATTTTGCATGGCCAGCGCAGCGCTGATGACGTAATAATTGGAAACTGAAACTTTCAACTCAAACCAAAACTTTTATCTTCGTGTGCTTCCATATTGGCTAACTAAGCACTTCAGTCAAAGAACCTCTATGTAAAGAAGGAAAGGCTCCATAGACGTAATGTAAACCACTTTGTCTGCAACGCCGCTACAAAGAAAAGGGAACATTCGCCAAGGAATTTGGCGACGGAATCTGTTGGCGAGAATTTCCCCTCTGTGATATGCCGGTCCTTTGATACCTAGCCGACATTTTCCCCCTCCGCGACGTGTATAGGAAATTGAGGAACACGGGTTAAGATGAATCGTTCTTTGACTTGTCGCGATAATTTAAACTCGGAAATGATGAAATATTAGGTGAAGTTTCACTTTCACTGGCTGTTGAACTTCCATTGTCCATATCGCTACTTGAAACCAAAGAACCTATTCTTTGTTTAAACTCTTGCTAAACGTACCGGTCGAACCTGTCCAAACCAACTTCGACTTTTCCTTGCATTTAATATTGCATATATATATATTATCATTTTTGTTGTAAAAGAGGGGAAGAATTTGCTTTTGTAGTTTGTAATTCAAATGTTCAAAATTTTGAAACCATGAAATTTTTTATACTGAAATATTAAAATCATAAATATAAAAAAATTCGGGGAAAAATTAGAAAGGACGTTGAAAAAATTGATACAAATTTTACTTAAAAGTTATGTTTCTACTTCATCCAATGGGGCAAGCAGTAACTCTCAAAGATGTTTAGTTTATTCGTTAAACGAAGATATGTGTAGAAAATCCTATAAATTTAAAAAAGAAATGGTCTGAATCGAATTTTGAAAAAGTCATTTTATTGCATTTTACCGTCATCCAGAAACATTTTGTGTATATCAAATTTGAAGCAATAGGTCATAAGGAAATAATTTAAAAATCGATGCCAACCATAGGGACAAACACCATGAGTGAACTGACTAAAAGCTTGTAATAACAAAAACAGATTTATTGAGTACTTAAACTCATAGCTGAACTGACTTCAGGCTTTTACTGACTACTTCGTTCCACTTTCACCGCAGATCGAGCAGCGAAACAGCACGAAAGCCAGAAGTTTCAGGTAAATTCTTCAGAAAGCTCAATCTTCCGCAAAGCCATGCTTACGAAACAACAAAAGGTAATGCCAGGCAGTATTTAATGCCATTTCTTAAACTTAGCGTGGGGTTTTGTAGCCAACTTCTAGAAAAGATATGTCAAGGTTAACAATTTGTGAAAATATATTAAAAATATTTAAAAATATAAAAATATTGAAACTGGAAATGCCGTATTGATAATACAGTGTACATACAATTTTAAATATCTGTGTTACGAAAGATATTACCGATGGCATGAAAGTCATATAACGCAGAAAATGAAAATTAGAGTTTTACAATTAACATGATACGAGTCTTACAATTTTTCTTCATTCGCTAATTCAGTAATTCAAAATTGCTATACTGTTTTAATTATAGCAATGCTGTTTTGTCCATAATGTAATATTCGCATTTACTTTTATCATATTAAGTTTTTATCACATTAAGTACAGGCCTCGTTTTGAGATTCAGGCCGCAATATTGATCATCATGTCAATTCCATTGCGTTTTACCAGATTCGCCAGGTAACAACCAAAGGTGCAAGGGAAGACTAGCGCAGTGAGGTTGAGACATGAACCCCGCTTTGATACAGGACTTCATACTGCCTCTACAATTTCATACTGGAGTTATAACTTCTTGCCTTTGTTGCGTTCCCTTCGGCTTCGTAGTAAATAGGAGAACATAGATTTTAAATAATATAAATCTGTCTACAAAAGGTCAGCAACAAAATGGATTTAATACGTAAGCATTTTAGATTTCAAGGTTTCAAGTTTGGGCTTTCGATAAAGTTAGCTTAATAAAATGTGTGCTACTCTGTGGATGAAAACTAGCTGCAACGATATGGTCAAGGCGAAGTCCAATGAGTTCTGGATAGGTGACTATAATCATTCTACAAAACATTATCCTGGGCAATCTGTTAAAAGGGCGGAATGAACGGAAGATAGCAAACCTGGAAGATACCAAAAACGTTGTAGATAATGATCCTGATGTGTTTAAACAATGAAATGTTTCTGAAGATATGAGTGAAACAAACGCTGTGTTATCACCGGATTTTCACTGAACAGTCTAATATAAGGAGTTTAGAAATACTCATCAGAGAGTAAATATGTTATTAGGCGTATTATTCATAATGACGAGAAAATGTCAAGAAAGATGTCTTTTTTGTCATTTTATTCCAGTATTTTTTACCTGAAATAGAAACCACACTTAAATTCTTTCTCAGCAAGAGAAAGAGAATTGATTTCAGTTTACGTTTGATGTAGTTTTAAATAGCAATGCATCACGTGGTAAGCTATACCTAGTTGATGAAAATCTTTATGTAGTAGATAAATTATAGTCTGTAGAGACATTAGGTTTATTTCGAAGCAAATGATATGAAAAATGAGCGATGCCCTCGCCGGGAATCAAACCACGGACCTCTCGAATACGCGTGTCAAGAGTGATGATCACTACACCACGAAGGCATGCCCAAAGAAATATCTTATATACTCCCCCTTTTAAAGGGGGACTTGGGAGTATAGGACCCAATCGCCAAATCCAGGCGGTGGAGAATGATCATCCACCACCGTTTTTAGTTCGGGCGCTATTGTAGAGTTATTGGGATTTTTTGGAAGCAGGAGATGTGAAAATTGAGCAATGCCCTCGCCAAAACTCGAACACGTAAATAATTATTGTTCTTATATTTGAAAAAAAAATGGTAAACAAATGTTTAGCACAGATTCTTCCATTCATGCCTTTCTTCAACATCTTTATCGGTATAAAGTTTCGTTACTTCATTAAGGGTAGATATAAATCCTGTATTGATTACTTTTACTTCTTCCTATTTCAATTAATTATACTTTAAAAAAATTAAGGATGGCAATCAATGAGTAAAATAATCTTCTAGTACTCGTACCTACGCTTGACTATATTTAAACTCTATCTGGTTTATTTTTAATTCAGTTCTCATGAAAGCTTCTTAAATAGCGATTAAATAAGAAAATCAATGAAGTACTTCTTTTGCATTTCTGCTTAGTAGTAACTCTTGTGGCCGCAAACCTTAGTCCCTGAAGAACCACTAACTTTTTTGGTCTTTATCTGGACGGCTGCCATGTCATTAAGGTGTCTTTCATGTTTACTTAGGATGGTAATTTTTTTCTAATTAATTAAGTTATATCTTTGTGACGGAATGCTTAAGCATATTTGCTTAAGCAAAACTACATTTCGTTGTAATTAAAGTTTTCGAAACATTTGCTAATATGTTTTATCTTTTTAGATGGTGAGGATGAACGGAAATTTTACAGGAAGTAAGGATAAGCAAATAGCTAAAAACAATCTTTCTGAAGATCTCTGTTTACTCTAGTCTCAATTAAGGTGTTTAATTTGATCTTAGCTACAGTTTGTTTAACATAGTATTTTATTTCCCTAAAGTCAGTGTGATAGTTATTGAAAATTGTAACAGAAAGTAAAACATAAATTATTATAAATACAAGGGTAATAATTCCGGTGATTTTTAGCAATTATCTGTAATTTTAATTTTGGATTGCGACATACAATCTTTTTCCAGCATTTTTTTGCAATTCAAAAATTTCAAACACAATACGGCAAAATGGAAAGCTAGTATTTCAGAACTGCGGCAAAGATTTTTAAAAGTATCACTGTTGCTCAATAGTAATTTTTTTTTCCTTTCAAAGATTCCATTTTGTTAATTTCTCATAACAACCTATTCTGTATCATAAATGAATGAGAATGATTTAATATCGCAGACAATATTCCTGTACATTCCTCCTGACAACCATGTTCCTCTTCTTCAGCGGCGGCCATAAGCAAAATATTTGCGCAGGGGACGCAAGTAAACATTAAAATAAATAGAGTAATGAATGCACGGAGCAAAGAAGAAAAACATAGCACCATCTCTTTTTGAGTAAAAATGTGTTCGAAAGGGAGAAATGTAAGGCATCAGAATTTTGAAAGTGTTGGGAAAACTTACTGCAATAACTGTCACTTCCTAAATTAGGCAAGTTTCTGCGCAGGTGATAGTATTTAAGGGAACCGCGTTCACCACCTCAAGTCATTTTATGGATAAATGTAACAGAATGGACATCTAAACTATTGTTAAACGATATCCGTAATTAAACACTAGAGATTTATTTATTTACCTTAGTGAAACAGAAGGAAAAATCTTCTTTCCCCGGTATATAATAAAATCGTTTAAGAAGGAATTTATAAATTTCTCGAAAATTAAAATCATATACATGCTCTTTAAAGACCTAATCATGAATTTTACTGATAAGTGAGAAAATTACCTGAAGTCCATTATCATTTTCAGAATGAGAGTTTAGATTCTCCACGTATGCTACTTGAAATGATTTGTGGCTACTGTTTGAACGAAACGAGTTTTCTTAGCGCATTTGCAGAAAAACTAGTTCAAATCATGAAGTCTTTTTTCTGATGCGTGGCCGATACCATTGGA
Source organism: Stegodyphus mimosarum (assembly GCA_000611955.2). NCBI lineage: Eukaryota > Metazoa > Arthropoda > Arachnida > Araneae > Eresidae > Stegodyphus > Stegodyphus mimosarum. The sequence goes on along the minus strand of KK119267.1, from coordinate 631,274 downwards.
CGTGTTGCTAGTTTAAGCTACGAATCACACACCGAACGCCTGATCTCAAGTTTGAATCTAAAAGTTAGCTTTAAGCTTCATTTATTATTACGAATTTATGTTACCTTTTTTTACATCCTTTTACGAAGTAAAAAGGAAGTATTGTAATCGCGAAAAATGTCGGGTATCATATTTCAACGAAAATGTTCATTTTGAACGCTATATAATGTAATTTAACGATGTTTTTGCATAATATCTGAACGTAAAGGCAGAATAGAGGACTCTTTTTCCACAGAAAAAATCTAAAACTGATTTAAAAAGTATCCTAAGCAGATTTTTTTTGTGGCGTCTGCGCGTACGTACGTACGTGAGTAAGTATGTATGTATGCAACTCTTATAACTCAAAAACGAGTAGTCTCATAACGTTGAAATTTTGTATATAGGACTACTATAACATGCAGATGTTCACGTCCTATTTTGGTTGCAATCGGCTGCACCAAAAGTATATACATATTGTTGCGGCAAAGCCAGCGAACAATTAAAAATAACGTTACCCCTTTGTGAATGGCATCACTTACGTTTTTTGTATTCATAAATGTTTTTGCTTGTTCTATACTTTTAATTTTGTGTTAGGAAATAAATAGGCATAAAATACTATCTCCTAATATCTGGTGCCGAAACCCGGGATCGAACCAGGGACCTTGAACTTATACTTCCTTCTGTTGCATTAGTCTTGCTGAATTATTTTACTTCCGACATTAAAACTTAGTTTTTTTTTTCTATTCTAATACTCTGGCAATGGCCCCGATCGGTGAAGCTGTAGACCAAATGACACAACTGAAACGAAAGCAGAAAGCCGAAGTAATGTTTCTCGCTTTTCTACTGAAACTGATATTTTGAACGATGATTTCTCGCTTGACAAGGTTGAATATCTTTGTAATCGCTTAACAACTAATGTAAAAGATATGAATCTAATAGATAACGAAATTCACAACTTCCTTTCTGAAGATGAATGTGAAAGTGATAATTTGCAGTGTGAAAACTGCATAGATACTGGTGAATCCGCAATTTTCAAAGCACGAAAAATTATTCAGAACAAATTATGGCCAACTGCAAATAATGGTATTGCTTCGAATATGGATACCAATGATTTGGCGATGACATTTGATGACTCTTCTACTACAGCGCCTGTGACTCAATCATATACAGTTAAATTGCCAACAATTAAACTACAATCATTTACAGGAGAAATTGAACAGTGGCAATGTTTTTGGGAACAGTTTAACTCTTCTATAGATGCCAATCCACATCTTTCTGTTATTAATAAACATGTTTTCCTCAGAGGTTATTTAGATGGTGAAGCTAAACGCCTTGTTGATGGAATAAGTGTAATAGGAAACAGCTATGAAACAACAAAAAAAAATTGTTGGAGAAACGATACGGAAATAAAGATCGAATTATCCAGTCACACCTAGATTACTTAGAACATTTAAATGTTATTCAAGACCCATTTCCTACTCATCTAAATGATCTTTACATAGAGTGTAACAGAATTCAAGCTTTAACTACTCTGGGTGAAAATATTGAAGCATACGGTAGAGTCCTAGTGCCAAAAATTATTCGTGCGTTCCCCAATGATATTTGTTGCCACTCGATTATCTATGCCAAGCGTGAAAAACTAAACGAAGGTAATATTACTATATTGTTGCAGTTCTTGGCAGAAGAAGTGGAAGGTATAGTTGCCGTACAAAGAGTTAAAGGTACGTCTTTTTCTGATCGCACCGTAAAGTGCACTGTAGAAAATTTTATTATCAATTCCAAAACAGTAAACAAACGTCAGAAAATTTCGCCATTTTGTTCATTTTGTGATACTACAGGACATTGGCCTGAATATTGTGAAACTGTTACAGACAATGATACTCGTGTTCAGAAACTTAAAACTTTAAATTGCTGCTTTCTGTATACTAACCGTGGTCATAAAGTTTCAAACTGCCCAAGGAAAAATACTGCATGATGCACTAAATGCAAAAAAAAACATCATCTTTCTATTTGTCCTCCTGTTGAAAACAATCAACTGCGGATAACTAACAGTGCTGTAAATCACATAACCTTTCCTAAAACAATTTTCACACATTTGCAAACTGCTCGTGTGTATGTTACTGGCCCCACAGGCATCACTAAATTAACACGCTGCGTTTTAGATGGTGGTAGCCAAGCAAGTTTTGTTCACACAAACCTCTTTGAAAAACTTGAGCTTAAAGGTGTCAATTCTGCCTCACTTTCAGTTCAAGCATTTGAATATTTTACTTCACAAGAACAAAGTAGATGTGTTTAGCTGTCACTTTCAAGTTTGTGGAGCAACCACGCATTTTCAATCTCCGCTTTTGAAAGCTCCAGTTCCTATACTGCACATGCTAATGCTCCACCAGAAATAATTCACTTTGTTCAGAAGAAAATATTGAGAATTGCTGATCCACCGGATGACTCTTCACTGTCTATAGAAATACTTATTGGTGGTGATCATTATTGGCAAATTGTTTCCGCAGAAGCCCCAATCAAGCTTTCAGAATCTTTTGTTATGGTACCGTCAGTGTTTAGATGGGTTCTTAGTGGAAGAAGAACACATGCTACAATCGCCGAGAAGACATCTGTCCGTCAAGTTCGTGTGCAAGTTAAAACTGATTGTTTAAATGATCAGGTACGTCGCTTCTGGGAATTAGACTCCATAGGGATACAAGATGCGCAGAAACGAAGAATGACTACTCGCGATGAAGAAATTTTATCAGAATTTCACAAAACTTACAACACTGAAGACAATCGAAGAATTGTGCCTCTGCCTAGAAAGCCATTGGTCACACCTTCGCTTACAAACAAAATTATAGCGGAAAACACATTTCATTCTCTTCAAAAAAGACTTGCATCTAGTGATGTGTTAAAGACACAATATGACAAATGCAGGCTGAATTATATTGAACAAAATCATGCTGAAGTTTTTTCTATAGATGAATCCAATAAGAAACCTGTAAATTACCTTCCTCATCATGCTGTAAGAAAGAAAACGCAATCTGAAACCAAGTGGAGAATTGTGTTTGACGATTCCCCGCATGCTCCAGGAATGCTTTACCTTGGAAGGTCGTTCGAATCTTCTTCCTGAAACTATTGGTTGTCTACTAAGATTTCGATTGCATGAATTCACTGTTACATGTGATGGTAAGCAAGCTTTCTTACAGTTGTCACTACATAAAGAAGATAGGGACGTCACAAAATTTTTGTGGTACAAATTAAAATCTGATTCATCTCAAGCTACTAATTTTACAGGCGAAATAACGGTTTACAGATTTACTCGTTTAACATTTGGTCTTACTTGCAGTCCGTTTTTACTCTATGCTGCCACACGAGAATTGGCTGCAAAACATATCGCACAATTTCCGATTGCTGCACCAATGATAGATAAACATCTCTATATGGATGACTTTCTTGCTAGTATGGAAACTGAATCACGCATTATAATGCTATATCACGAGATCAAGAATTTAATGGCTCTAATAAAATTTCCTATGGAAACATTGGCTACAAACTCTTTGAAACTCAAAGATATATTGGTGATGAATGATATGGTGAAGAATGATACGCTCAATTAAGCGATGCCTTCGGAAAACATTAGGTAAGGCTCTTTTGGATGACGCTGGTTTGATCTCTGTATTTTATGATATTGAAGCCGCTCTTAACACTAGACGGATTTTCCATGAATACGGAATAAAAGATGACTCAGAGGAAGCTTTAACATCCTCGCACTTCCTCATAGGAAAGAAATTAACTATTCTTTCCAGCCACATAAATCCTGAAACAAATTTAAATCGCATGTGGAAGAATCTTCAGCATTTGATGGACTCCTTTTGGAGAAGATGGCAAATGGAATATCTGATGGACTTGCGTCCATTTCATCAAGTGCGGAATCCATCTGAAACAAATAAAATCCGGAAAGGGGATATTGCCCTACTAAGATGTTAGACCTCCCCACACCTGGAAAAAGGCCCGTGTTGAGGAGTTAATAATTGGCCGCGACAAGAAAGTCCGTACTTGTGTTCTGCGGACCAATGGACATAACATTACCCGACCTGTGCAGGTGGTTCTCCCCCTGGAGATTGACCAGGGCGGGGAGAATGTTGCGGCAAAGCCAGCGACCAATTAAAAATAACAGAACCCTTTTTTGAATGGCATCACTTACGTTTTTTGTATTCATAAATGTTTTTGTTTGTTCTATACTTTTATTTTTAGGTTAGAAAATAAATAGGCATAAAATACAGTCTCCTAATATATATATATATCCACTCAGTTACTTGGCTCACTGAGCTCAGATGTTTTATTCTTATATGTTGGTAAATTGTGGATTTATTGCTTTACAAATGATTGAATTATGTTGTTCTTATCTTCCGGTTAAGGTTTTTAAGCCTTTAGTAAATCTGCATGCAAGAGTTGTAGAATTATCAACAATTTAAAAACTGTTTAAGTGCGGTTAAGCCTAATCGTTTTAATATGGCAGGCCATATTTGTTTACATTTAGAACTTAATAGAATAGTGGATTTGTTGCCAATCGAGAGAAACTAATCCTCGCAACAACAAAGATAATGCCTTCTTTTATTATTGTGAATTAAATCATGCTTCATCCATTCAGGAATTTATTCGAGGAAATAAGTGTTTAAGATTTACTTCGTAATTTTTAATATAGATATTTTGAATAGATCATGTGGCAAACATTAGATAATTCTTCAGATGATATACATAATTTTTCTGCATTCTGAGTTATAAAATCAATGAGATGTAACGCTGTTAAGTGAACCTAGTGCCAGAGTGTCTCTATGGTAAACAAATATAGTGAATTTTCAAGAGTGCATTTGATCTATTGTGGCTTATGCACTATCGACGAAGTAGATTTAATTCAATCCAATATGTTTAAATGAAATGCAAAATGCGTATAATTTAATATTCCGTACAAGGAAGTCATGTGGTGTACACATCAGATTTTTTCCAAAAGCTTATAAAGGTACCATGTTGGCTAGTATCTCATTTCACCAAACGATGTCCCATTTGACGCATTCAAGCTATTTAAGGCAATGATGCAATTGCTCTCCCATACGCATTTTGTTTGACAGTTTCCGCAAGCGACGTATATTTATTAAGAAAATTTCGCTTAATATTTGCTTATGAAGAGTAAAAGAAATGCATTTTCATTTTATAATTAAAATAGGGTATCTTCAACATATTCATTTTAATTTAGTAAACTAGTCCTTTTAGTTTTAATGAGTATTCTGCTCATCATCTCATTTACTATGCTCAGTGAAATTTTCAATTGAACATGCGATGCCAAACAGCAAAGGCGTTCCTCATAGGCACTGTCGATCAGAGGGCGCTCCATGTGTCTGATAGCTTCAAACGGGTCTTCCATTTCGTCTGCCGTTTCCGCCGTGTCTAGCTTGCAAAGGTGCAAGCTGTATACATGCCGTCTTCAGTGGGTTGCTTCATGTAGCGATGCAGGGACAGAAATGCCTAAGTGAGTCCAGGAGACAAGATATAAGTTGGAGAGGGTTGCGAGGAAGTGAAACAAAATCCATTTGGTTTACATAAAGTGAGTGATGAGGATGAAGTCAGAATCATGCTATATACACAGATTCAGCTGAGATCTTGGACAGAGCAGATGTGAAAGCACATTTAAGCTTTATGTAGGAAAATTTTGGTTATCTCTGAGCATAAAAGCTGCAAATGGGCCCAAATTCAAACTGGTAAAAAGGGGACTACGTAAATAATGTTTATTTTGTTGAGCAATTGTTGGTGAGTATGGTTTACGTTTAGTCAACGTTTACCTGAATCTAAACACTTTTACCATCTCATTCTTCCACGAGACAAATGCCTATAATGTGGTAATGTGCAAATGAAAATGCAGTTTGGTGCAATGCAAATGTAGTAAAAAGCAGAATACATAAATAAGTTTTATTTTATTCTTGAAGGCCTAGTGCTGAACTATCTTACTATCAAATGGTATACTTTTGCTGTATGCAGTCAAAATCGTTTTTATATTGTTCACAACACTAGGATCCAATAAAATATTGTTGGATCTTTGCCGTTATTTAGGTTCCTTTCTAACGGACATATAGTATTTAGTAGCAGTATCTGGTTGCCCATAATTTGCCTTCCATAATTCAGAGTTCTAATCAACTATTTTAAATTTTTGTATTCTACAACATTATCAATTTCAAAGGTGGTTAACGTCTCTAATATGAATTATCAAGAGTTATTGATCGTTCTCTTGCATACGCACTTTGTGATATATCATAAATTTTACATCAATATATTTCCTTTTTTAAGCTTACAGCTCAGCTGAAATAATGTCTTCTACAGAAGTTGTCAAATCTAAAGTTTATTTTTCGATGAATTATTTCTGAAGTTTACTTCTAAACAGTTTTATTCGTATGTGCCAATTAAACAGTCAGTGAACAAAGTTTGCTTAAAATGTCATACACTAATTTAACACCCTAATGGATGTTCGTTATAAAAATGTTTCAAAGTAAAAATATTAAGAGTTGTTTATTTAATTAACACTTCTGTAAAGTAAATAGCACTGAAAGTTGTATCTCAGAGAAAAAAACCAAAAACTAACATTAAAAGCCACTATCCTGATTACAGAAAATAAATGCACCCACTACCGCAGTTTTCGGTTTCATTAAAATTCATTAACCGATTTCAGCGAATATTTAATGTTCCAGAGTTAATCATGGATGAGACATGGTGCCATCATTTCCAAGGAAAAGAAATACAGGTTTGACGAACTGCTGTGTTTATAAAGGTGATAATTATATGCAAGAGGTTCGTAGTGGATGTTACGATCGCCATTCATCATTTATATTAGAATGGATAGCTCCATGGAAAATTCATGAGCGAGCGATAAAAGTGAAACAAAGAAAAAGAGAGGGTAAACCGTTAGAATAAAAAATAAAATAAAAGAATGATGGGAGGCGGTTAAGGCACAGGATCTAAATGAAAGTTCTATTTTACTTTTAACGGACTCGGTGCTTTTAAGCATGTATTTCGGCACCTATGGTTGGATATCTATCTTCGAGGGGCCATATAAAAACTTATGGCTTGGGTTACGAACGCTTAGTGAGGTATAAAATTTTATCAGCTAAAATATTGATGAGCGTCCAACCGAAGGTTTATTGCAAACTATTAAAGAATGCTAGGAGAAATTTATTTTAAAGTTTCAGAACAGAAAATTGTTTACAGGAGACTAGCACAAATTGCATGCTTGAGCTTATGTGATTAAACATCTAAAACATCATTATTTACATTCGGATGAATATTTAGAAATGCGTAATATTAATTTACGTATACTGATAATAAATTTTATATTGATCGTAAAACTAAATTTGCACTATGAGTAAACTTCATAAATTATTTGAATCCAGAGGCAGAAAAATTATCGACTTAACATATTTAAAATATGTTTCATTCGACTGCTCATACTTTGTTTTTTTTTGCGTTGTTTCAAGCAATACTGAAGTGGTAAACTTATCTGTGAGTTACGTGCATATGGCATATAAAATCCAGATATTTTTATATCATTTAAGCGATTTTAGGGATATCTGTAACTCATACTAAATTAAAGATTTAGTGGGCGTTACTACATTATATACTTGAGCAACACCTTTTAAATAATCACACTCTCTTACAGAATTCGAAATACATAATTAATACATTATTAATTATTCTTTAATTTTTAATTAAAGGAAACTTCACTTAAAATATATATCACTATGCACGCTCGGTATTTTCCGAAACTTCCTGGAATGGAAGCAAAACACAGAGCTGCAGTTTATGAAAGCATATTTTTTACCATTTTTGACATTAAATAAATGTGAGCAAACTACCGTTAAAATTTTCCAAAACTTTAATTAACAAGAAACGAATTAAAAAACTCGACTAATATAAATATTTTAAGAAATGGAATTAATTCAAGAAATAAAGCTTTCTTAATTTTTTCAAAATTAGGGTCTAAACATTTTAAGATTTCATATACTACTGCCAAATAAATTATTAATAAATTTTAAAACTGCTTCTGTTTGGTCAATGTTGACAGTAACATAGTATATTATATATACAGCACCGAAAAACACTAATCAGTAATTATCAAAAACGTAAGATTGAAATCAATTAAGATTGTAACTTACTAAAAATTTGAAAAAAAAATCTATAAAAATTCTTACTTCTTAAACTTCAAAGTATAATACTTTGAAGTCACTCTTAGTATATTCATGTAAAAGCGTTCTTCACAAAACTCAGATTTTGGAATATTGTTTACATCAGTGTAAAAGGTTTTCTTAAACCATTCAGTGCAATTAAAATGATGTCCTTTCAGCTGAGCTTTTAGGTAATAGTATACAGTCTATTAGGAGCTATATCTGGGAAACAAATGAATGGGGTTGAGAACTGTGACACCTTTCTTTGCTACAAACTGCTAGAGGGGTAACAGAACTAGGCGTATTGAAAAAAAATTCCAAATCCTATATTTCTCACATACAAAAATTAAATTAACCTGCATTTTTTATTATATTAGTATATGTTTGAGATGAATATTGGTGCATTTATTAAAAATTCTGTCCCTTTACACCTTGACTCAATGACCGTGGCTCAGAAAGATAGAGAAGAAGGAAAATTGCTACGTATGTGTTAGAGCAACCATCTTTAAACTTTCAAAATGCGTCATATTTTAGTAACCATGAGACTAGCAAATCTTTATTTTAATAAGCAATTCCGTAATTTTTCCATGGGCTCTTTTTGTTGTATTCCAAGTAATCGACAAATCGTAATATTTTTTGTCTTAAACTGAGCTTTCAAAAAAGCGCTCTTGCGGGATTTTCCTGCAATGGAAAAACTGCTCTAATACATAGAATACAGTATTTTGCCACTTAATAGCTAAATGGATCATCAGTCTATTATTAAATCCATCGTTACGAAATTTCTACAAGAACAAAAGAAAAAGAAACTTCTCGTATTAATTTTTAATCATATATTGTTTTTTAGATAAAAAAAGTAAAAATTATTTAAATTATGCATGTAATAAATAATGCGTGCAATTATATGCCATCGTTTTTATTCTTGAGTAAAAAATCCCCGAACAAAGCCATGATGATTGCGTTAATATCTCCGAAAAAATATATATTAATTTTTGTGAGTTCCGAAATGCAAAAAAGTGGCAAGCAATTGTAAAATAGCCGAAGTACACTTCAAAGATACGCAGTACTGTTTTCTCCCCATCTGGAAGCTCATGTCTGGCAGATGTACTATATATGGAGTGTGAAAGTATTTTTATATGTATTATCATGTTGAAGGAACCTCCCTGAAATCTGAGTTAAGTCTCCTAATTTGATACAGCCAAATATATTGGTTGCTAATCTCAGCCATCTTTAATTAGAGTATCTTACTGATGTCTGTTTCCGCATCTATACTCTTCTTCGAACTTTCTTTCTCTTTTTCTTTTAGCACTCACCTGTTTTCATGAACAACGTTTCATTGCAGTTTTCTTACTCTTAAAATTCTTATTTACCACAATAAAATGCCATAAAACGTAATATTTAATATGCTTCTAGGAACTTGGAAACTGCACTAGTTTGCTATTAATGTTAGAAAAATTTATTTCTACCTTTCTTTGCTTCTAAAAATCAAGGCAGACTGGTATTGACTTTTATATTAACCATCCTGTTTCATACTATGTTCTAAGTGTTCCATATAGCAGTGCTCTTAAATTGGCGGCACGTATGCGGAATCCGAAGCAAATTTATGCTTTCCTCGAATACATTTTAATTATATGTATGTTGCAAATATGGTGCTCTTAACTTCAGAGATATAAAAAAATGGAACGTGCTTTTGTGCGCGACTGGTATTGGAGGAAAAAGGATCGAAGGAATGGAAGGACAATTTGCCGTTTCCTTCATTTGTTACCGATTTTGTGCATATATAAATAACTTCAGCGTGAAATTATATGTGAAATTGTAGTATTCTTTGTATAATTTAACATGAAATGCTTATAATTTAATATTTATCTGTTAATATGTTTGAATTAAAAACTACAGACCAACAAAAATTTCTTGAAGGTCTCTGAAAATTTCTTGATCTGAACCTTCAGATTTCAGATAGAAAATATATATAAATATAGTTATTTCTATGTTATTAATTATCAATGCTTGATAAATATTCAGTAAGTGAAATTTAAAATCTATTATCATTATTTTTTATCTTAAAAAGCACTTTTTAATATACTTTTGAATATGTAAAAGATAAGTATATGCAGTAATAAAAATTTTATTATGATAACATTATTGAACCTAAAACCTCACATCTATGAATGTCATGTATGAACAATGGGATAAAATATACTCATGTCCTTAAATTAAGGACAATTCGGAGTCACGCGGAAATCGAACTCTAAAATAAATATATCACCAGTAAAATCACTACACACATCTTCAAGAATTATATGCAAATTTCGGGAAGTAACCAGATGACACCGATGGTACTTCACAATGACGAGAGTGTAAGAGAGTGATATATAAGGAATACAGAAAAGAAGTAAAATTGTTCGCAGGCGCTTTATAAGCATTTCAGTGCAATAACCGAATAGTTATGACACAAATGACGCATTTGGATGATTTTTACGTGGTAGAATTATCGGCCGTCTGCAATGTGGGCGTACTAACTGGGAGTATCAGACGAACTTGGAATTGCCCAGAGTGTCATCTCCAGGCTTTGGCAACAATTCCAAGATGATGGTTATGTGAGTAGACGTTACATCACAGGTCGCCCCAGAGTTACAACGCAGAATGAGGACCGGTATTTGGCAGTTACTGCCAAAAGAAAGAGGCGGAGCACAGCCTCAGACCTGTCTCGTCAGCTCTCTTCAGCCACTGGTACGACAGTTTCAAGGCAGACCGTGTACAGACGCTTAGGGCAGATTAGTCTATACGCTCGTAGACCTGTCAGATGCGTTCCACTTACTGCAACTCACTGTCGCCTGCGGTTAGCCTGGAGTAGAGCATGCATTGTGGACACCGCAACAGTGGGCTTGTGTGATGTTTTCCGATGACTGCAGGTTTAGCTTACAGTCTGATTCTCGCAGCACTTTCATATGGAGAGCTCCAGATACCCGTTACCACCAAGAAAACATCGTTGAACGACACCGTTACGGTGGTGCAGGAGTGCTCGTTTGGGGTGGAATTATTCTGGGTTTCAGAACTGACCTGCATGTTCAAATTGGAACCATGACAAGCCAAATCTATCGGGACGTCATTCTGGAACAACATGCACGTTTGTTTCGGAGCGGCATGGGCGCACAATTTGTGTTTATGGATGATAACGCCCGTCCTCACCGTGCAAACATCGTAAGCGAATGCCTTCAATCGGAGCATATCACCCGTATGGACTGGCCAGCATTCTCACCGGACTTGAATCCAGTAGAGCACGTGTGGGACATGCTTGGCCGACGAGTTACAGCCCGTCAATCTCCTCCTACCTGTCTACCGGAACATCGGAGAGCATTGCTTTTGAGTGGTGTAATATCCCCCAAGATCAGATCGATAATTTGATACTCAGCATGCCCAGGCGTTGTACGGACTGTATTGCATCGTCTGGGAGACATACAATGTATTAACAATCATAGCAACCTTCGTAATATTGGGTTTTTGTAAATAGGTGTTTTGTAATTTGCTCCAGGGAGAAAATATCGCTAATTTTTTTAATAATATCAAACATATAGCATCTTTTTTTGCTCTTTACCTTTTGTTTAATAAATAAGCTTTACAAATAAGTCAAATTTGTTTTGTTTCTAACTCTTCCTTTGCCTGATTTTGCATTATCCTTAATTTATGGACATGAGTGTTCATTCTAGTCTTAATAAATAAATCGTGTAGTGAATATTTGCTAATACTTAGCTTTTTATTTACAAAGTAATTAAATGAATTTTGTATTTTAAGAAAAACCTTTTGAATGTTATATAAGCAAAATTAAATTAAGGCTTTGATGATTAAATAAAGGGATGTTTGTTTACTTTTAGTACATAAAACAATTTAATCTTAGAGTAAATTCATTTATCCTCTTTGAAACAAAATTATATCGTTATCATATTTAAGTTACATCATTAAATTAAGATATTGAGTTTTTAAAGAAGTTTAATTGTTTAGTAGCAGACAGATTTTAAATTCTTTCTTGTGGTATATTTTAACACTCTAATGCTAGATGCATTCTATTGAGAGAAATAATTACGCACAAAGTAAATACTAATACCAGTAATGCATACAACTCACCCTTGCTTTGGGTCCTTTTTATTTATTTAAAACAAACAAAAAAAAAACTAACTATTCTGATCTTTGAAATTCATTTAAAAGTAAACAGGAAATTTAACTGTTTTGAATTAAAACTTACTTTTATCACAATAAAACATGTTTTTGATTGGCTTATGTCCTAATAAACCTGCTTGAATTTCCTGAATCAAGAGATATAGCAATATGAACATAAAGAGCAAACACATTTTATTTTTCAGTTTATTATAAATGTATGACTGTAACAGGGAACAAATTCTTGATTAGTTTAGCCTCAAGTTACTGTTGAGTTTAGATCTTTATTAGTATTGTTACTTTATTTTTAAATTACTGAATAAATTTCGTATTAGAAGTTATACACATTTCTAAGCATTTATATTAGCTAATTGAGATTATTTTGATCTTGATTCTGGACATATGAAACTTATAAATACATCCTTTTCTTTTTCGTTGTTTTTATTTTAGGTTTAATCTAGCACAACATATTTCTTCAATATCCTAACCACTTAATCTTCTTTCTTTTCGCTACTACATTCTTTTTTCTATACATCCTTCTTTACCACACTTACTCATTACATTACAGTGTTTACTAATTGCATGAAATATCGAAAAACTACATATCATTTATAAACGGCCCCATGAGATTCAATGGAATGAAAGAAGAATTTGGCATAAAATTCAAAAGTAAAAAATCCTAAATGCTTCCTTCCTGGGAAATTCTTTGCGCTAGGTACATTCAGGACAATCATTTTTCGATCATTCCTTTCAGTTGAATGTTAAACATCATTTGTCATAAAGGATTCAACATCGATCCTTACGAGATTATATTTGTTCTACTTTTCAAATCAGTATAACGATTCACTCTCGGTTCATAAATCTCGAGAACTGCAATTTTGATGAAAAGGAAGTGTTATGACTTGTTGCCATTAGAAGAAAAGTAATTACATATGCTAAAGATTATTGGAATACCAAAATGAAAAGAAAAGGAAGGTCATATTAATTCCAGATTTTGAAATAGGAAAACCTTTTTGAGAGGCGGGCTGAAGGGATGGTAATTTTAATCTTTGAAAGGTCATTTATAAACTATAATGCGAGCAATAACATTTTGTTAAATAATGAAGATTGTTTCTTTGTATTTAAGCAGAAATTAGACTAATAACCACTAGAGTTCAAATGGGCTATGCGTTACAAATCCTTATGGTACAATGAGGATTTGTAATGTAATAAAGTGTAGTTTAGTTTCAGCTTTTTCAAAGCATTTAAAATTCCAGATGTTTTAGGAAACAGTTTAGATTTCAAAATAAAGTAATTAGTGGGCGCATTTTTTTAAACTAAAGTATTGCAACTGAAGTTAAGGAGCTGCCAGAGATGAAACTATGATCTCTGCCATGCCAAAGAGTACCTCTATCAGTGGTCAGAAATTCTACATTTCATAATGACTGAGTTACTTCTCAGCGCCCATAAACTAGTTTTTGATGGACAACAAAAATGGTTAGATTACTTGAATATGGCAAAGCACACTAGGGCTATCTACCTAAGAAGAAGGCTGCCTTAGAAGAAGATTTTCTATGAGAAGCTGGCTCAATCAACATTACATGTATGCAGATGGAAAAAACTCCGAAAACGACTAGCCGTTCGCTTGGGATCGAGCTCCCGGTATTAAGTTGTTTAAACCGCATAACCTCTGTCGAGGCCTAATGAAAATGTGATGTGATATAAAAGATATATTAAACAATTAGTTATTGATTAATAAATATTCTACTTCATCTCTAAAGGTAAAATAAAAATTATATGTATCACAGCAGATTTAAAATTAATTGTTCCATGGTATACGATTCTGCTGCTGTTTTCAAGGCAATACGTAGTGAGTTTAAGTATAATGATTTATAGTGATTGATACGTAGTGAGTATAAGTGTAATGATTTTCAGTATAGTGTATTATCGGGTTTTCAAAAAGGAATGCTTCTAATTTTCTGACAACTTTCTCAGGAAGAAGTAGGTATAAAAGTATCTAAACAACTAGCAGCAAAGAAGCGTTGAAAGAAAAACGGTACAGCAACGATGTCCAGACAATCAAAAGGAATGTATGCAGAAAAAGACATAGCGTATAGTAAATCTAAAGCTACTTTCAGTAAACATTGAACGGATAGTGACAAAACTGTGTAAATATTTTGCATTAAAATGAGAATGGAAAACAGACACACAAATATAAAGGGAGTGAAAGAGCTCGCTTTATAAATTTTTCACTGAAACCTATGTTTTTGCTCGCCTATTTTATTCTCTTCGTATGAAAAAAACTGTCACAGCCAAAGCAATTGCAGTAATCTTTAAAACTATCAAGAGATTGCAGAATTTATGAAATACACTAATAACGTTTTGTTGTTATTAGTGTATTTCAAAATATTGCTCTTGTTACAAATAAAAAAAAATTGCTATAAATAAAATGCATTACATGATAATAAATAAAATTGTAATAATATAATGCAAATAATGAAATTGCAATAATAATGGTACTAAAACAATAATAATAATAATAAGGAAATAATTATAATAAAATAAATAATAAATATTAATAATAAAAATATTAGTACTAAAAGAATAATAATATTGTTGCGAGTGTACGGGTTCGTTATGGATTGAATGCCCAAGTCGTAAAAAAGTTAACAAAAATTTATTCTTTCCACAAGAAATAAATCAAAATGCTGAAATATTTCATCAGAGATATTCGCACAGTATCGCAATATCTCAAACTATTAGCAAAAACTCAGTTCAAAACAGATAAAATAATTCTATCTCACAGCGAAATCGCTACGATCAATAACAGCATTAAGTAAAGAAACAGCAGTTCGCTTTTTACAGCTACAACTGCAACAACAACTAAGATGAGGTGTTTCAATTCGGCTTTTATAAGCTTTTTAATTATCACTAGAACAATCTCGATTTTTCTAGATTTTTCCGGATGGCAACAGTAATTACGAGATATTTATTCATTAAACATTAAATGTATCCGCTCTTTTATCTTATTTTTCTGACGTAGCTTTCTCTTCAAAAGTCGTCTGCGTTGGACGGGGGAATAAAAAGCAATTTTAATTACAATTTTAAATAAATAGCCAAATAAATGTGAAATCCGTAACAATATTAAAATGATTCTAATAAAAGAAGCATTCTATTTATTTTTGCTATAAATAAAACGAAAATTTTTAAAAATTCCGGCATTAAATTAACTTGAAACATAATTTTATGCAAATAAATTTAAGTTTGTTTAGTCTAATTTTTTAAAAAAAATATTTATGCTACTTTATTTATTTAAATTATATTTTGTTACTCTAGGTTATTTTGTTTAATTTTAAAACTATCAGTACAAATAAAAATACCTTTTTTGTGAAATTTTTACTTCACGCAAATAGATAAAACTTATAAAACAATTCACATTATGATGTAACTATCATAAATGAAAAGCAACTTTTGTCGTGAGGTAGCAAGAGCTCATTTTCTCTTAGCACTTATAAAATATTTGACTTAATTTTAAGTCTTAATTTTTTAATATTTATGTTTTAAGTTTAGAAAAGTGTCGCCTTTCACATTTGAACTTCAGTTGTTTTATTTTGATCAGGTAAAAATGTGAAGTTTGTAGCTTTGCATTTAAAACAGAGCACATTTCCCTTTCCAAATGGCCAATGTGGGGAAATAAAAAAAGAGAGAGAGGGAAACCGAATGTTATAATTCGTCACTCATTACAATAAATTAGAGTTCTGAAAAATATTAAGGGGGATCACAAAGTTATATATAACTGATTATTTGTGGCTTAGGGTCGTATCTAATTATTCAACAGTCTAAACACTGCTGAGGTGTTTAGAATTTAAGATTATGATAGTAATGAAATTTTAACCATTGTGTTTCTTCTTTGTGCTTAGTTTGAAGCTAGGATTCCTTCGGGCAAATCTGTGAATAGTTCAGGCATTCGTATTTGTCTTATTGTGCAGAAGGGATTAGGAAATATCTTTCAACGATTAAATCATTTGTAGTTGTATAATATGAATTATTTCATTTGCAAAGACAGGAGTAGTAATGAATGAATATTTACACCAGATATTATTTACCATTATATTATCTTAGGTGAATGACTATTTTAATTTAGTTCTTTTATAGGAGAGTAAATTGCCTAAGCAGTCAGGCCATACAACCAGTATGTAGCAGCAAAGAACTAGACTTTGAAATTTAATGTATTAAAAATGTAAATAAAAACTCCATAAATTTTGTGAGTAATCCATATAAAGGTTATTTTGCTAAGCATGAATCTATGCTTCCTTTTCGTAAAATAACTTTTTTTTATAAGTAACTGTACATGTATTTTTTAATGTTTAAAAAAACGCATTGCCTTTCGACAAAGTTTACTGTTTTCTGAAACTTCTCTTATTTCTTTTTTTTCTCTGATTTCTAAATGCCCTTCAGGTGAAAGGATTTAAAGAAATGTAAATTATTCTGTACTTTAAAATACCAATGCGTAAATATATCTCAGGGTATAGAGAGACATATAAGAACTGCATTCATTCACCTTTCAATGCTTTTTGCTAAAGCCCACTTTCGAGGTGCACTTGCGTTCTATTCATTACCTAAAGCAATGATTCTAGAAGTATGAAATCAGCTTTCAAATACAAACGCAAATCGGATGTTCTTTATTATGAAGATTTTTCTTGTTATAATATCGTTCTGTTTCCATATAAAATCGAAGTATTGGTCTTTAGAGACTTAAATAATGCAGCTAGGTATTTTCAAAATAAAGCATTCCGAGAAAGATCATTTTGTTTCTATAGCAACAAATGCAAACTCAAGTACTATTCGGAAAATATTTAAATCCCGATGTTTTCGGCAAAAGCATGTTATGTACTATGCACTGTAGAATAAAATTATTTTCTCTGGCAAATGTTTTGAACATTTATTTTTCCAGCATTTCCTTTTACTTATTTATCAGAATAACTATTTTTATGCTCTTTGATTTTGGCTATGCTATGTCAGTAAGTCTCGAATAATTATTCTACTCTGATACATTTTCACTTTTAGTAAAATTATTTGCAGCTTTCGCTATTCAACTCTCATGAGTATATATATTTCTTACGTTCCTCTCATGAGTTTTCTGTCCGTTTGAAAATGATAAATATGAATAAAAGCATGCTGTTAAGAAATGAAATATGTTTTAGAAAATCTCTGGATTTCAAAAAAAGGATAAATAAGGAAACATGAACAAAATAACTCCAAAAGAAAAATAAAATTAAAACACACATTTCAAATGAATTTTCTAAAACTCTCTACCACGGTTTACTGTCTGGGGACGCAGAAGTGTAACCAATAGTGTGAAAACTTTTCTGTTATTTAAGGATAATTAATTATTTTCAGAATATAAATATTCGAAATTTCGTTTTCTATTTTAGGAAAATTATCCCTAATGTCTGTGATTCTCCTTTGAACTTTTGTTATTTAAAACTATACATGAGATTATTAAACATTAAAAATTGTTAACAATGGAAAGTTATTTCCCTATTATTTATCTAAAAGACAAGACTCCCTTCGTGGAAGATTTTATGAAACAACTGAGGTAGTGTTTGTTACGCCCCTCCCCTCTCATGTGTTAAAGGAAAATGTATGCAGCTTCCTCTGGCGATTGATTGTCGTAAGTAACAGATCAGGATTTGGACTCTAGCGAGATAACTGTGCGATAACCACAGACATGAAATTTAGCGATTATATTCCATAACTGCACAACAGCCGCAAAAGAGTACTTTCTAAATATCTGTCATAGTTATACTGTGCAGCAAAAGTGCATCTTTGTCTCTTAAACACACGCATTTTAAAGTTAATTGTATATATAATTTTGTAAAAAATAATTCTGCATCTCTCATGGCGAAAATAAATTTATACTTGTGAATTAGTGCCATGCTGTATCTAGTAGCAGTTGTTTTTGCGTGCACAATACTTTTTGTATTCAATTATTACACTACATAAATTGTATTTCGGATAACAACAACACTATATCCTTGTTTACGTGGCGATATAAATAAATTTATTCATCATGCATTTCTAATCCAAGTAATTTTTATAGTGTATTTATAGAACGTAAATAGTGTCCTAGTTATCAGTCAAAGCGCAAAGTGGAAGCATAAGATATATTTGCTGAAAATCTATCAAAAATCTGAACAACACTGATGAATGAGAAACGCAAGTTCAGATTTAATCGTATATGATATTTGAAACATATTACATAAGAATTTACAATTTTTGTTTTCGAAATAAAATGATTAAAGACAATTAAATTGTGTAACAGTCTATTGAAAACTTTTCCAGAAGATACAGTTTGAAAGAGGATTCTCGTTAGGGAGCCCACAAATTCCAACATGAGGAGGTTTCTTGAAATTATTTAAAACAATCCTGTTTATAGCTTTCTGAAAAATCATCGTATAGAGGAATTTCATATTCAAAGACTACTTAAAGGTTTAGCCAGCATCATATTTTCGTAATATGAAACCACTTCAGTACCTTTACAGTATTACTTTGTATAACACCACAACGTTTTTTTTTCAATGCTTGATTATTTTATTTCTCGTGCAATCATTTATCAGTTTATAAAACTTTTTGGATGTTTCACTTTACATCAAGTGTTTCCAAAATCTCTGGCCAATTAATATTTAATGCCAATTTACAATTAAGTAGCCGCTGTGCGGCCAGCCTTCGTCTGGATTAACCAACTTCCCTTTGCAAAATCTTAAGAACTCAAATGGTATAAACAGATCAAAAAATATCATGCAAAACTTTTTTATAATTAAAATTATATAGAATTAAAACATAATATAAAATATTACAATGAAATAAGCAATATCCCTTGATACAAATGTTAATTATCTTAATAATGTAATTAAACAATTTACCGTTGCAAAAAGAAACAACTTTTTAATTTCTTTTTAAACCTTTCAGTCTCTTAAAAACAGTAACAAAAGAAATGCGATGAAAAATTGTTGCCAAACAGAAATTTTTAAAAGAATGAAACTATTCAAAATGATGCAATTTCATCAAAAATCTATCAACAACAATAAGAAAGGAAAATTGTTGCCAAAACTACATTTTAAAATATCTGAGATGTGAGAAGTGTATTCGGAAGCTTCATTTAAAAAATTTAAAAAAAATACAAAATATTATTACTTTTCCAAAATTCTTTTTTTAAAGGAGTCGAAAGGATTCAACGTGTCCAAAAATCAAAGAAAAATAAACAGCACATTTTAAAATAAGTTTTTTTAAAAAAAATTCCGCTGAAAAGGTGTTAAGCTCAGCTTCCTAAATAAATTCGTATTTAATCGATTTATTGAAATACGAAATTTATTTTAAGTTCGTAACATAGCTAAGTGTCTACGCTTCCCGACGATGTAAAAATGAAATGTATAGAGTGAAATCTCGCTTTCCTGTAGCCCATTATGTCTCAAAATGACGCGATTTGGTCACAAAACATAAAATAAAAAAAATTCGAATTCGAATTTCAAAAAAAACCGCTTCGAGGTGCACTAGTTCTTGTGTAGATACACCTATGTACCAAATCGCTGGAAAGTCAAACACAACCCAATGGAAATGTTGCATATTTTTATGAGTAGATATTTCAGTTTTCCTTTCCTTGCATTAGCATGCTGCATACTAAATCTACCCATAAATGTCTGATCATATCATAGACAGCCTTTAGATGTTGGTAATAAATCGATAATGGTTAATTTTCAGCTTCTGGGTTTGACGCTGTTGCGAATGCTGTAATATATTTTATTTTAAGGCTGAAATTTTGTTTTTAAATGATGTAATATCTGTCTCAATTTAAATTCAGTATATTCCGGATAATTAAGTGACAAAATGGCTCTAACATTTTTATAGATAACGTTTCGCAATGCATCATATAGACAGAGAATGACTTTTTTTATTTCAACAATTCACTGCCGTCAATAATTCACTAAACTTATGCAAAGTTTAGATGGAGAGGAATTTGCAAAAAGCGGACTTTAAAGTAAGGAATTTGAGACAATAGAAAGGGAAGGGCAGAGGTAAATGTGCAACGGAAGGAAAGGGGAGTTGTAGCGGGCTACTTCACCCACTTCACATGTCAGATGACCCAATGAGGAACACTGGACTTTCAGTTTTTATAGCACTGCTGGTATGACCTGTTATATTTATTTTCCTTAATGGCATGGTATCATTTTGAATCATACTTTGCTTATGATAATTTATTAATGTTCGTTACTTCAATGGGACATAGTGAATAAGGGATTGGTTAGTATCAAGTTATGTTTATTTAATATATCTTCTGATTAAATGGAGTCATATGGAGTGGGCAGGTTGTTTCGTGCCATCACAATTTCATTTTATAATTATATATTTCATTTTATAATTATAATTATATATTTTATAAAGAGTATCTTCATTCAAATAGCTATAATTAGATTAAAGGGGAATATTTCCGAATATTAATTTTCAAACTGAAATAGGTCGATATTTTATTGCGAGCATTCACGCTGAAAATACTTGCCTTTTTCCATGGAAGATTTCCAAGAAATTATTTACCTATGTTTATATTATATATGCATAGAATAACGAAAATAATCGTAGAAATAACAGCTAGAGGAAAGGATTATATAGACTAAGATTAATCACCCAACGAGATAATCAACATGGCTTTTAGTCTATTCTATGTAACAGGAAATGATTTCAAAGCTTTGAGGAGAAGGGACTGAAATTGGGCAGAAATCTCCTAGGAAAAGGATTATATTTAAGATTCTAATCTTAGATGAACCATTAACAGCTACGCTTAAGCGAATATATTATAGTATATCCATCAAAAGCTTCAAAGAGAAAGGGTTAATATTCTTAATGCAGGATAGTCGAGAGTTGGCCTGGAGACTGATCCTCAAAGGAAGAACATTGAATTACGATATCTTATCTCAGTCGTTGGAGGGAAAATTGTGTTGTGGAACCGCATTGTTTGATAATCTGATTAGATTTTAAGGCATATCGTGTTATACGAAGCAGTGTTATACCTTATCAGGGTGATGAATCGCAATACAACAAACAGCATAAAACTGAAGCTTAAATAGTGTGATGAAGGTTTTACACTGTATTGTTTTTTCGTGCTCATGCACTCGCAAATGCAGTAAGTGTAAACATCTGGTTAATTGCACGACTGAGAAAAAGAAGTATGTATAGAGAAGTATTTTAAAAGATGCTGGTTAGTGAGAAGATATACCTTCGTTTCTCCGTCTTTTTAGTGCGTTTAATTTCTCAATTTCGCTGCTGTTATAATCACATACCTTCCTCTCTGGTTATTAAGTCTCGTAGGGAAGTGAACGTATTTAATCAATTTCTAGTTTACTCAGTTTTATTTATAATTTATTTCTCCTCTTTTATAATTATATGAAGCTGCTCATTTCAAGGAACAAAAAAGAGTAAAATGTGTACCTATGTCAAGAAGTCTGGAAAGGAAAATTGTATAAAATATGGCTCTACTCATTCGATCAAAAGGATATAATTAGATGAAAGAAAGAATTTCTCGCCTTCGAAATTCTAATTTGAAATATAAAAGGTGAAATTACAGATTTGTGAATGCACCTTGAAATCTCGCAGATGTTATATCGCTCGAAGAAATTTTAGTTAACTTAGGATAGAGAAGCAAAAAGCGAATAGAAATAACTTTATTGAGATATATCTAGTCTGCTTAGAATTTAATGCCGAAGATACATTTTAAATGCAAGAATTTTAAGTACAATGAGAGAATTCGGGTACATCATTATGTTCAAGTCTGCAGGGTCTATTATACCTTCGATTTTTAAATCACTGATATATGTAAAATACGAAGTGAACGCAAATGACAACGCAAGATTTTTATGTATATACGCTGACCAAAGTTTTGATAAAATTTTTGACTAATAAATTATGTTATGTTCTTTTTTATCATGAATTTTGATTGTTAAGTGAATTTTCTTGGTAGTGTGCCTGGGTTTATTATGTTTTTCATCCTTGTTCAATAAGTGATTTGTAAGCGCAAGCAATGTGCACTCTACGATACATCTGGACGCGTGTCCACTACCATCAGAGCTTATGAGACTATTATTTCATCCTCGTCCTACAGAACATTTTCTCTTAGAATATTCGCTAATTAAAGGATTATGAAGCGACGAGACCGCACGCACGAATCCCATGAGATCCTTAATAGTAGCCTAGGACACAAGGTCAGAGTACTGAGTATTTAACAAAACAATTAAACCTAATTTTACTGCAAAGTTTTGGAAGAGAAAACATCCTTTCCACGACCTATTCCTAAAACCTTTCACAATCTTCCAGAAATATAGTTAAGTGTTCATTCAAAAAATTCACTGGAGTTTAATTAACATTGGATCAATCTTAGTATTGCTAATAACTTTAAGATATGGTCACGCAAAATATCAGTTTTTCTCTTTGCTTTCTTTTCACCCACGATTTTTGTACTACGACGTTTTCGCCTTGTGTTGTTTTCTCAACGACGTTTTCGTCCGCGCAGAAAATGCTGCCTGTACAGTTTCGTTTTCCAGAGCGTTTCCATTCGCAAAAGCGTACATAAAATGCATGTCTGCCTTTTCGATATTAGTATCCGTTGATATGGCTTCTGAAATCCATGCTAGAAATCACGATGAATAAGAAAACTCGCTCTTATGCTTTCCATTACAGCGCCGTCTAGCGTCTTGTTCTCCGCCCATGCACTGTATAGTGAAAATTGCTTGTTTTGATGTTTTCTATCACCCCTTGAATTTCTGACAGTGAGTTTCAAAACACCCTGTTCGTGTCACTATATTTTGTGATATTTCTACCCTTTAATTGGATACAAATACTATAAAGGAAACTTCAGGTCTTCATACCTTAAAAAACTTACTGTATAACTTCCATTACATGATTAACGGAAATTCAAATCACAACGTAACTGTTTCACTTATTCGCTCTCCGATTTTTTACTTTGCGATTCTGAATTGCATTCGTAGAAAATTTCAAAACAAATGTTATAATCTTGGTAATGTAGTAAGGTGACAAATTAGATATTAACATATTATATTTATATATATTTTGTGATTATTTATATATATATATATCCATAAATACTTGCGATGAGAAACTCTCTGCCACCAACTGATTGATTTAAATTCTAGAATTTTTGAGTCCTAAATTGTAGACACATGAGACTTAGTAAATTTCAAATACTGAAAATTTCTCCAAGCTTCCATTTAAAGAAATCTAGCAAATAAATGAACTAAATGTTTCATGAATACTAAAGATATATCAAGATAGGAAATACGCGAAATATTAAATAAATATTTTAGTAAGATATATAATATATATCATCAGTTGCCTAACTTCTGCTATTAATGAAACGATATGAAGGTTATGGTATTAAATTTAGGTATAAAAGTTTCAAAGTTTAAAATTAGGCAAATATAAAAGTTAGTTTGGTGTCGCGTTTGAGTAATTAATTACTTTAGATTAATTTTAAATTAAGCAAACATTGAATGTTAGTCACGTTTTTGATCAAATTGACACGTAATAATTAATTTTCACTTAAATTCAGTTATATAAATTAGTTTTAAATTTAATTGTTATGAAAGAACAGATTTCGTATCTAATTTTCAGAACAATCCAATGTTATCCTTCTGAGTAAATACGACATTTTACCAATTAGTTTTCTGAATATCTGCTTTTACAACAATACAATGTATACTAAATTAAAATAAAATCACTTTTAGATAACCTTTGGAGGCTAATATGATAACAAAAAAATACTTTTTATTATTATATTATCCTTAAAGTCATCAAATGTCATTGCAGTTAAATACCTACAAGATTTGTTACTTAAATCACTTTTTCTAAATACTTAATTAACGATTATAAGCAAACAAATAATCTTTAATTACACGATTCAGGGATTAATATCGATGAAAAGAAAAAGATAAAAACATTTTCTATTTACCCTTATCCGTAAAAAGACGATCATTCTGTTTTCTTTTTATATGCTATCGTGATACACAGGTTACAATACAGGTATTTTGTCAATTTTCATTCATTTTCTACGCCTTGGAGTTCAGCAACCGGATTTAAGCTATTACATTTCGATTTTCAGCTATTTTTAGCTCTCAGTGATCCATTATTAATTTTTATTATTTTTAGATGAAAGTTAAAAGAACGCAAGATGAAAATAATGAAGCACAAATACATGGCTCATCATTTAAAATTACAGATCGTGTAACATATTGATTAGTAATTATAACTAATAATCTAACTCATAATTTACTAGTAATCAATAAAACGTTTGCATTCCTTGTGGAACAAAGGAGACTATTAATGACAATACATGTTCATTTTTGACTACTAAATATAACTGAGCTTTGCGAATATGTAACATCTGTCACTAAAATTCACATCTAGATACATAGCATAATAAATAGAATCTTGGTGTGAAATCTATAAACGCAAGCACGTAGAAAGGAGTCCTAAAACCTGCAGTTAAAGAAAGATGGATATTTCTATTTCTTTATTTCATATTTTGATTGAACTAACAGAATTTTGCTGAAAAGTAAGAAGGAAACTTAAACATTTAAAAATTGAAAATCAATAGGAAATTAATGCAACTTCTAGTACTTGATAGAATTTTAAATTTACATAGTTAATTAAGAAATATCATTAATAAATTATTTTTTATTAATCTTTACTGATAATTTTTCATGAAAAATACAGTCTAAAATGTTTAGCAAAAGGAAGAGAAATAACTGCATGAGGTTAATTAACTATGCAAATTTAAAATTCTATTAAGCGTTATAAGTTGCATTAATTTTATACTCATTTTCAATTTTTAAATGCTTAAGTTATAAGGTATTTCTCTCGCCTTCTTCGCATGCCTTCGTGGTGTAGTGGTCTGCATGCTCGACGCGTAACCGAGAGGTCCGTGGTTCGATTCCCGGTGAAGGCATTGCTAATTTTTCATGTCTGATGCTTCGAAATAACGTAATGTCTCTACAAAGTTTTCTTCTTACATTTTCAGCAAAAATCTATTTTTCGTTCAAAGATATAAAATGTACAAGTAAAAATACCCCTGTTTTCTTCTTGCGCTCTCAAATCCTTATGCGAATATGCAATTAAATCTTTTAAAACCTGAAAACTCATGTTTGCGATATTACCGTCATGCGGTGCTTTGTAGGTACTTTTTTTTTACCACGATATTTTCGACGACGGTGTTTTTAAACTGCGAAGTTTTTGAACCGCTTTATTTTCGTCCACGATATTTTAGAACTGCGATGTTTTTGTTGGAGTTTTTTATAACTTAAGAGTTTATGTTTATGTTTTAAGTTCAATATCAAATGAAAGTCAATATTTGGATAACCATTCTAAATAACATGAGTATGTAAAGTTTGTGACTTACATGATAAACACAATATACAGTCAAACTATGCGTCAAGGAAAACAGTAAATAGTGGTAAAAATTTAGCTCCAACAGAATAATTAAATTAATGCGTTGTGTGCTTAAATACTACTGGGTCCAGTGTTCTAAATTAAAAAGTTAAAACATTACAAGAAAAGTTAAAATTAAATATAGAATTTATTAAGAGATATCTGACTGAATACAAATTTTTACATTGGTGGCGGTGTGGTGGAATAACAAAAAAAATTCTCATACCGTTCCAAACAGTGAAGTTAGCATAGTAGATACAGGCAGGCTTTCCTCGTCGACAAGTGAACTTCGGCCACGTCACAGCGCAGCCACATTTTAACTAAAAAGAACAGAATGAAAATTAGAAATCAGAACAGGAAAAGGTAGCCTCGGAGCCTTCCGCCCCTTCTATGTGGGTTTCTTCGCCCAACCTAGGTGGTTTCTCTCCTCCATTTCCTTCATACATCGTTCTATGAACGCAGACAGCAAATCTCGTGGCTCCAGATAGTACTTTTCTCGTCGTCGCCAACGTCTCTCTCCCCGTTCTGATCTCCGTCTCCGTCTCCCCGTCGTAGCTAGCTCCCAGCTTTTTTACTCCTTTCGCCAAAAATGCTCGTTTGGCGATTTTAGATGGTAAGAAAACAGCCAACAGCCCGGCAACCCCAGGGGAAAAACACACAGGAAGGTGAAGCCAATGTAGTTCGAACTCCAGAAATAGGCGAATAATCGCTGATCCACCAAGGTCAGTCACCTCTCAACAGAACTAGCCTCGTCGAGGGGTCCCAATCCTGTACAAAGCCTGCGAGTAAGAAAAACACCCCGTTCCCTCGACCTTGACATAAGGTTAGTAGTGTTGGAATTACCCTCTCCAGCAGGGTGCAATAGTTCTTCTTGTTGACAGATGCTTCCCAGACCCAGTCTGGCGTGAAAAACAAGTTGTAAATTA
Source organism: Stegodyphus mimosarum (assembly GCA_000611955.2). Taxonomy (NCBI): domain Eukaryota; kingdom Metazoa; phylum Arthropoda; class Arachnida; order Araneae; family Eresidae; genus Stegodyphus; species Stegodyphus mimosarum. Next base: position 604,519 of record KK119267.1, on the reverse strand, counting down.
CGAATCTCCACAAGGCAACGGAAAAGTTTTCGAAAGAATATGGTATAAGTTTTTTTTTATTTTAAACACAAATTAACTTCAATGCTGAAAAGTACTTCAATTAAAATATAATAATTACATAGATAATTTTCTTAGGTTTATTACAACACCAAACACGACCACCATAGTAAGGAAATAAAAATTACTTCAGTTAAAATATAATAATCCAGTATGAAAAAATTTTATGTTCTCCACAACACCAAAACGACCACCATAGTCAGAAAATATGGATCCCAAATTTAGCAGAAAAGGGGGCACCTTAAAACTTTAAACACCAACTTGTGTAAACAAAACTTTAAAAGAACTTTTAAAAAATGACCTTAAGAGTCAACTTAACAAGAGATTAACATTAACAACCAAGTTAAGAAAAATATTAACTAAACAAAAATTTAAATAGTTAACCAACCAAAAGTAAAAGAAGAAAAATTAATTACTCAAGCAACTTAAAAATCAGTGTTAACCAAAACTGTCAAGAAAACAAATTAAATGACAACAATTACATTTCAACAAGGCAAAGAAACTTAAGTTCAACTAAAAAAAATTAATCTTTAAGTCTGAAGCAAAATAAGTTAAATCATTACACTTAAAACAATTTAAATCACAACTGAAATATGTAATACATAACATTTTCTCTTCGCTTTCTTTTCTCCCAGGATGTTTTGTCCCACGACGATTTTCCCTTTCGTTGTTTTCTGCCCGACGTTTTCGTTCGCGATGTTATCGGCAGACATTCTGAGAATACTCATGCCAGACCGAAAAATGTTCTAGCAATTGCATCGGTGTTTATGTCAAACGGGATCCTTTGTCTCCGGCATGCATGATAAAGGGCGGGCAGGAGTGTGCGGAAGCCACAAGTAGTAGAGGCCATTCTGCAAAGAGTGGAAAATCGTCCAGATATTAGCACGCGAAAGATTTCCGCTGTCGTAAATGCGTCCTACTCAGTTGTTTGGCGATTATTACGGAACGCAGGATTACACCCCTACCATGCACAGAAAGTGCAAGTTTTGATACCTGCAGAATATGTGCTACATGTCGATTTTGCACGTTAGTGTTTGCAACAGCTAGCAACGCAGCCTGATTTCATTGCACATGTGTTATTCACGGATGAATGCAGCTTTAGCCGTAATTTTTGCCCATGAGTTTCGATACATCGTACACATAATTTTAATAGTAAAGTAACTGTTTGCATTTAGGACATGCTTGTCATTCTTTCGAAAATTAATTATGGAAAAATATTGCTTCTAGAGCTCTGTTATTCCAAACGTTTAGTGTGGTAAAGATATAAGTTTGCAACTTTAATGTCGTAGTTGTAAGGTCGATCTGATAAACTTAAAAAATAAGAAAATAAAGAAAAAAAACAGATTCAATCTGTTTAGATTCGAATTCTATTCAGCGTAATTCGTTACGGTGATTAATGTAATTAACTAATAAACTAAATGTGTTACATTTTAAAAGAGCTACATTTAAAAATTATTTAGAACTTAGGAGATTTATCGGAAGAATATCAAAATCATGTTTTAGATTTTCAATGGAAGGCAAATATATCTTTTGTCGGAAACGTGTTAAACATTTGACCTCAGAAATCATGTTTTAATAGTAAACACTAAGGCGGCATATGAAATGTTTTTTTCGGCGATTATTTGTCAAGCAAAGAATATTTATTTGAAATTGTTTGAAGTTCTATCGACTATACTATTAATTTTTTAAAAGGAATCCCGATTTCTCTCCATCATTAGTTAAAAAGTATGGAAACGTTAGCGTAATCCTTAATACTCATGATACCGAGATACGAATTGAAAGTTACAAATCATACTAATACAAAACATCTGCAGTCCTAAAACTTTATTTCTACCACACAGTCAGTGCTTTCGTTTTGAAATAATAATTATGAGCAGCAAATGCGAACAAAAAGTTAGTTATTTACTGACTTCCCTTTTGGTTAGTTATTTACTGACTTCCCTTTTGAAACACCTTATTTGTTAAAACATATGGAAAGAAATTGACAATAAAAATATTGGTGCTTAGCGATTTGAAAGAATTGCTATAAAAACAAAACAGGATTAAGACAAATATTGTAATGATAATGCAAGTATTATAATCATAACTTTAAGTGATTTGTTTTTGACATCATTTTGGTAATTTTGCACAAGCAAATTTATTTTAGTTTAAAACGTAGCGTTTCACTCCTGTATCTATATTTTATAAAAACGGTATTATTTATGTAATCGAAAAGTGGAAAACAAGCAAGATCTATCAGCCAGTGTAGAGGGATGCAATGTGGTAGAGGAAGTCTAAGCAAAATTGACTCTATTAATGTTACACAATGGAAAAATCCCAAAACATTTTGAAGGTAGCCCACTAGCTGGGATTGGAAATGAAATCCAGCTACGTGTGTCTATTCGGACACTGGAGGCTCGTAAAGTATTTATACTGATGTGCAAAACTTAAGCAACAATGTAAAAATTTAGCAGATAGCCATGAAATTGCAGAAAAGGAGGTCTTGAAATCAGTACAATGAACACGTAAGTCAGTAGAAACGTCATGCGTATGCAAATATCAGGAACGAAACGTCAGAGGCGACGTGAGCGTACACAAAACGCGTGATGTCAGCGGGTGCAGCTCAACAGTAGAATAAAAGGAAGGACGGAGACCCAATTCAACATATTCCCTGCAAGTGCCAGTGAGTCAGTTCGTGAAATATGGCTAGAAGAAATCACCTGGACGGCTTCACACGTGGAAGAATGATCGGAAAGCTGTAGGAGGGGCGTACTGTCACTAGTGTAGCTGCAGAGTTCGGAATCAACAAAAGTGTCGTTTCGCGAGCTTGGAAAGCGTTCCAAACCACAGGTACAGCTGTTAGAAAGGTTGGTGGTGGCCGCCCGAGAACGACATCTGCAGGGGATGACCGATATATCGTCATGCAGGCGAAAAGAGGTCGACAGCAGTCAGCAAGCGCCATTGCTCCACAACTCTGTACAGCAACTGGGCGACAAGTGTCGCTGTTTACTGTGGCCAGACGCCTTCACAAAGGGGGTCTATTCGCCCGCCGTCCTGAACGCTGCCTCCTGTTGAAAGTTGGCCATCGTTTACATTAGTGAAGAGAGCACAAAAACTGGACAACTGATCAATGGAGTCGTGTCCTCTTTACGGATGAGAGTCGGTTCAGTACCAGAAGCGATTCTCAACGCGTTTTGATTTGGAGAGAGGTCGGGACCCGGTTTTATCCCAGTCACATCAAGGAAAGACACCGTAACGGTGGTCCTTGAGTTCTTGTCTGGGGAGGCATTATGCTGAAAGGGCGAACTAAGCTTAACGTTTTCGACAGAGGGTCTGTAACAGCGGATTGCTATTGTGAGGAGGTACTCCTTTCCCATGTGCGTCTGTTCCGAGGTGCCATTGGCCCAGACTTAATTTTTATGGATGACAATGCTCGGCCACATCGGACACTTGCTGTTGAGGAGCTACTGGAAAGTGAAGATATCACTCAAACGGATTGGCCAGCATACTCCTCAGATTTAAATCCCATCGAACATGTGTGGGATGCTTTGGGGAGACGCATTGCAGCACGCTTACATCCTCCGGAGAATACCCAACAACTCAAACAGGTGCTGATTGAGGAATGGGCATTCTTACCGCAAGAAATGTTGCACCAGCTGGTTCTGAGTATGCACAGACGGTGCGATGCAACCATTGCAGTGAGGGGATGGCATATCCCATATTAAGAAACATCTGCTTGTTGTTCTTCCTCTTGGATAGACAATCATGAGTCACGATACTATGCGTTCAGTAAAGCTTGTTTTCATTTGATTCCATACCGGATGCATTGTATTCCTTTTTCAGCTCCGATGCTTTCGTCATCCTTTACGTACATAATACTCTCCTTCATTTCTGCATTTCATGTCTCTCAATTGGTTTCTCGTGGAGTTATGGCAGAAAACCCTGCTGTTGCTTAAGTTTTGCACACCAGTGTATTTAAGAATTTGTTTATTTGGTTCATCATGGGATTTCAAAACTGATCTTATTATCATAACTCAGTATCGCTCAAGATCGCTGACTTGCTCAAATATCGCCCACTAGCGGCCGAACTGTAAAATCGCTGAACACTGGTAGTTCCGACCTGGGTTCGATTCCAGGCGAACGGGCCGACTACATGAGTGTTTTTGTGGTTTGTCCAATGCGTAACGTTTACCCCACCAGTTTCCTATAGAACGTCCTCAGGAAAGCATCCCTTTTATTAGAAAGATAGCCCTAGTGTACTTTGCCATAATCAACTAAACCGTACCAAACCAAACCTGTGCAAAATATCAGTATAACCATATATATTAATTCATAAGAGAAATCTGAAAACATCTAAGTATCTCGACTAGTTAGAGATTTAGATATCTCTATAATTATGTGTAAGCATTCACTGATTGAATTAAGAAGATAAGTACGATATTTATGATTTAATTAGAACATAAATGATAAAACAGTTGCGTTTTAATAAAAGTTTTAGGTCTATCATTTCGATGAATGAATTTAAAATTATTATGCTAGCTAAAAATAAAGAAGAAAAAAAATCTTAAAGAAATCTTTCGAACTTAAGGTAAAAATGCACTACTTATAAAATGAATATTTAAAAATTCTGCCTAAACTATGTTTTTTCTTTTATCGCCCACGATCTTTATGCGAGCTAAAACTTCATTCCAATGCAGAATAAATTACAGCCGGTATTAAAGAAAACTGACTTCAGTTCCTTTCTCACCTATTAATTTAAGCATGTCTTGTGATAGGGTCTAAAAAGCCAGAACATATTTCCTCTTGAAAAAGAAGAAAGAGCGTGGATCGATAGCGTGCAAGAGTTTTTTCCCTTTTCTACTTTATCTTCCCTACCCTACTCTCCTTTTCCGGATTTTTCCTCATCCTTGTTTTCATCGGTGCTCAGCAAGAGAACCCCCATCTGTTACGTAAGATTAAGGGTATGCCCGACCACGCTAAAATATGGTCCATAAAGCCAGGACCATAAAAGCAGAACTGGAGGAAGTTGGTAAAGCACTGTTGCTCCTGCAGGGAGTGAGAGGAAGCGCAGAAGAGAACGAGAACTCTTGCGAGTTTATGGGAAAAGTCCGCGTTTTCGGTACTTACTTCCGTTGAGTTTGGGAAAAATCTTTTCCCCGTGTTGCTTTACAAGGCTTAAAATGGTTGTTATTCGCATTAACGTCGATTTTTCGGGCAGATTTTCTATCCGCAGGAAGGTTAATAGCGACAAGTAAATCATCCACTGTGTATGTTGTAAAAAGTAGTAAACGAACGGTGTCCAAGGAATAGAACATATTCAAGGTAGTATGAGGTACGTATCACTGTAAAGAGACGAGAAATAACTAATATATTGGATAATAAAAGATGCGAGAACAGAGTGGAAAGATTTTAAACTTGAATGAACATGGTAGGTTTAACCAAAAGAATTTTAAACAATTATACAGCTTGCTTTAAATTTATCCTTATTTGCGTATTACCATTAAAATGCAGATTTACATAATGTTACATATGTTTACACAAAATCAACTCGACGGTAGGCGCATCGGGAAAGGTTACTAGAGGGGGCGCATGGGGTATCACATACCCCAATCTTTAAAATACGGTAAAAACAGTTTTATTTACCTTTAAAGCTCTTTTTTCTTTTATAATACGTGAATAAGACTTGGGTTACAAAAACGTAATTTACAAAATAAGCTTACAGAGAGTTAAAATAAAGATAAATGAAAATAATAACAAAATAAATATCATACTTCTAAGTTTTATTAATTTTCTAATACACAATGCAACTTATTTTATTTGTTTACACTTTAAACAAAATTCATTCATGTGTTCTTAGCACAGAAGGTTTTCACGTTTAAATCTCTAATAAGTCAAAAGGGAATTTTGCTATCAGAAAAATTAATCTTTTACAAATAATATTACAAATTAGTTTCCAATAAAAAAATTTAAACCTTATTTGTTGCTACATACGCATGATAACATAGATACTATCTGTGATGTTAGAGAAATTTATGTGTATTTGGAGTTATATTATTTCATTTATATAAAAAGTTTCCTTTCATAAAAACGCGTACATACGTTACAAGAAAAATTGTTTCAGATTATTTTACGATAAAAGCGTGATATGAGCAATAAATGAAAGAAAATTTACTGAACATTAATTGTTTTCCGCCGAATCCAATTACGAAAGAATGAAATTAACTACAAAATTCAAACTACTTTCTGCCTTCATACAGTGCAAATGTTAGGAAATTACCTGTAGAAAATTTACTAGTCCGAATAACAAAGTCTATTTTCCGTTAGTCCACTGTTATCATTCTGTGGTCCACGAAACCTGCCCTTATGGGGCTCCTAAACTTCCAATAAAATTTAATTAACTGCAGCCGAAAATCTCAGAATTGGCAGATGACTTAGATAAACATCCATCACGTTTTCTCCCAAGAAGGACATTTTACGAAATTTATTACCAGTTACTCTATGTACGTGCTTAGCAACAGAAGAGCGATTTAGAGCACTAGTAGTATGGTGTTTCTTATCGACGTACATCCAACCGTAGAACTATTATGCAAGAATGGGATGACTCATCCATGTCATCGATGAGAATAAATCATTTAGTAAAATGTAGTTAATAAAGTAAAGATTATTCAAACTCTAATAGCTTCGAATCATTAAAAAGAAATATGAATTTTCTTCTGTTTACATGTATTTTGTTTACAGGTTTTTAATATATGCTAAAACATTAACATAACATATGTTAAAAATATGCTAACATATACTATTTAGTAACGCGTTCTGAAAAGTGTTTTCGGAGGTGGTCATTCTGATTTAAGAAAGTGATCCGCACTTGAAGAAAATCAGAGAAACGCAGCTTTAGTCCATTTAGTTTTCTTTATTTTCTTTAATCGGCATTCTTTCTTTAACCGGCATTTAAAAATACAAACGTCTTTTAGATATGACAATTGTGGGGATTTCTTTAAGTTACCTAACAGTTAATTTTATTTTTAAGCAGCTTTCCCTATTGATCTCGCTTTCAACCCATGCTTTCTGGCCAGCATGTAAAGCGTACGTGTATTCAGATGAGGAAGAAAAGAAGTTAGTATTTAAGGGATGGTTTGGAAAGATGATTTTAGAGAATGTTCTGCTTGCCTAATGGTCACACTGTCATCTGTGATTTACTAGCGATTAGATTTCTGTGGCGTTAAGCGCTTCTTGCCGTTAGGCTTGATTATGCCGACTTTTACGAGTCAGAACTTGCCTGCACGAAGTAACTTGTGAAAAGCCGTTAACTAAATAAATTCTATTTTACTTTACGTTACTCGTACCTTTGAGTTAATCCGAAGGTACTGGTTTATTGTAAGCACGAATTGGCGCCATCTATGAATAATATTAAGTTAATAAAAGGTTCTTTACATCCTTTCTCTGGACTATATTTTAGATTTTGGTATTTAAGATTTAGGGATAATATCCTACGCAGTCTATTGTTGTCTAGTTAGTTTATGTTCGCTAAGAATACGAGACGTTATAAACTGAAATGCAATGTTATATATGAAGAAAATGACAAATTCAAAATGAAAGTACTTCCTATCGTTCTTACAGAGTGAAAGTAGTATTTTAATTTTTATTTTATTACATGACAAAGACCATATAAAAAGAACTTCGATGTGTTACTTTATGCTTGTATAGTATTGGATAGAGTAATAAAAACCAAAACGCAGAATAAGAACTGAAATGTTATTCAGGCAATATAACAATGTCCATAAACCGGCAGAAAGTTTTAGCAGTAGTTGGACAACACGATTATAAGTTGATTCCATTGAAACACAAAACACAAACACAGAAGAAATTACAAATCTTCAAAACTTTAAATCAAAAATTTAGAACACAGTAAGAGAAAAAAAACATTAAGAAACTCTAAAATCTTTTCATAAAATCAGAAATAACTGAAATCACCCAGCTTGGCTTGAATCATCTTCCTAGCAGTAAGACGACACATATGAAAAATTTTATTGCTACAGATGGACCGTCAATGCGTTTTGCATCCATAACTTTGACAGCGTAAGCTATATTGTTAGATAGAGAGAAAAGTCCAAGTATAATAATAATTAACTTATTATGCAGTCATGACAATTAAACGGGAAGCTGCAACAGATTGTTCCTTTGCGTAACTAGAAATTTTTAAGTTATAAGGTGCTTTATGTGAAATTACTCATTTTCATGCTGTAAATCTTTATACAACGTATCGTTTTCATTAACACTTGCAAGATGCAAATCAGATTATAGGTCATTTAAGGGGAGAGTTTTGATTGTTTTAGAGAACAAGCTTTTAGTAGCCACTCTCGAAGCTTTGCATCATCCAGTTCTACCAGTTGATATCCTGACATCAGAGATTTGCTAGGCGAAGTTGAGCTGCGCCATTAAAGTTTGATCCATCTTACTTAGGATAAACTCTGTTGTATCAAACTGTAAACCATTTTAAATTGCAAAGCCAGTTTCTTTTATTTTATTATCTAAGAGCGGCGGAGTTTTGATTGTACGCGCAAGCTCTGTTTCCTGCTAATTTCAAGTTTTAATAGAAATGTTTATTTACAACCTTCATAGGATCTTGTATTTACACAGACGGAGCGATAGCTCGTTTGGCAGTTTAATATTGTCTGAATAACATTTAATTCATATTTATACAGTTAATACCCTTTAAGGTGTGGGCCCTCCATTGCCTTTATTCGATGTCTTTTGTGCCATTTGTTTAATTTTATAATTTTCATTCATCATGTCTCACTGTTGTTGAAAATGATACTGCGCTTAAATCTGGCTGAAAATTTTCCTTCCCCTACTTTGCTAAAATATTGGTCGCCTCATTACCGAACAGACCACAATGGGAAAGCACTTTTTAAAAAACAACGTTTTGTGTCTAGTTTTAAGGTTTTAGACACTGGTAGTTCGGTTCGAGGTTCGAATCCCGCGAACGGGCTGGCTGCATAGGCGTTTTCGTGGTTTTCCCCATGTGTAACGTGTATATGAGCCAGTTTCCCTTAAGTCCTCCACGAAGGCATCCCTCCCTTTAGGCAGATAGCCCTCGTGTGCTTTGCCATAATTGAATAACCTAAGGTTTTAGAGATAGCATGCACCTATAAATGAAGGTAGTAATTATAGATTAAAGTTTGCTTAAGTTTACAGAAGCAAACTGAAATATATTAGATAATGTATGCATCTGTAATGCATTTAATAACTTACTGCGACTGGATATTAACATAGTATAACTTAGGAAAGAAACACTTTCTGAATTCGAAACATTGTTTTGCAGGAAAGCTGTAACATGAAACAGCTGAAAACAAGAGTAGTAAAACTTCAGTTATAGTATCTGGTTGCTAAACTGTCAGTGTGACTGCTGAAGTAAGTGCAGGAACTAAACAGGAAAAGGGTTAAAAGAACCCTTTAATAGATTCCTTAAAATTCACAATGCGTCGGCTTGACGCTAACAAACTACACCTAGATCGGGCAGTAACTCAAATACCAAGAACTAAACTTCAAAGATTCAAAGATAAGAAATTCAAAAATATTAACACAAAAGTAGAATTTTCCCCATGGGTCAGATAATCCTGTTACCTAAATCCGTATCGAATTCTAATGGAGCAGAACAATAGTAGTTAGTCCACTTGAACCAACAATAAATATAGAATCAGGAGCTCACGCTACAACGGTACAATACTTGCCCACTCTCTCTAACTTTCTCTTCTAAAGCTCAGTATTTAAACCTTTTCTCCTACTAGTAAAAACTGCATTCCTTCACGCGCGCTACAAAATTTACATAGACTGGCATTGACAGTTAGGGGGATGAAGGCCTATAAGAAAGAAAGCATAAACTTAACTGTTTAATCAAAATAAGTATAAATCCTTACACAGTAAATCCAGGAAATAAAAATCATTGTTTTGCATTTACTTCATTTACTGCCATTCTATAATCCTTCTTCCCTACTGGTATGAAATTATAATTCTCCATCCGTTATATTTTCTGTAATATATAGCATCATAAGTTATAAAATACAAATAAAAAACTGAATATCAGAGCGTACGATTAATAAAACTAAAGTAATGCATGATGACAACTTTTTAAAAAAAATTAAGACCTTAGAAGCAAATTTAGATGTGTGGCATTATAAGAAAATACAGTTTCTCTTAAACCTTATGCAGTTCCATGTTCTTAACAAGCTAGTTAATTGGGAAGTTTGATTCAAATATATCTATTCCAATGCTAATGTTTTCTACAAGGTCACTCCAGGAGAAGGACTTCACAGTTGAACAACCTTTTGAAGCTGCCTCATACGTAATTTATGGCTTTAAATGAAGATATTTATTTAGTTTATTTCTGTTTATTTCTCCATTTCAATTCGATTAATGTCTGTACTTTATAATGGTCAGACTATGGCATTAATCATATCTCTAAACAACTATTTTGTCAAAGCATGCGCATTACATATAACATACCTTTCGAGGAGAAAAATTATAATAAAAATAAATTGTTTGTTATAAAACTAAAATTGCATTGAAATTCAAATTATTGTAAATTTCTTAAAGGAGGTAAAATGATGCCACAGAGATTAATTTACACTGCAGATCACTTCGTCTAAAAGATGTCAGATTTTCAAGGGTACCACAAATATTATGCCTGAAAAGCGGTTTACAATGCAGCGGCTCGGTGACTTATAGTAAATTTAGTGTAGTAAATCTAGTTAACGTCGCGTCTGCGTACGCAGGTTCCCACACCTGGAAAAAACTATAACCTACGTCACACTCGCATGTCTCCCCGAGCCACATTGTAACAAAAGGCCGAACTAAGCATTTACGTACCTTCTATCTATATTTTAAATTAAAGATTTTTTTTATATTTCTTTGGACATTTAGTACATATTAAAATGTGTAGCAAACGAAACACGAATCCAAAGTTTGTCATTTTCATCAAGAATGGAAACTTGAATACTCTTTTATAACTACGAATGATAAATATTGTTGCTTAATATATAATCAATATTGAAAACTTGGAGTCTAATTTATGACTTTTGAAAAGCTAGAGTTACTGTGAAGCAATTGTATTTCCCATTAAAAATGATTTAAATGTTGTACATACTACGGCAAAATTTCTATCACATTTAAGACTGAAATAAACGTATTAAGAATTAAATTATACTTCAACAAACTGCTTTGCAAGCCAGAGAATTTGAGGACGACTTTTGGAAGGACGTCAATCGAGCAAACTTTCCCAGTATCAAATTTAGCGAATATATCTACTCTTGTTTTGTATCTAAATATTTACTTAAATCTTTTTTTTACATTTAAATTTTACAGGTACTAAATTAAAGTTCTCTATTTAGCGATTCCATACTGAAGATTCACTCTCATTACCTTTGTCTGAATACGCAGCAAATTATGAACGTTTGGTAGGGTATACGCAGGCGCAAAATGTACATTAACGGTAAGCTAATAAAATAAAATTTAATCTGTAGTTTTTCTCTGCCTACCTTTTAATTTATATATAATTAATAAAATACCATACTGCTTTACTATTTCCTGCACCTGCCACTATTAGTACACAAGGCATAAATTTTCATGTTTTAATTATAAGGATTTTAGCAGGTAGATGCCGACATATTTTTAAGACAAATTTGATCATACGTATATGTACAGGTGCTGGCCACCCCTGAGTAGGAGCGCCCGGAATCAGAGCTGAATATCAGCAATGAAGGCTAAAGTGCACTTTGGGATTGGTCCTACGATGTTTGGCATTCTAAGCCATGAACTTCGCTTCGACCTGCATGATTAGTAATCACCTTCGAGAGCACTGAGATAGTTGTGGCTCAGGCTCTCCGAACCTTGATCGCAGATGGGGCTCTACAAGACATCAACAAAGATAGCGAAATAACGCTAGTCCCCCTCCCAGAAGTTTTAGACTCGAATCTTCCAGGCATGGGGTTACTGTCAGGAGACTCTGACTACAAATTTTCTTGTTCGATGATTCGTGTATCTAATCACATAATTTTACTCTTGATTCCTCATTATTATATTAATCTAGATTTACGTTTTTCTGTTAGCGGTTTCTTAGCTTCTTTTAAATGCATTTGCCAATTTCATTTGGATTCAAAATGCAAAAAATTGTCTCACAGGATTCATTGATGCCTGCAAAACAAGTACTATTAGTAGACATATTCAGATTTTACTAGTAGACATATTTTTCCCATATTTTAAAATTTTTATATATTAGGGAAGGGTAGTTTTTTCAATTACTTCTTATCCACATGAATTACTCAGATATGAATTTAAACAGGTATTTACTAATTGTAGATATTTATTTTAAGAAATGTGATCATTATAATGTAATTATTTAAGGATATGCATTCTAATTTTTTTATCAAACATATGCAATCAAAAGAGGTTTTTGAAAGACCCAGATTTCACTTTACATTTGCAACAAAGTAAACAAATCCTCAAAAAAGCAATCATGGAATTTGTTTACCAGAAAGTGGCACCGTCCTTACTAAAATTGAAACAAAGCATTCAAGATTTTTCTGCTACAATGACCATTCACGTTTTTTATATAAATTTACGACTTTAATTCGTAAAACCTAGCTCGTAAAAGAAGTTTACCCACTACTCGTAAAAATGCAACAAACAGCAAAAGGTATGTTGCAAGTCCATCACATCTTGAATTATAGATTTAATTCAATTGTTTCTTTGTTATGAGCAGAGTGGAAGAGAAAGTAGAAATTAAGTCATAAAATATGAAAAAGTAATACTAGTTCAAATAATCTCGTTTCTGTTAAAAGGCTTTTCTAATAAGATTGCTTATTATTAAATTTAAATTAATTGATATGTAAAGTGTTTAAAAAGACTGCTTGAGTAATTTAGGTATTTCAGTATTTTCAAGTGGAAATATTGCTTAAAATACTACATGCAGGACAGATACGATTCCCGTTTTGGATATGCAAGAGAGTGAAGTTGAGCTATCAACAGGGGTCGTTAACAACCCTACCACGTACCATTTGCATTTGCTACGCGTCGAAAGAAAAAGTAAAACTCAAAATTTAAAATGAAACAGATAGCCCTTAGTGATTTCAGGTGGTTTTTCAAACGTAAAATAATAAGGCAGATTAAAACACTTGTTTCTCGTTTTAAAATTCAATCTAAGAGCAACTTTACCTGGTGGATTAGTTTCAAAAGATTTACAAAAAAATTACCCTACTTGAAAAATTCCAAAATCTAGCTATGATGCATGAAGATTCTGTATCCATTCACAATGAGAGCAAGAGGATTTACTCACTCAACACAGCAGCGAGGTGGCAGATGCACCAATAGATATACCATTAAGATTAGCATCCTGTGTTTAAATTATTTGCTTAAATGTTTGATTGATCGAGTGTTTTGACAAATGCCAAGAAATCCGAAACAGTTTTTTAAATCAAATTAAAGTGTTAATAAAATTACAAATGATTGTATGTGAGATTTTTGTTAAGCAAAAGAGTAAAACCTCTAGAGATTCATCATTGTTTGAAAATTCAATACAGTGAAAGATATATAAGACATATATAATTGTATAAATGAATTGAGATGTAAAAGATGGGCGTTACGATTGTGAAGAATTTTCTTTGTGTCCAACAGTCACAGTAGACAACATTTAACCGCAGAGAAAGCTGTCTTCTACGACTGTGAGAAACTTAGTCCATCACCATGAAGTTGCTATCACTGATTAATATTAATTAAGTCAATCACATAAATTTTATTTCATTTCATCACATTAATGTTATATAAATCTATCAAATTCTTCATAAATGGTATAAAGTTAGATAAACTATATGCAAGATGAATGTGCAATAACTTAATGCTTCAAAGATATGTTGATCTATAAGAGCCTCCCCATCCGCGGAAGGTTATTGGCGAAATATTTTTGTAACCTATCGTGTGATAAGGATAAGGATAAGGATAAGGAACGGAGGACGTGGGCACTATGCCTCTACCATACGGTTAATTAGTACAGCACCACGTCCACCATGATCCAGATTTCTATGATATGCCTAATAAGTAAAATTAATACAAAAGATGTAGTAAGGCTGCGTGATACAATAAGTAAATACATATGGATATACTATAGAATATTATAACAGATTATATATATTAGGTAATGAAGTACAGTTGTGCAGAAATCATATATGCCGATTCGTATGGAGCTTATATGCAGAATAAAGTCCTATGATGGTTGGCATAAGTCCAGGTTTAAAGAAGAGAGCTTATCAATGATACGCACTAATTTGCGAGTTAAGTGGCGTTGCTTTATCAAGAATTTGGAAAAGGCTTGTCGATTGGTGCTGGGAAAAGGAATGTGCAGTTCTTCTGTCAAAGGACAAGTTGTGACGTAATGATCGGGTGTACCGACCTCCCCGCAGCTACATATATCAGTGTTACTGATGCCGTGTCTCGCATAATATTGAGGAAAAGGCCCATGCCCGGTAATGTAGCGAACTAAAGATGGAGAAGAAATGTTTCTTTCTGTGTTGACGTACGAGAGATGGTAGTACGTGCGTCTGCCGGTAAGGCTATTGTCCCATTCGTTTTGCCATTGACTTAAGACCTGGAGCCGTAATGTCTTCTTGAGATGTGATATAGGCCACTGTATGTTTATTTGTACGTCAGTATGTCCGGAGGCTGCATCTTTAGCTAAACGATCAGCAGTTTCATTTCCTAATAGGCCAGCATGAGCTTTAACCCACTGTAATTTGATTTGATGTGGCATTTGCTCTCGTAAATCTCTTTGAATACCTTGTATTAGGGGTGAAGGATGTTCAGGATTACCTACAGCGTGTAGAGAGGATTGGCTATCTGTCTTAACAGTTGCTGCGGAAATGTGCTGATCAGTGAGATAGCGAATTGCTTCAGAAATGGCAGACACTTCTGCCTGAAAAACGGAGTTTTGTGGTCTTAACTGTCCTCTCCACTGGTGTATAACTGTATTGTTCTGAAAAACGACATAAGCTGCGCCGGTGTTGTCATCTATTTTAGAGCCGTCACTGTAGATTTCCGTCTCTGAATTGGAAGTAGTCGAGACCGGTTTCATTTGAATTCGAACTCCAGCTCCTTGGTGTGATGGATGTAATGAGAAGTTGGGCATTAGTCTCTCATAGTTTTCTGGCAGATATATCTCATCGCGAAAAGTTGCTGGCCGTTGCAATTGTTTGACTGTTTGTCGAACTGCCTCTTCTTCGACTCTAAGGTGGAGAGGCAGGGCAGTAGTCCGGCTAGTACATTAAGAGCATCGGATGCTGTGGTACTGTAAGCTCTTGGGATGTTCAGAGCAAAAGGACGTTGGATAGAACTAAGATATTTTATTTTGCGACCCTGCATGGGATAAGCCCATACAGCAGCCGCATAAGTAACCATCTTTTCTGCAACTGTTTGAAATAATACTTTCTGGATATGTGGGTTTAAACCCCACCTATACCCCTGGAATCGCTTCATTTGCTTGGCGATTGTCGCAGTCCTTGTTTTGAGGTCAAGGATGTGGGGTATCCAGGTCATTTTCTCATCGTAAATAAGACCTAGATATTTTAATTCTCGAACGATCTTCATGCGCTGATTATTTAATACTATTCTAGGTCTTCGTGCCAATGATCCACCTTTTTTGGGTATTAGCAAAGCTTGAGATTTATGTTCTGCTATAGTTAACTTTAGTTTTGAACAGAATGATGAGAAGAGTTCGCATGTTTCGTTGCAGTGCTTTTGCAACTCGTCGCGTGTTTTTCCCCTAACAAGCAGAGCAGCATCATCCGCATATGCAAATATTTCAGTATGTGCTGGCCAATCTGCTGTTAGTACACTGTTGAAAGTTAAATTCCATAAATGCGGGCCAGCACATGAGCCCTGTGGGCATCCTTTTGTTTGTTGTCGGTCTATGATGCCATTTGTATGTATTAAAATAAGTTTCCTGTCTGAAAGATAATGACTAAGAGTTTGATACAAATTTTGAGGACACTCTGCTGCTCTGAGAGCCTGTCTTATAGCGGGCCACCACAAGTTGTCAAAGGCACTCTTAAGATCAATGCTTAAGAGTGCCGTGTGATAGCCATTGTTTTTATTCTGTAGTATTATATCCCGAATGTCATGCAAAGCGTGGAGAGTTGAAAACCCGGGTCTAAAACCAAATTGTCGAGGACTAAGGATGGCGTTTTTATGTAGGTGAAAACGTAAACGGTTCATTAGAAGCTTCTCAAAAATTTTTCCCATTGCTGAGAGTAAACAGATTGGGCGAAAGGAGTCAGGATTACTTGGGTCTCTGTTCTTTTTCAGGAACAGGACTACCTGTCCTATTTTAAAATTCCGTGGGAAGGTGCCCGTGTGCAAAAGCTTGTTGAAGAACTGAATAAAGAAACATGGAGCTGTATTTATAATTACTTTGGTAATGCAATAATCAATTCCGTCCGGTCCAGGCGCTTTCCTTTTGGGTAAGTGTCGTAGCACTTGCAAAAGTTCTTGTTTTGTGAAATCAGGATCCGGAGGAGCATCAGACGTATTATTATTGTTCCGAATTAGGATGTGGGAAGCCGTGTCTTCTTGTTCGTCATCGTGGCCAAAGACAGCTTCAAGAATTTGCTGAAATGTGTCCTCAGTATAAGTAGTGTTTGATTGTAAGGAAGGTGTGACATGGAAACGTGCAGGATTAAACAGTTTTCCACTAGCTATTTTATGGTGTATACCATATATTTCCTTATTTTCTGTACAGAACGATTTCCACGAATTGATTTTTGCTTCTAGAATCATACGTTTATATTTGGCTCGTTCCATCTGAAAACGCTGTAGGGTATTTGTTTGTAGATTAAGTCGTCTATCCGCTTTTAGCCTTCGACGAAGGGCGCGACATTTCTGCTGTTGTGCTCGAAGAGCGCCTGTCCACCAGTTAACTGCTTGTAGTCGTTTGGAGCTTCGGACAGGTAAAGTGTCATTGCATGTTTGTTGTATGGCCGTTTGTAATAAGTCAGAAAAGATTTCCAATTCAGATTGAGTATTTGCCCGTAGAAGATGATGTTCTAAATCTCTTAATTTGCTATGAATTTTTCTGATGAAGGAATTTAATTTGCGACCTGGGAGGTTATAACGTTTTATTATTGGAATAGAGGTAACTTTATCTATTGAGAAGGTAATGTATTTGTGATCAGAAAGACTGATAGAATCTTCAATTTGCCAGCCTTGTATTAAATTGGCTGCCGAAGTAGTGGTAAGCGTTAAGTCCGGCCATCCATGAGCATATATTCGATCATAAGATGGTGGGGCGTCTGTTGTATTTTGTAAGATTAGGTTATTGCTGGAAATAAAATCTTCCATTGCACGTCCTCTGCTGTCAGTGGTTCGATAACCCCAAGCTGTATTATGTGCGTTATAATCTCCAGCAAATACCATATTAGGGATATGAAAGTTGTGGAAAATATTCTGCGTAGATTGAAACAGTGGGGACAGATCCTCTGTTGGAGAACAGTATTGGGAAGCTAGAACCGTTGAGAATGTTTGTAGCTCCAGAAGAACCGCAACATTGTCCCTTTCCTGACAAATGATAGATGAATTCCAGTCCGTATTGCAGGAGATTAATATGGCGCGTGGAGGCTGAGCACTGTCAATTTTCTGGTATACATTCCATTGTAATGGAAAGCCAGTGGCTTTGCCGGAATGAGTATATGGCTCTTGTGCGAATATAATGTCAATGCTATTTTCTATCGCAAATTGTATTGCTTGTGCAGTTGCAGCTTTTGCACGCTGCAGGTTTATTTGGAGGCATTTAATCGGTTGAGTTGAAGTTTTATAAGATAAGTTAAGCTGAGAAGAAGGTGCAAGTCCTGTAATAATATTTTGTGTGGCTGAAGCGAGCTGAGAGCTGCAGGATTGAGCATTAATAATCGGTGATGTTCCTGATGCTGGTGGCTGCTTGTTGGTAGACAGGGCAGTAGGGATGATAGGCCGGATGGTTGAAGTTGAATTGGGTGCCATATCGATTGTTTGCATCACCGCAGTTGATACATTCTGGGTGGTCTGCTGTGCATTTTCGAACTGAATGATTGCCGGCGCAGAAGGCACAGTACTCCCCCTTGTTAGTACAGGCATCCTGTGTGTGGCCAAATTCTTGGCATTTGTAGCATCTCTTGATGCCGAGAAATTCAGTGATAGTGTGAGGCTGCCAGCCTGTGAATATTCTACGGATGTTAATTGCGGCTGTGAAGCTTCGAGGCTCACACTCCAGGATCCACTTGACACGGTTTGGACGTCGTTCTTTAAGTCTGAAGAGTATTTTGAATGTACCTGAGGGAAGTCTAGTGGAGGTACTAAGTTCAGAGACAAGTTCTTCTGGGGCAACTTCGATTGGGACGTTATGTATTGCGCAGCGAGGTTTTCGTTTTTGTCTTCGTCTAAATTCTGCGTTGACATCAGCCCGGGTGAGCTGCTCTTCCAGTTTTGCGATGTCATCAGAGGATCGACAATAGACTTCAAGGCCGCCTTGAGTAGTAGGTGTAATACGTTCCACTGAAACCGGAAGTTTTGCTAATGGAATTTTCTCCTGAAGCTCTTTTCTGAGTTCAGCTGAAGATTTTTTCGCTTTGGGTTTGATTATTAGACTTGGTCGCTTAGTTTGCTTCAATACCTCCGCAAATGTGGGCGGTGGTAAAACTGGGAGTGGTAAATTAGCTGGAGCAATAATTGGAGCAGTGTTTAGAGCAACAGACTGTGTGTCCAAATCGGTGTTAGATGAGATACTACGCACTATAATAGTATCTGTATTTGTTGCTGTAGTGTCCACCTCTATGGGTTCCTTACGAGAGCCGCTAATTGCGAGTTCTTTAAAGGCAATAAGAGTGGCTATCAGACGCTCTCTGAGATCTTGTGGAAAGACGTGTCTGCTGCTCCGTACGAGTTTGGCTATATGAACACCTTCATCAAAGAGCGCACTGATTTTTTCCTCAAATGTATGTTCTGCTGAGGATATTAATTCTGATATGTCAAATCTATCACAATACGTAAATGAATCTGAATTTGACATTATGCACAAGTGATTCACAGAATTAGCTGTATAGTCTGTTCCAATTAGTAACTATTAAATTAAAAGCACATATGGTATTGAAATTACAATGTGATACCAATATGCACAAGTGCACAAGTGATTCACAGAATTGTCTATAAAATTGAAAATTGTCACAGAGTTGTCTATAGTTCACAGAATATGCACAAGTTATTCACAGGATTGTCCTTATGGTCTGTCTAAGTCTGTATCAATTAGTAACCATCAAATTAAAAGCACATATGCTATGAGACATAGATATGCAAATACAAAATCAAAACACTAATTAATGCAATTAGACAAAAATTGATAATATAGAATGGTACAGTAACACATTCCAAGATAATACCTCTTTAGATGGTGAAAATACCACAATTCATTACTGAGAAATTGATTTACAAAAATAAAACAGTTAGGACTTAAAAATTAGCGTACAGTTAATGATAGGTATTGTTTCACCAGGCCAAAATATATACTATTCTACTAATGAACAAATAATATATTTTTAAAACAAGATAATTTAATACAGAGCTGACGACTCTTTAGATAGAGATATTGAATTATAAAGTTTAATCAAAAATTGCAGTTTGTAAATTTGGCTTGAAACTGCTGAGAAAAAAAAAAAAGTCTAAGTCCAATAAGTGAAATTTAAAATAAAACAGTTCGGGAAAAAATGGCTATTGCAAACGTTAGAATGTAAAATTCCTACCTAATTATCCTTTAGATGGTGTTTCTAGGAGTAATTGACGCGAAGATATCGATTTTTCAAATTTTAGCGAAATTTAGCACTGTAGATTTTCTTTGGAAACTGAACCCTAGTACGGTCACCACGTGTTGGCCCGGCGGGACCCTTCCGTCGATGCCTTGGCAAGTTCAGTGAGCACAAACGGCGTGGTTTTGCTGCGACCTGTTTTCCGTTTTTCGCAGAAAAACACAAATATAATCACAATATCACACTGCACATGCACAAAACATATATCCTCATGTTCAGAATGACTTCATACAGAATCGTGAATAAGAATTTTTCTCGTGTATCCAAGAATTACGGTAGAAGATGAGGTATCCTGCGGAGCTCGACAAAAGCACGTCCTTCCTCGATGACGGTCTTTGCGGGGGGGGGCCGTATCGTGTGATTGGACTTTTGAGCTTTGCATACTATTTGAGGCTGAAACGAATTATATCCTTTTTATTTTTTTAATTCCATGATTTATGAATAATGGCGCATCCGTTAAAAAGAATTCATTTCTGATGGTATCTACGAGTTTGTCTGAATTGGATTTATTAGATTATGGTAAAGCAAATGAGGGCTATCCGATTAAGACGAAGGATGTCGTCGTGGAGGACTTCCTAGGAGAAACATTACTATTACCACATGGGAAAAACACGAAAACGCCATGCAGCCAGCCGTTTACCTTAAATCGAACCCAGGTGGAATCATCGGTACTTAGCGACTTTACCGCTCAGCCGCTAGTGGGGTAAATTGATAACGTAAGTGTATTGAATTACATAGGAACTATGCTGAATAATATAACTGTCTAAGTGTTTGCACAAAATATTTCGTAAGAAATAAGTATGGTTTCCCATTCAACACAATAATATCTTGAAGATCTGTTCGAGATTAGTGCATTCACATTAGGATTTTTAATAAAATTAAATCTCGTAAAAATGAATTTATACAATTAGCTTATGGCAAATTTGACTAAACCACGCATTTTAATACAAGCACACGAAATTATGATTTCTATGTACGCTCTCTCGGCACAAGATTTTAAAATCTTCTTCAGTAATTGCAAATTTATTTCGAAAATTATGTTGACATAAATTGCTTTGACATAACATTAAATCCCAGGTTTTGCTTATATAATAACAGAATAACGTTATGTAAACATTTATTAGTGTTTTGTTTCTTCTGCAAATATTAAATGAAATGAGATTGATATATTAGTTTTACAGCGAAATAGGTTTTAACAATTTTAATTCAAAGCACTCCTACGAATTTTGATATACGGCTCTAAGAAAGATAAATTAACTTAACTTGCATAGTTTTATTCGTATGAGAATTTTGTCCTTTGTTTTCCCTTTCCTAATATAATTGTAATTTCTTCTTATCAAAACGTTTTTGCAAATGACCCTTGTAAACTTTAAGCTCATTTATATCTTCACATATAAACGCGTCACATGATCAAAACTACCGCACCCTAAAAGTGTAACTTATTTGATGCATTCCTTAACGAAGGAAGGAACCGTCATTCGACTGCAAGCTTTTAGAATATAATACTTAGGTTTGCAATCATTCTTAGAATCGCGGTACACAAAATATGATGCTATTCCTATTTATGTGTAAGGTTTTGCTCTATAAGATATTTTCTGTTTCTTTTCTTTTTTATTTCTTTGCAAATGTTAATGTTTTTAAATTCAAAACAGGGTTTTCTACACATCTATACAGCATACAGAATGTTTTATAATACTTATCATCATGTATGGCATTGTTATGTAAACACTGGTTTATTTTTCACAGTATGCACGCATTTTCGTTTCTTTTAATTTGATTTTACTGTTATAACGTAATGAATTGTTTTTCTTATTTGTCACATTTTACAGCATCTTAGAGTGTATATTTGGGTAATCAAACTTCTGGCCACATAGTGCAATCGTAAGTATTTACTATTATATGAGCTTTACTCTTATATGAAGTTGTAGATCCCACATATACTAGAAAATTCTACAGGCTGTGGTGTTTTTTAATGGTAAGGTTTTTTGAACACATCATCTCCCCGTGCACCACAGATGTACAACACGGGCGTACAGACATAAGTTAACTAAAACATTAAATTTTGCATGCATAAATAAAACGAACAAAAGCAGAAAACAGCAGTCTGGACTTTACGAAAACATAAGTTCGCTGCCCAAGTCACGCCGAACATTTTCAAATCGTTCTGCAAACATAATGTAGGGCCGTCAAAAACAGGGCATGAGAAAATCAGATGCTCTACATCTTGAGGTACTTTTGTGAACATTCACATAAATTGTTTGATCTTAGATTGAAATGAAACAAGTAACAGCAAATTTACAATGACCAGATGAAAACTGAAAAACTTTGCAATTAATAGAGAAGAAAGTCTCGGAATGCAATCTAAGGTAAATAGAAGAAAAGAACTTTTTGGTGACCTTAGCTCATTCGACTTAGCTAAACGTTTCATATAATGAAAGGTCTTCCAATAGTTCTCTGGAATCCTAATACTGATATCTAAGTATAAATGTAAGGCATCTTTATCTAAGAAATCGGTTCTTTCATTTTCATTAAATCCTTGATGAAGACGCATATAAGCAAAACGGATATCAGTTATAATATTTCCGAGCAAACAGACAGTTAATAGGGTTTTGATTACTAATTTGTCGCAACTGGTAATATTGTTCAAAAGATGAAGAAAAGAAAGAGAATCGAAACAAATAAAGTGCCTTGAGGATGCTATTCCTTAGCCTTGATCCATTTGACGGCCAGATAAATATACAGAAGTTCTGCTTGAAAAACTGCGCGTTCATTCATTATATGGTGTTTAAAATAACAAACCTCAGTATCAGTATGGCTTTCAAAAAGGACAAATGCAGGGCCAGTCTTGTTGTTTATCTTGTTGCCATCTGTAAAGGAAACGGTATGAAGTAATACCTTTATAATCGCAGAAATTTTTGGATTCTAAAGTAGATGGATTAGGAAGATCAGGGTAGGGTACATTTCCTTTTATGCAGTCTTCTAAGGTATAAGTTGCCAATCCTCGAAAATGGTGTTCTTATATCCAGTTTCGAAATCAACAGGCTGAAGTCCTGCATGAACAAAAGTAACCTCATAGCTTAAGGTTTTATAATCACTAATAATACGACGAAGAATTCTCCGTTGAATCTTTATCAGATTTCTTTTGTTAACCTTCTTTGCAAGAACATGTCCTCAAGCACGACAACCGCACGAAATGAAGGGCACACACGAATAATGCTTCATGGCCATCTATCTTAAAAATTCAGTCTTCTACTTATGCATCACTGCTTATACATCAGTTCCATGACATCGTAGGTTACTCCAATAATATTTTGGGGGATTCCGTGAAAGCCATTAATATTTTTTTCACATTTGGTAGAAAGAATTCAATGGGCTTTTCCCATGTTAAATCTTCGGTCAAGAATGACACCAAGATACTTAATACTTTCTACAAATTCCAAAGAAGAATCATCGATAATCTAAGGAGCAATATTTGTTCATCAAAATTTCCGGAAACAATCAGAGCTTTACGTTTTGAAGGTTTGAAAGGCAGTTTATGAGAAATCGCACAACTGGAGACACAATTTAGCACTTCTTGTATTCTCTAAAGAATATTATTCAAAGTCTTTCCTTGGAAAAATAAAAGTAAGTCGTCTGCAAATGCAATTTTTAAACAATCATCAAAATGACTTAAAAGATCATTTATTACTATGTTCCAAAGAGTAGATCCGGGCACAGAGCCTTGAGGACAGCCTTTCTAAAGAGAATAAACCTTAGTTCCGGACCCAAGCTGAAGCTCAGCAGTTTTTCTCGCTCAAGAAGCTTTTAAGCAGGTTATAGAAATTATGAGGTATATCATCATCTTTTAGAAATTTGAAGATAGATGGCCACCAAGTATTATCAAAAGCACCTTGAAATCCAGCAAAATAAGAAATGTTGAAAACTTTATTTTCTCTCCACACTACAAGATATTACAAGGACGAATAGAGGTACCTTCTGCAGACTTTCGAGGAGTAAGCCCAAACTGGGAATCATTAGAAAAACATTTCTGTCTCAAATACCAATTTATTCTGTTAATAAAGTGAGAAAGATATATTCCCAAAGCAGGTAGAAGACTAATGCATCTAATATTATCAAGATAAGGATTTCTTGTAGCTGAAATTTTAATAATCAAAACAACCCGAGCTCTCTTCCAGTATGCTGGAAAGACTCCTAATTGTAAACAAAGGTTCAAAAGTCTATGCAAAAACGTACTATCCACTGAATGAATGTGCTGTACAATTTCATCAGAAAGAGAGTCTAAACCAGATCTTCTAGCTTCTGAAGTAGAGAACTGACAGTCTATAAATGAAATATAAAGTCTCTCAGACTCAATACTCATAGTTCTATAAGACAATATAATACTAGTTGTATAGAGTAAAATATAATAGTTCTATAGAGTGCATTATCTCTCGGGAAATTCTTTGTTATAATGGCGGCAATTGTATCACTCAAACTCGAAGTAACGCTGCCATCTGTGAGTTTAACTCCCGAAATATCAATCATTTTAAAAAAATTGGTCTTTACCCCATACTTATATATATTTCCAGACATTATGAACATTAAAGTTCAGAAAAATAAATTCCACGAGTCAAGTTTGACATTAGCTAATTTAGCTTTATAATTATGTCGCAACTCAAAATACTTGATTTTATTTATATCTTTGAGAACATTGTTTCTTTCTCTCTGGAATCTACGCCTAGCAGCATTTACGTGATTCCTATAACAATCAATATCTTAAGACCACCAAGAAAAACCATTCTTAATACTTTCCTTCATTGGAATTGATAATGAAGTACAATCAAAAATAACTGTTGAAAGTCTATTTACAACATTTCCTAATGCAATAGAATCAGAGCAGCTATCAAGAAGAACATTTAAATCACACAATCTGTAAATAAATGCCAGTTCGCTCTTTTTAAATTAAAAGTACACAAATTAGAAGATATTATCGGACCACATAAAGCAAGTTCCAATATAATAATTTTATGATCACAAAGAGAATCTTCTTCAGAGATATCCCAACCTTTAATATAGAATAGCAATGATATGACATCCCAAGATACAAAGCATAAGTTAAATATAACTAGAGCCATGCGTGGAACAGAAAGTAGGTAGGCGATTTTCATTAATTAGAAACAAATGACTCGCACTAATAAAATGGTCAAGCTTCGTTGCTCTAGCATCAATAATAGCACTATGCCAAATCGCGGATTTTTTATTCGAATCCATACCGCATAAAACATTGCACGGATTCTCGTTAAAATACGTAAAATTTGTAATAATTCTATATCAGTATTAGTTTGGGGATCAAAATAAGCAGAACAAATAGTCAAGCCAGATGCACTAATTTTTATATCTAAAACAACATTATTATAAACTGTATCATTTAAGTCCAAAAAAAGAGAAAGATTCCGATTGCGAATAATACCAGTAGACTTGACAACTTTTGCTTCAGAATCACAGAAAACTTTACATTTTATTGGAATGCCAGAAAGAACATTTTATAAATATGAGGCTCCTGAATCATTCCTAAATCAATGTCATTTGCCTCATTTTATATATGGAGGGAAATGACATTGATTTCGGAATGATTCAGGAGCTTCATATTTAGGTGCTAACTAGCACATTTTGAGTTGTGTAAATTTATTTATACAAGAGAAACGTATGAATTGTCAGACTTACCCATAATAAATTTTTGAAGCGGCAAGATTCATCATAAATGTATGGCTAGGGAAAGGTAAAGAAAATGGCTTACGATTTACATCATTTTTCTTAGCTGCATGTTTCCTTTTTTATTAAATATTAAATTAACACACACTTCACTTTTACCGCATTCTGAACTCTTATGTACACCAGAGCAGCAATAATAAGCCAAGGAATTTCAGCAATAAAGAACTCTATTACAGCCTAAATATTTAAACCATCTTCTTACAACAAATCTTCAGTTTACATATATTTCGCATCACTTTAATGCTCCCAAACTTTAATATACATGTAAATACATAATAATATGATACGGGTTTGAAATTATGTGGTATAAATTTAATATGTATAAAAGAATGGTATGGGGTTTGCTAACTGCATTCAGAAGGACCCCCGTTATGTATACAAGTATCTGTGGTAAGCAGTAAATGCTATGTGCATATCCTCTTTTGTGAATACACCTTTCATATCCTGCGTGCATTACGAATTTTGCGAACAAAAGTGCTACCACACAACTATCTAGACAACAATTTATGATGAAAGAAAACCTCAATTGTATTCACCGCTTTGTCATGACCACTTATGTCATCAAACCTAAATATTATCGAAAATATTTGGGAGTTCGTACAATGCTCTGTAGGACTTAGAAATCGTATATTACTGGAAACAACAAAATTATGTTTGGTTCTGCAGGAAATACTGTTTTTATTACCTTGAAAAATGAAGGAAAGAAATAAAATAAAAGGAAAATCACTGGCCACATTCCCTCATCTCGTATTTCTGCACTCTATCCTCCCACGAGGGCTCCGAAATGTTATGCGGATATGCCAGAATATTTATGGCATTAAGAATCAGAAAGATGGGCTTTGATACTTCTTCACTCTATTTTTTCCCTGAGTCCTCTTCATTCATTTTTCGTTAGAATACGAAAACTTTCGTTAAATTACGACTTCATTCATTTTTCTTCAAGTGTTAACATAACAAACATTTACCTTTGTCTCAAAATCACCATACGTTGTGAAATCAACACGTTTTCTCTAAATGTAAGCAGAAAAATTTTAACATATTAATTTACTGATCAGCAAATTTCAATAAGTATATCTGTTAGGTCAAAGTGTTTATATTTTAATATTCGAATTATAAATGGGTAGATAAGTTCTTTTTTCCTTCACTGTTTACCTTATCTTAATACATTATTCACAACGTACGGACTACTCCGTGAAACTGTCGCCAAGCAGAGGGATTTAGAACTAATTATGTATAAGTGTGATCTAATAATATATATATTTAATATCTGTGCTTCAGTTTGATGTAATTCCGACTCATACTCGAAAATACGTTTTGTTTTTATGAATTAGGGTATAAATTAACTGGTATTGCTATATTTTTTTCCCTTGAATTTTGAAAAAAGAAAATGATTAAAATTTAGATGCTGCTTTCTACAACAGCAAGGAGGGTATTGTTTCCAAAAGTTATGGGATTCTATTTATGGAATGTATTTGAATGGGCACGACGTGGTCAGTTACAAATGGCCAACAAACAGAAGTAAAGCGGAACAGTTATCTGCGGGAAATCTGTATTCTTAGAGTTCTGAACAACGATTTCGGTAACACTAGAAGCCTTAACTAAATCGTAGAAATCAATGAAAGTCTTTTTAACAAGTGTGTCGAAACCTGATTGTTTATTAATTCTTCGACAACTTTCATGGTTCGATGGTAACCAACTTTTACGGTCGACCGTATAATGTGTAAATACCCATTATTGTTGCATATGACCAGCTATCGGTTCTGAGAACTATTTAATAACAAGATGTAAAAAGGGCTATGTAAATCAAATTTTGCGGGAGGAACAAAAAGATTATCCTATTCCTCACAAGAATGTCAGAAGACAAGATAAAAATTATGAGATCGATATAACTAGGATTCATGTAATTCAGTGTTTTCCAAAAGTCTTTTGACATTCTTGTGAGGAATGGGTTAGTTTTTTGTTGCCCCTGTAAAATTTGACTTTTGTCACATAGCCCCTTTTTACATCTTCGGATTCGACTGTGAATCTGAGTAATAACTTTATTCTTAAACTTTTACGTTGCATAGTTTATTTGAGTACCAACTTATTTAAAAAAAATATGCGCATTTGTTTTTAATTTTAATCTTTATTTTGTTTTTAAATGAATAATTGATATTATTTTCATAGTTTTATTCCGGTATACATTCAATCAATTTAATAATTAACGTGAACAACATATTTGTACATTATGGGCAAATATATATTCAGCTAACTATTTTTCATGGTTTATTCCGCACGTTAATGATTGTTTTAGATTAATATACTTACTTCATATATATAAAATATTTTCATGGGACAATATTTATAGGACAATTATATGAGTTAAATGACACAAACATTAGAGTATCAATAATTATCTTCAAAGTAGTAATGTTACATTAGAAAGAATATCACCATATCGTTTACGAGCATAATTAATTAACTATAATTAAAAATGCAATAATTTCAGCACTTTTATATAAACATAAGCTGAGAAATTTGCAATCATTTTTTATACAGATAGAAATTTTACTTAGAAATAAATTTTTAAAAGTCTTACCAAGTTTGGTAAAAAAAAATAAGAATAAATTTACCTTTTCACGCAATCAAATTCCTGTATATTATACCATGTTTTGGAGTGCTGAAAACAAATTGAAACCATAAAAGCTAAAATTAACAGTCTTAAAAACCCTAGATAAATGTAAAATAACTTTGTCAATTAACACTTTCTGAGAAGCTTAAGAGTACTGTGGAATGGAAGTGTCTTTAAACCAAATTAGTAGAAGCTTACTCACATAGAAACCTTCTCTTTCACATTCCACATAGTTATACAGATTAAAAAATGGAGTAAAGTGGAGTAAAATATATTTATAATAGACTAAACCAAAAAAACTGGGTCGAAAATATATGAGAAAGTGCAACTTATTTTCAATAATTTTTTTATGAATCAAATGTGGATATTATATACAAAATCACAATTGGAGAATATTAAAAATTGCAATAAATTGGCATCATAAATTGTGTTAGTAAACAGAGTGCTGCCTTTGTGATTAAAATTGTGTGTAATTCAAATGTTTATTAAATTTTGCTCTTGTACTGAGTATATATTTTAAAGTTGGTACAAATATTTTGGAGTCCTTTTTCTTCACTTTCTTCTAAGTTTCAAGGAAACGTTTATTGTGCCATTTGTGTTTCAGATTCACAGTACTACTTCCTAACATTTATTTCAAAATGCAGAACAGTTGTTAAGAGACTACAATACACGCGAGTTAGATTGGCGAATTTAGAACACTTCTCGAATATAGCACACCAAATATAAAGCAAGCGTATGAATTATGCACTTCCATTTGATAATTCTGAATTTAAAATTTTTAATTTTATCAGTAGCAGGGAAACATGAAGTTTGGATTTTCAAATGTTAGAAGTACACTGATTTAAAACATTGAAAGTCACAGGCTATAAACGAATAATATGTGGCTTTTCAAAGAAAACAAATAGTTGATTTTTGGCTGTTTAAATGTGTCTGTTCTGTAACATGTCTTTTACCGCATCGAGAGCCACGATATCCAGACTCATGTCTGCATGTTAAGAAAGTGAACAACTTTTCTCAGTCTGTAAGTACCGAGATTAATTACCGTGGTAATTATCTGAAAACATACTTATAAGGTTGAAAATAATTGCAATCAGAAAAGCACTAAAACACGAACTCTCTAATTACGGCGGATCTTTACATTTTCCTGAACTCACCGATTTATAAAATAGTTAGTTGGCTGGCAGAAGCTTCATAGCGGTGGCAGAGCTTGTGATGTCGGTTGTACTAGATAACAGCAGCAGCACACTAGAAGGTACCGCGGACCACAGAAAGGCGCTCCTACTCTGGATAGCTAATGAAAAAGGCCTATACCTACTTATTCAGGGTAAGAAATAGATGTCCCCTGCACTTATACTTAATCTAACCTAACGTAGTATTAATAACCAAAGAACTGTAGCAAACATAGTAAGAATTAGCCTCCCTGCTAAATGTTAGTTTCAGTTGCTTCAGGAACAGAAACGTAAACAATGCGTACTGTTTAGCAAGGAGATCATCTACATTACCCTCCTCTTTCTGGGCAGAGATGACATGCGGAAATTACATTCAGAAGCACCGATTCTTATTTAACTTGTTATTATTGCTGTTTTCGAGTCTATATTTTATGGACGAATGGTTGCCAGAGCCTCAAAGAGGTTGAACTACTATTTCCCACCCAGACATTCCATTCCAGTTTTGAGGGAGCGTCACGGGGGCGGTCCGAGGGTCGTCCACCCCTCTTCTCTGCCACTAAATTACATGAGAGGAATTAAGGCCTTTCAGCCAGCCATATATCTAGAGTGTCAACATACCGCAATGACACTATACATTTACAGACAGCCATGTCTTTTCCGGCATTTGAACCCGGGTCCTTCGGTACGGCAGTCAGAATCACTAATCACTATCCTTTTAGGAGCCTTATTGTTTTGTGCCGAGAGGCAAAGATGAAGATAAATTAGCTGCGAGAAAAGCCCTCGATGTCTTGGAAATCACAGGAAATGGTAATAGTTCTTAATCGTCCAGTCACTGTTAAGAAGTACGATATACTTTTAACAATCAAGCTGGCCATTTTTTTAAATACTGTATCTTTTTTGTTAGTTTAACAATTCACACCGCATGCAGGATCGTCTGAACGTGACACCATTAAATCTGTTGGAGTAGCGTTTCTCTGGCTTTCCTTGTTTTTGTTGGAGCTATCCTTTAGTATTATGCGATCCAATTTTCAATCATACTCATCTCTCCGCCCCTCTCATGCAATAAAAATGTATACAGTAATAATGTATTTTGAGTGTTTCGATGCTAAACTTACACTAGGATCTTAATTACAAACCTTAAAAATTATCAAGAATGAGTAAATTTATTAATATTTGTCAACACCAATTCGCTGCATTTGCGAAACCGAAATGAATACCTCTCTATTTTTCTCTGTCTTACGTGCACCGTATCTGACATTCTCTCGACTTCGCAAGAAGTTCTAATTTGTATCGAGTATTCTAGAATGTCTGCGCGACCGTGAAGCAAATATGTATAAATGTTGCATCACCTTCTATTTCAGGCAGTTTCAGTCGAGTCTATCTTTCTGTCGCTATCGAATCTATCGTGAATGTCTATGTTGTAATTTGCGTATCACTTCATCGAACTACGAATCTCAAATATTTGCTTTTTTTTCTTCTAAATCTAAATATTTTGCATATGAAGTAGCCTTAGGGATATTTCTTTACGCTCTTTCACCAGCCCTCAAGCCACACTTAGAAAAGCATATACTCGTCTCTTTACGGAACAGAAAAATCCCTTGTCTTTTATCTGAAAATTAACAAAGACGGTTCCCTAAATGCCCGCTTTTAAATAAGTAGTTCCGTTGCAACATCAACTGAAGAGTGGGTCGAAAGTGTATTCCTACTTCTTGTTTTTTAAGTGAACTTATCTTTGTTTGATCTTGATATAACATCGTTGTGAAAAGATCGAACATGCCATATTTAACCGCAAGGAGTGTGTGATGTTGACAACCCCTGATGACAATTTTCCAAAAGACGAGTCTCTCACGTTGGAAAGTATGAAGTGATTAATTGTAATTAACGGTATTAAAAATTCAAACGACAGTAGATTTACGAGGGTGAATCAAATATAAACGAGCCATTTCTTTAAACAAAATTTATTTCATAGGAAACATCTACATTTATGCAAATTATTTTTTCTAAATAATCTCTTCCTTTTATGACACATTTTCCTCAACGGTTTGGAAATTTTTTTCATTCCGTTCACATAGAATGACATTGGAACGGTATCTAAGCAATTGGGCATTAATGTTTCCACTTCATCTTTGGAGTCAAATCGCTTGTCTCCAAGTGCTTCTTTCAGATGTCCAAACATGTGAAAATCGCATGGTGATAAGTCTAGCCTGTTAGGTGGATTTCAAGCATTCTTCATTGCAATTTCATCGGTTTCTGCTGCTTTACATTTTCCGTGAGGGTCCTGGTGTTGCCATGAAAGATCAACATTTCGTGGATGGGAAAATCTCATTTTTGCGTCGATACTGACGCCTAACTTGATCCAAGACATCGCAGTAGTAATGGTCTCACATCGGTGTAAATCCACCATTAAAATCCATAAACTCGTTAAAATCATAGGATGAAGAGGATGACCTTTATTCTGAAATAGTTCACGGTTTTGTTGAATTCGTTGCAGCAAACCTTCAATTTTGACCATGAAAGTACAGCTTCTCCGAAATGGGCATCCAGTCTGTGGTAAACCTGGGCTAGTTTCACGTTTTCACGGACGAGGAAACCTTATAATTATGCACTGCTCAATAGGGACGAGACACTCCTCTCCTTCATTGTAAGGACTATTAAATAAAGCACGGGACTAGTCGGCTGGTGTCACTCTCTTATTCTAGGTAACCTCACATAACGACTGTAAATTGCCCAAATCTATAATACCCATTCCAACGCTCAGCCAATAAAGGCTCGTTCCTATTTGATCGCCTTGCTTATTTGGACGATAGGGAACACCAAATAGTTCACAAACGAACATGATTTCGAATATAAAATCAAGAAAATATTCTCAAGGACACTTAAATTTTTGTTTTTGTTTTGTTTTGTTTTGTTAAATTTTTATTTTGTTAAGTAAATAAAGAAAAACCCCTGTGTGTCATTTGCTCAACAATTTTGGAATCAGATAAAATGAAACCTAATGAGCGTAAACGACATTTGGAAATGTTTCATAATGAGTAAGCTAACAAACCCTGAGAATGATTCGAGTTAAAATTAAAATCATATAAAAAGGAAAGTTCATTTTTTTAAAATATCTTTGTCTGTGAATGGAAAAACTTTACTTGTCTTTTAAAAAAATGTACATTAACAAGTCAGGTGTAAAAAGCCCCGCACCATTTTTGAAGACGTTATTTTTCAAGCTGCAGCTGAGATTGTAGAAAGTACGTTAAGAGATAATTTTGCCAAAGAATTGCAGTCCATACCTCTTTTAAATAATAATATTACCTACTGAATTGGTGTTATAGCTGAAAATGTAGAGTATCAGCTGTTCGGGAAGCTGCATGAAAAATTGTTTCAGTTAGCTTAATGAGGCAATGTATAACAATAAAGATGCTCATTTCATTGTCTATGTTTGTTTTTGTGATGGTATGTCAGCAGAAGAAATACTTTTCTGAAAACCGATAGAAATCAAAGCAACATCATTAGCATTATTTGTCATTTTAAATGATTTTCTAAAGATGTAAATATAGAGTGGAGAAATTGCGTTTAAATATTCAGCGATGGTGCTCATTCAATATCTGGAAGACTTCACATGTGCAAAAGCACTTGTGAAACAACGATCTTCATAGTATTTCTGGGCACACTGTATAATACAGGAGCCGCTGTCTGAATATTGTGCTAATGATAGTTGTAACCGTAAAAAGTTGTATGCAAATGAGATCCGTAAAATCAAGTATCTTTTCCGTACTTCGTAAGAACATGAGTGCAGTATCTTCATTACTATTTTATTGCGAGGCAAGATGGCTATCAAGTGGGAAATTTTTTCAACGGTTTTAAGAGATTAAATGGCCATTTTTCTAGAAGAAGAAAACCGACCGGAAGCCAAGAAGTTTGAAAGTGGTTTAATTGGAGTGAAATTCAACAATTTGGTTAACTTAGTCGAGAAATTAATTGCTTCGAATCGTCACTTCCAACAATAAAATACACGTATGTTGGATTCGAAGGAGAAAGTTAATGCTTTTTGTAAAAATGCTGGAATTGTTGAGCAGTTATTGAAAAAAACTAGAAAGGCTTGCAGCTGTGGATGAATGGGTTGAAATTTACAAGGTTGAAGAACAATATGCGAAAGTTGTTATTTAAACCATATAAAATCATTTAGCCATGGTGGAAAGAATTTAAAAGAGTATTTTCGTGTTGAAGAAAACTTTGTAGCAAGTTACGAGTGGTCTAGGAATCCATTTCAAAATACTTCTAGCTGGTTTCTCAGTCAAGAGAGCTAGATATTCGCCACATAATTTTATTTCTGATGAATAAATTCTTAGGACATACAATCTTAGTTTACACATCACTATAGGTGCGACAAGCATCCCACAAATGTACAAACAACTTATATTTTGAAAAATAGACGATACAGCGAAACAATTAGATACGCGTTAGCACGCCAGAGAGCAGAAAAGTAATTGCGCATTTCAGCGAATAAGTATTTATAAGAGGTGACACCTTTGTCTAAAATATGGGCTGCGATTGGATAAGAGCTTACGGACTTACTGGCGACATAACGCGGGTTAGTTTTCCAAAAAACACCATTTAGATTCCGGGAACGGGGCGTACACAGTTTAAAATAAGAAAGTTAAAGGAGCATTCCTAAAATAAAGTGAGTCATTTTAAGTTACACATTTTATATTTTATATATTCTTATATATTTAGAAAAAGCATTAGAGCTTTAGAAAATGAAGGTAAGTGTTATACAATAAGTGCTTCTTCAATGAGGAAGAAAAAGATTTTCTTC
Organism: Stegodyphus mimosarum; assembly: GCA_000611955.2. Taxonomy (NCBI): domain Eukaryota; kingdom Metazoa; phylum Arthropoda; class Arachnida; order Araneae; family Eresidae; genus Stegodyphus; species Stegodyphus mimosarum. The sequence goes on along the minus strand of KK119267.1, from coordinate 570,277 downwards.
AATGACATAACTTCAAGAAAGGATTTTCTTCAAGGACATTTACGTTTCATTATGACCCGTCACTTTCTTCATGAACGTTCCTTGAAAGATTAAAGGAAATATTACATAATATTGTAACTTCATTTTCTCTAAAAATATAAGATTTTAAAGTTCATGAAATGTTTACACATAAGAATGCAATGTTGAAATATCAAAAGAGATATTACATAACGCAAGATTTTTTAACTTCATTTTCTCTAAAAATATAAGTTTTTAAAGTTCTTAAAATGTTTTCTCTAAATATAATAAAAATTATTTTTATTTATTTACTCGTTATAAAACAAAATTGCATTCTCTTATTGAACAACAATGTAAAATAATCTATAGAAATTAATAAACAGAAAACTAATAAATTACAATACAGCAGCTAACAAACTTTGATGAAAAATGGTCATGTTTTCTATAAGCGAATCACCGTAACTACTTGCTGAATGCTGTGGAATGCTTAAAATACAACAGGGGTTAGATGTCTCTGTTTCTTACTTAAGGACCTTTAGCATTGTATAAGTATATAAAATTTCTGCTTATGATTTTTTATATTAACATTTTTGAAACCACCTAATTGAAATAAAATAAATATACACAAATTCAAATTAAGACAAAAAACTTGTGTATTCAGTACAAATTTACTGAATAAAATTTTGCATTTTCCCACAGAAATAATACAAGTAATTAAATGTCTGAAGTTTCTGCGTGTATAGTAGTAGAAAGTTGTGCTTAAATTATGGCTAAAGAAATGTGACTACTGAAACACTCAGCCAACCTAGGGGAGACCACGGGCGTGTGCTATTACTGCTTACAGCGTCCTAAAAAGAGGATACAAAGAGTATAGTAAACATAGCGTGACTCTTGGTTCAGAGTACCGTAAAATATATTTTCATCTTTGAAGAAATCTGTATTCTGGTCAGACTGCAAAACACAATTCAGAGTTTTTTCTCTACTCCTCTCCGTGAAGAGGAAGACGTATATAACAAAATTTGAATAGAAAAAAACTCTGGGAAGAAGGAAAGGGGTGAGTTAGGAAAAAAACCAGATTGAAAAAATGACATATTGGGGAGTAATTTGTCAAAAACAGAATTCAGAGTTTTCATCAGATTAGAAAGCCATATGCGGGTTACAAAAAATTTTAAAGGTTTAAAGAAATTTGAACGAATAATTTGGAAATATAAAAATTCATTACTTTTGAATGGCAACATATGCTTTACTATTTCTAACATCTAATTTAAAGTCGTATACTAGGGTGAAAAGACTGTGCATGGTAGAATGCACAATTTCTGAAGTCTTTTTAGTTAGAAAATTTGGCTTATATATTTCGAAAGTAACTTCAAAATAGTGTTTCAAAATTATATAGAGGCGTTTTCAAATGGAGAAGAAAGTTTTTTGGTGTTAGAATATGGAAATTCCTCATAACTTACTAAATCCCCAGGTTTAAAATTACTTGCTTTATAATTGGTGTTATCTTTGCTTGTTCACATTATGGTTATAATCAGACCTTTTCTGAGCAATTTTCCTACCGTCTTCAGTATCCAAATTCTGACAGTCTTTAATTTCTTCTAAAGAAAATAAATAAGTTTGTACACTCAAATGCTAATGAATAGAATTCATCGTTATCATATCACTTATACATTAGCAGAATACTTTTTTATATCAAAATCATACACCAGTAACTTTAAAGACTATCAGAATAATCTATCTGTAAGATGCTTGGAAGCAGAAGATGTGAAAAATGTGAATTTCCTTCCCCGGGACTCGAACCTGGACCTCTAAAACACACGTCGAGTACGCTTCCAATTACAGCACGAAGGTATGCGGATAAGAGTGAGAACATACCTTATCCTTTTAAAAGGCGAACTGGGGATTACGGGACCCAGTCGCCAAATCCTAGTAGCTAAGAATTATTACCCACTGTCTTTTAGTTTGAGACTCGAATCTGGACAATGAAGCAGGATACATGAAAAATGAGCAATATTCTCGGCTGGACTCGAATCTGGACAATAAGCAGGATACATGAAAAATGAGCAATATCCTCGACTGGACTCGAATCAGGACATCTGAAATACGTGCCGAGTATGATAGCGTTACACCACGATGGCATGCGGGAAGGAGGGAGAAAATGCCTTATACAGGAATTGCAAATTGTTTTGATAATATATTAATTTTTGAGAATGAGAAGCTGTACGGTGTAAGCTACCATCTGGGTATTCTTATTTTGAAACTGCACCAACAGCTTCTTTAGATGCATCCACATATAGTTTATTTTTAATAAGCTATGATGGAAGCTCATTGTTGAAGCGGTGGTAGCGATTGTTGAGAAAGTTCCTCGTGTGATTATTTTTTAAGCAATACAGTGAGGTTTCTAATGAAACGTGACGACACATTTTTGAGTGCAGCCCTAGCGGAGAAACATCAGGAAAAAACTTTAAAAGTTCGTGTTAAATTTTTTAAAAAAAGTGACGATAAACTCTACATTTTAGTTTAAAGAATCGCTAGTGCGTAGGATTACTAAAGAAAGTGTGAGTATGTTTTAGAAAAAATAAAACAAATAAAAGACTTTACTAACACATATATTTTACTTAATTTTTTATTTACATTTATTCATTCAAAATGATCCTATGCAAAATTGGTCCCTATGTAAAATCGATATGAGAAATAAGATACATAATTTAAGATGTCTGCAGTTATATTCCTGGTAAATAGTAAATCAATAAAGGATTGCCAAGTGTACTTTGATAGTTACCATATTGAGATTAAAATGGTGTTTCATAAAATCAAATGACTTTTCATTTCGTTTGAAGTCTGCATTGAAATGTACCATAATAAAAACAGGAACGTCTGTATCTACAATGTTTGCATTTTCATCGATCAATAAAGTATTCTCAGATTTCATCAATGCACTAAACAAGAACATATTCAAATCTCTTGAACTAACAATTGGAGAAATATATATGGATGTCAGAATGAATCTTGACTATTCATTAACCGTACAAGTGTCGTCTGCTTCTGAATCCTGTATTCTCTTACGCTACTTAACAGCACATTATGTTGGCGCGTAATCTGCTATACTCATCAAATATCTATGAATTGTAACACCACTAGTTTGGCTAAAGAAAATAAAATATAGCAAACATCATTTGAACACACTGACTGTCTACCAGAAGACCTTGTCAGTCATTCGCGGTCGTGCATGTACACGGAACCTCATTGAAATTTTGCTCTTTTTGACGCGTTACTGTGCGTATACCTTTTTTTAGTGCTTGTGTTTGCTAATGTATATATTATACATGCATTTAGATTGATTGAAACATTTGTAATTTCGAAGATGTAAGCAATCACGCACATCTCAAATAGCGTCTTAATTTTTGCTTTCGCATCAGACCATTATGGATGAACATTATCCTACGTTAAAATATAATGACACGACGGACTAAACAACAGTTCGTAAAACGTGCTAACCGAAATTCATGTCAACCGATAAAACTTCGTATGGTTACAGGCAGCGAAATTTTGTTTTTGTTGTGTATTCGTGTTAGGTACTTCTTATACATAGTAAATATAAGTAAGACACATCTGTTTATTTCTGTTCTATTGTGCTTACGTAATATCTACGTTTCAGCATTTTCAGATCTTTTTGCCATAGGGCTTAACAGCTACGTCTTAGCTGAAAATATTCTTCTTGCAGTTTGAAATTTAAAATACATTAATATATCTGTACACAGTCCGGCCCCTCGGATGAAACTTTTCTTAGTATAGAACAGCTGGTAGAGTAATTAATGTACTTAATTAGATATTATATTTTTCTAAAGTTACATATGATGTATGTTAAATCTAGAGGAATCATCTGCAAACCGTCTAACAATGAGCTTTTTCAGTTATTTAAATAACACAATGTATTACTAAGATTTATTCCTTTTTATCGCAAGATCCTTAGAAGAGAGAGAAAAATTACATAATTTTATATTAATTCCAAGTTTTCGAGTTACCTATTGAATATTTCACTTACATAATTTTAAATATATTTACCACAATAATATACCTAAAACTGTAAAGGTTTCTAGAAACATGGTGTAAAATGTTTTCATTAATCGGCATTTAATTTAATGCCCTTTAATCATTTACAACGAATTTAATTAGCATTAATAATTCTAAATCTATAATTCTTATGACTTTAACAAAGATGATATTCATAACTTAATTATTTCAACTCTTATCTCTCAGATTAAGACTTTTTATGTTAATCACTGTTCTTTGTTCCAGCGGCGTCAATAATCTTTCCCTGTGTGTATGTGTGCGATATTTTTTTTTGGCTGAAAGAAGGTTAATTACATCTTTTATTTTTACTCTTTAAGGCCACGGTTGAATGTTAAAAGTTGATAGCTGGTACACACGCCTTGATGACAATGACAATGGCTTTGTACGCTTGGGAGCAAGCCGATTTTTGTTATCAGCACCCAAGCACGCCTTCGAAAAATATCGACCGCTAGAAAAATAACACAAAAATTCTTTATATGGAAAGCTTCGTTGACTGAGGTTGTCAGAACACAGCCTTCGGGCTTGAAAAACATGGGGCCAGAAGTTACAATCGTTAAGCGATCTTTGATAACGGGGAAATGTTTTATCTCATACCCTTACACCGATTTTCTACCTCCCCCCTCCCACAGGTTCCGTACCACATTTATTAAATAAAAGTTTTAAATCGCCGTTTATTGGAACAGTTGTGAAACGAGGTTTTGAACTTTTTTACGACTACTTTCTTTCAAAACATGGGCATACGAGAGCAGTTATTCCTTCTGGTTCTGACCACAAATTGTAGAATAGAAATAAAGCTATCTCGTGCAATTTCATTACGTTCCTTACCAATGGTACTGTTTTCGTTAGGGAGGGAAACATTATTCGGAAAAGCTTGGATAAATTTATCACTGCGTTTGTTGAAACATTTTAAAACTAATTACGAAATTGTGAATAATAAGCCTTCATTTGCCGAACTGAATGTTTTTAATTAAAGAAATTCTTGTGTGCGATTGATACTAGCAGTACGGAAAACAACTTGCTTCAAAGTATAAATTTTCTATTTAATGAAAAATTATTATCTATCATAATAATGTTTTTATTGTATAATGCACAAATATGACTTCACTAACATTGGTTATTTTACATATGTCTTATTTAATTAACGTTCTTTATACTGTATATTAAGATATTCTACATATTCTACATATACTGTGCCTTGCTATTATTAAAAAGTATCATATTTTTTTAAAACAGTCCTTTTACGTTACAGTGTGAAGAGAAACAGGAAAAACACAGTACCAAATAATGTATGTTCTGAAGCTATACTAAAAGCGTTTCTCCTAATTTTATAACATTGTGCTTTTGTTTTATATTAAAATATATATTGCGATTACCACTTTAAATCAAAGCGTTTTCGTGGTTCGTGTAATGTGTGTGACACATAAAACATTTCACATTTTTATTTTTATTTTCTTTTTTCTAATAATTATTATGAAAGAAGTTAGTAAAATGTGTCACGTAAATTCTGCATAAACACGGTCTTGTGCTTATATAATAAAAACAATCGCGCATCGTGTATCGCAACTTAAAAGATAGTCGATTTTCTCTCTGAATTCTCAAATATATGCCCGTAGTAACTTTATGAAAAGAATCGCTGTTTTGTCACAGATATACTCACGTTGTCTGTCAATGGTTAAGAGATTTTAAGCATTAACCATTCTGCAAATGATAAGCACATTTCTATAATATTACCCATCTGGAAATGTTTCTGTCACCGATGCATTCAAACACTTTTATTCATCTTACCGCACTAAAAGTTAAATAAATTACAGTTTTAGATTACTGTTGCATTTAACAAGACTGAATGTGTTTCGGAAGAAATTGGCTTTAGTTTCTGCTGTTCAAAAAATAATTTTCTCGATTCTTCTTATAACTTTTGAATATTAAATACTCACATATTTTAAAAAGATATACATTCATAATTCTGTATAAATATATTCTTTTTTATTAACAGAAGTTGCAAATGTCATCGTTATTGCAACCAAAAATACATTTCATACTTTTTTGTAAAGAATTCTACGATTTATCCTTCAAACAATAAAATAGATCTTTGAAAAGTAGGAATATCTTTTAAATATTCCTCCAATATTCCAGTGAATGCCCTAGAAGTCCGAACAAGGAAGATGCTGTGGTTGTAAATACATGGATGTGAGAGAAGTTTGTAGATTGAGCAAAACTGTTATATTTATAAATCTGTAAAAGTCTTTCGTGATTACTTTTTCCACTCAATAGAACTCATATAAAATTTTTAGAATTTTCTTGGAGATGCAAAGAAATGTTTTAACAGGCACAGCTGCATAAGTATTTCAACATTCACAAAAAATAGAACCTGCTTTTAAAAATAGGTAAAAACATTGTAAAATGCATTTAAAATTGACAATCGGCGATTTTTATGTATTTAACTTTGTTCATCAAAATGTTTGCTTTCTTATCGCAGGCATTATTATTCGCTAGTTTTAAGATTGATCGAGGCCCTACAATAGATTCATTATAGACGTAAGCTTGATAAATAGCTTGCGCTAGAATATTCCCAAGTACATTAGAATCAAACTACACAAAATCAGAAAAAAAGAAGATATGTAAGATTGTCAATTACAGAAATGCACTAATCTGTGAAAAATTACATTAATGAATTTTAAATTTTATTATATAAAAAAAGCAAATTCAGAAACTGCAAAATAATCTTTGACATTGCAGTCGAGAAAAGAAAATAAGCTCTAAATAATACATAAGTAGAGATTACTTAAAACGCTATTAATCGACTAATTATAGGTAAAATTACTTAAAATGAGATTAAGTTTTGAATCGGAAGGTACTAATACAGGCACAGGAAAAAGTAACAAAGCAATAATAATGTACTTGAGAAAATACTTAAATTTTAATAAAGTAAATTTAAAAATATTTAATAAAAGAAATATAGAGGCAGAATTGTTAAAAATTTTGTTTTATTTCACAAAATGCTCTTAAATGTGAAATATAATGAATACTGAATATACACTGAAGTCTGTGCGAGAACGTAATTTGTTGAATTTTATTGCAATACATTTAACAAATTTTATTTGAATATCATCGCACTGTAACAAATCAGTAAAATAAATCAATTCATAAATAATATGAAATTTGTTCAGTAAAACAAATCAATTCATAAATAATATGAAAACTAAAATGTAATGACACTTCACTTCTTTTACTAGTAAGTCTTTCTTCCAGTTTCTTCTGAGTGTATATACATTATACAAGACTGCATTGTTTAATAAACGTTTACATTTTATTATGAATTGCTAGTAATATATTTGATACCATTTCGTTTCAACAAGTGCTCACAAAATTCGTTACATCAAGACTTGCCAGTTTTAAACTCCTTTTCGAGATTTTTTAATAATGCGAAATTTCTGTTCTAAATCTACCAGTAGTGTGGCTAATAATTTTCTATTCACTATTTTAAAGTATAGAATTATTCCCTTGTCTAAAAGCTGTCGTTTGCGTGAAGAGGTTGATAGAAAATGAACAAATTTTCCTTTTCCTATCTTGAAGTGATAATTCCTTCGTTCATGTGAGAGAGTTAATATGTATTTAAAAGCAACTACTGTATCGGCTCGCTGCTTTGACAAGGGGAAGAAGCAAGATACGAAACATTAAACCCCCATTTAAAAGAAACTTCTCATTTAATTCCCTTAAAAAAATAAAAATCATTTTGAATTTTTTTAATATGTCATTAATTCAGGATAAAATATTTACTATATCGATATTTTAAGAATATTTATCAAGATTAAAAACTTAAAAAGAGTTACTCATTTTATGTAATTTTTCTACTTCTTTTTTTGAGGGGGATTGGTGATATGGATTTTTGCTTGACTTTCGTAAAGAGCGTAAAAAAAGTTTATTAAATCTACTTTTGAAATCGGAATTTAACTGCAGTATCAGTATTAATTGTGCCAATGATGAACTTATTTAAAACCTCGGGAATAAAGTCATAAATCCACTTATTCCCTGTAAAAGAGTCCCACTTTTCCTGACAATTTCTTCAAGAGAACTTTAGAGCTGCTGCAGTTTGCACATTATTGTGTTGCGGGTAGGGCTTAAATTCAGCCTCATAGTCAGTAAAATAAGATTAATTGTTTTAATTAATTACTTAATTTATGATACAAATTTAATTTATTAATTATTTACATTTTATTTAATTTCAATTATTTATTGTTTATTATTTTACTTACTTAATTTTTCTTTGCTTCGTGAAGGCGTGATAACACTTCTAATTTTAGAAATAAAGCTGTAATTTCACGACAACATCTTTCTTGCATACCTCTTCAAAAATGACATACACAGAATGGATTGTCCAGCTTGGTCCATTATTTAAATCCTATTGAACATAGGTGAGATTCTTTAGAGCAACTCCTGGCGGGAATATCTGATTTACCCTCCGAAGAGTACCAGACAGCTAAAAGAGATGCTAGTGGAAAATGGAAAATCTTACCCCAAGAACTGTTAGATATCCTGGGGCTAAGTATCGACAGGTGATTGAACGTAACCATTGCAATTAGGGAAGTCATATCCCTTACTAAGGGTCTTAATTGGTCTTTCTTTTTTCTAGACAGTTTTTCATATCAATATCATCCTCTCAATAAACCCGTTTTCTATCCGTTCCTTACTGTATGGGTCCTATTCATGTTTTTGCTGCAGTATTTTCTCATCCTGATTGAAATTAAGTACTACACTGCACGCCTCTGGTACAAATGTTATGTCTCCCAGCTGATATTTTGCGGAATTACGGCCAAAATCAGAAAAGTTGCTTAATGTTGCACACTAGTGGATTAAGATAATTTGAAAAAAAGACATATATAAAAGAAAAATATAAAAATTTGATATCTTTCAGATTTTACATTACGCCCAAGGGGGCGCGTTTTTTTAACGTTTTGTGTGTTACCATTATTTCTTAAATATCATGTTCTTCACACTTAAGCATAAAATTCAATTCATCAACAATATCGTAAAATAATTCTAAAATGAGCATATCTTTAGAATTCTCGATACACAGTCTCGCTCGCTGGAGTTAAAAATCTTTTTCTTTTTCGCACAGTGTTGCCATTGAACGCTTTGAAATCGTTGAGTTTGTTAATCAAAAATTCGTAAAAGTTTTACAAAATATGGAATAGATAATAAAACACATTCCAAATTCGGGCTTCCAGATGCCCATATTCGTTTGGCAAAGTACGTTTCTTAAAATTTGATGGCTCTAGGTACCTTTGTTTTATTACATTGCGAGAAACATACATACACTTATGCAAATTCTTCATTATAAAATTTCTTTAAATATTGATCTAATATTTCTTCTAATATTTTCAAAAATTTGAAAAGTAAACTGACATTTATAGTGAATCAACGCAAAATGCCAAAAGGAAATTAACAGACCCTGTCGGCAAATTGCCCCTTTGGACTAAAAAATGGTGTACTCAATTTATTAGATTGTTATAATTAGAAATTATAAAGCAGAATTAATTAATTCTAATTTTCTATAAATTTCATAAAGTTTTCATATCGCCATTAAATAGCTTTTTACAGTAAAATAAACAGGAGGGAGGAAATGTAATCTTGGTAACTCATATCTACACTTAGTGATTAATCTTCATGTGTTATGATCTGACACCCCTTGTTGTCCGAACGTTTCGTAACAAATGACAGTTTTTTCCTTGACAATTTATTTAAAAGCATTGTAAGGTTTATCCTAATTTTATGAACGGTTATTTTAAGTTATGCTTCTTTTCTATCTTTCTAGTTTCAGCTTACAATTTCCTTCCAAAAATAGTTCTAGTAAAACGAAATTGAGAAAGTTGGATGATGATTTTCCATCACCTGGATTTGGGCAATTGGGTCCCCAAAACCCCAGTCGCCCTTTAAAAGGGGGAGTATATAACGTATTTCTCCCGCCTTTTTCGCATGCATTCGTGGTGTAGCCATCAGCACGCTCGACGCGTAACCGAGAGGTCCGTGGTTCAAATCCCGGCGAAGGCGTTGCTCATTTTTCTGCTTCCGAAAATTCCTAATGAAAGCATTATTTTATATTTTTATACAAATTGTATTAATAGGAAAACAGATTTTTTTCCTCGAAGCCTAAAATTAAAGCTGGGATTCTGGGAGCTGTTCAACGGGATTATCTCTAGAATTACAGAAGCTATTATTTTGACCGGAAACATAACTAAATTCTTCGTCTTCTTTCATTTTCTTTTTAAGTAGTTTGCTATTTTTTTTACTTTTCCTAAATGTACAACAATAGACAAAATAATTTATTAAACCTTTTTAAAACTGTTTCCTTTTAATCTACTATTAACTGTATGTACCTAGAATTATAACTAGAACTTGACTTTTCCTCTTCCCTGTTTAGTAAGTCTAACTCGGCGTTGTGTGCAGTATTTTTTCCTTGACACCATTGGTTTCAGTTTTCTTTTATTTTCATGTTAAATGTTATTCCACAGCTGCTTGGAAAAAGGTTTTGCTACCTTACTGCAAAATGATGATGCTCGATAGGGGTTTCATATTTATTCTTCGCCTTGTTCTGGTCACACCATCATTTCGCGTGCAACTGTCCGACACTTCTGACCAAATGTTTTATCCGTAATTTTTTTTCTGTTAATCATGTCTCGTAAAATGTTTGGAAAAACATATCTATTAGAAAAAGACTTTTTAAAACTTTTACAAAAATTAACCGACGGAAAATCAGAAATAAGATCCCATGAAGAATCTAATACATAAATTTATTCTGTTTTATCTGATAAACATTGTATCCCTCCAACTATAACAAGCGAACCTGATAACCTGATTCATTTAATGACGGTTTCGCTATTTCTTCAAAGGAAAACTGTTATAATATGTCATCATCTCATCCCGAGAAAGCACAAGACATTTTTTCACCACTTCCATATTCTATCGATTCCAAAAATGAAGTTCTAGTAAAACGAAATTGAGAAAGTTAAGTCTTGAACTTAATCTGGAATTTACTTGAGGACAAGAAGGTATTTGTGGTCCAAAATGACTAAAAACTTGTAAAACAATCCTTAGTCTAATTGAAGGCAAATTAAATGTTTCAAAATGAAGAAAATCAGTTAAAATTTGAAAGAAATAGCAGATTATTGTACAGTGTAGGAAAAGGTATTTATTTCGGCAACTGCACTGAAAATAGTTCCTATTCAACATGTTTGCGGGAAGATGGTTGGCCAACTACTTTTGTTAGGGGAACAGAAATTGATGGAAACATGCAGACCTTGAATCAATTAAAAATATGACATTATATATTGCAAGTTGAGGTCCGTTAAAAGTAGGTAAATCCAAAGCACTCACTTTATAAGCTAGACGCTTTTACTGCTGTATTATCCGGTTGCTGCTCCTTATCTGCAAAATGACATTCTCTTTTGAGTGTATAGTCCCACTCCTGTCGCCCAAAATTTCCAATGAAACAACATTTACAACAGATTCTTGGAAATAATGAAATATTTGTGCCTTGACTAGAAGTCAATCAGATTGCAAAATTGTAAACTGTTCCATTTGCTTTCTCGTCAGAGGTATGGAAACCTTTATTGAAATTGTTTCTCGTGTTTCAAACCTGATGAAACTATTACAATTTATGAACAAGTGTTCTTACGAAGGCAGGGTGCGGCTTTATTCAGTATATTACGTTAAACCCTATAGGTTCGACGTACAATTTTGATTTTTAACTGATGTAAATACAAAAGACTTTCAAATAGATATTCCCATTTGGGGAAAGATGAGAGGAAACTAGTTCAAGAAACTGTTGCGGCACATTTTGTTTATAAGTTGATGGAGCTCTTTTATAAAAGAGGAATAAATGTTGCTACAAACCTCCTTTTACTTCCTTGAATTGTTAAAACGTTTCAAATATAAAAGAATTAGTTATGTTTGCATAGTCAATCGTACAATAAATCTTATGTAGGGTATGGCATTAATGCTATATATTGTAAAAAAGAAATTAAAGATATCTTTTTGAAAAAGTTGAACTCTGTATCCAAAATAATATGAAGAAACTCATTATGCCATATTGATTAAAAACAACTTTAAAAGGTTGCTTTTTCCCCATCAACTAAGTTGTTGTCAAAATGACCGCATACCGTCATTAGAGGCAAACTGAAATACAGTAGAGTTAATTTGCAAAAAGAAAAAGAAAAGAACATGAGAAGTAAAATTATTTTGTTCAAGAAGAAAGGTATTTACAGGGTTTCCATGAGTATCGCTGAAAAATCCAATATAATTTCTTAAAAACTTATCTTTAACTATTAATATGGGACTGTTAGTGTCCTGCAGCTATCTGGTATTTCCTCCAATCTTTCCATATGCCTTCGTGGTGTGAGTAGAGGATGGACATGTATTTGAGAGGTCGGAAGTTCGAATTTCGTAGAGGTCATTGCACATTTTTTTTAATTGTTTGACATCAAAAAATTCTAAATAATTTCACAAATGGCGCCCGAACTAAAAAATTGTGGGCAAAAATTCATCACGGCCAGGGTCTGGCGATTGAGTTCGATCATCTCCAATCCCTCTTTAAAAAGGAGTATAGAAGTTACTATCTCTCTTCTTTCCGCATGCCTTCGTAACTAGAAGCAAGCTCAACGTGTATTCGGGAGGCCCGGATTTCAAATCCCGGTAAGGGCATTGTATTTTTCATATGCCAGCATCGATATAACCTAATGACGCCGCATATTTTTCACAAAATCTTTTTCGACATTTGTTCGACCATTTTTCAATAAGTTCAAGCAAGCTTCAAATTCGAGTGTTCGGGTTGCATTGTGTGCATAACAAAATATAGGGAAATATTTTATGTTTATTTAAGATCTTAGACACTCAAATGTATTATTTCGTGTTATAAAGAGCAACAATTCAGTAAATAATTGAAAGTTTGCCGATAAACTATATATTCGGCATTTTAAATCCTTTCGTGGTCTTTGAAATTTCCTTCATTACCCAAAGAAAGCTTTATGTGAAACTGCTCTCCGAATATCCCTTTGGCCTTGGAAATGCAATGTTTATTGCGAAGCACCATCCAGAAGCCCATACGTTAAGACACCGGAGTAATTATATCAAGCTCTAAAAGCCCATTTGGGGAACATGCCTGCTAATGCAATTACGAGGCTTCAGATGTCGCAGAAGTGCTCTTCAAAGTGGACCTAGCATCATGATGTACTATGGGAATAACAATAGCTTTCCTCCAGCAGTGCTGTGAAGTAACGAGGTGCTAATAATGATTAGTTGTTTCTAATTGGATTAATGTTACTCTTTTCAAAAGACCTTTAATTCAGTTAGTTACCACTAGATAGATGAAATGAGATTTGACAATTTGATCGATAAGGGAACAGTCTCTCTTAAGAGCATCAGTGTGTTAGATGAATGCAAACTGTAGCTCATGATTTCATTTACGTTGACACGTATATTAATATTAATTCAATTTTTTCCTTGTGAATTAGAAATGACACGAATAAAGAGTTAAAATAGAGCAAAAATAAATAGTCGAGAGAATTTTAGTTTGATAGATTACTTATATACGGTTATCAAAATTATTTTTTTGCATTCATCTAAAATAGCTTTGCCGGTTTATCTTTTAAAGTTATCGAATTTCCTTTATGTTTTTACATTATGCATTTGGTATGCAGATTGTGAAATAATTTGCTTGTTTATTCATACACAAAATCGCATAATAGAATGAAACTGCATTATTAAAACCAATCCAATTAAACGCACATCCGAGAATAAGAACTCCTTTCTTGCTATATTTTTGTTTATTTTTTTGGAGGGGGGCATTTGGTAGAATTTTACATCGGGTTATTTGATAAATGAAATTGTTGAGTTTCTAAAGGATGCAATTTAATTATCATACTGTGCAAAGCATACACTTCTAATATTAAATAAACCACTTAGACATTTATCATATATGTAATCTGCATAAATGCCTCTAATTATAATAGCTATGTTTAACTGAATGATTTACGGTTACTTCTGCACCCACTGTATTGGTCACTGGTATGCATGAAAGCGAATATGTAACGATGAACTTTTGTCGCAGTTAAGTGTTACTGTTATTTGAAAGAAATTTCGAAAATTTCGTAAAGAAAATAAAGATACTCAGATTTCTCAGAACTACTACAAGATAAAATAAATATTCACCAACAAATTTATTCCTTAAAATTTATTCCTTAAAATTTATTCTAAAATATAAGGAAGGATTATAATACAAGAGAGGCTCTGACTTTTGAATAAATACTGTAAGCTCATTAGGAATATAAAATAAAAATAATGTAGGAAAACCACAATATATTATAGGAATGAATATTTTTCATTATATCACAATATCCTGCTTGTATATTTTTGGATGCGATGTCTGAGGATGCATTCACAATTGAAATTTATTTTGCATTTAGTTTTAAATAATCCACAACTGATTGCTCCTTTATTCTGTAGACACATAGAAATGAGTCAAAATGATTTGCTGTGTTATTAGTTTGAGTACTAATTTTACCGAAAGACCCAAAACCAAATATACTTTTACTGTGCAACAGAAGCAGAACAAGTTGCCCTGTGCAAAGTAAACTACCTAAACAATCATTAATATTTAAAGAGTGTAGTGTAAATGCAAATAGGCTTCCCTGAAAAAGTTTTCCATACAGGCATTCTATCCCTCCGAAAAAAACGGCAAACTCAATCCCTTAAATTCTGTAAATATATTATGTTTATAATGTTTGAATAAAACATATTTTCGATTAAAAATTGTCTTTGGTAGTAGAGAATTAATTTTCTCAGGCACGAATGAAGATTTAAAAGGAAGGTTGTACTCAGTTTTGACTAATTTAAATTCTTTGTAAGCACACATCGCTTCCTGCGACACCCTGCAGACATGCATCTTTAAGAAATCGCTTTTGCTAAAATAAATTTAAGATTTATAATTGGATATCATGAGGTCACATAAACAGCAAAATCTGAAATTACATAGAAAAATCATAGGCATAAGTAAAACGAAACTTTTTACTTATCATGTGTATAAAATACCCATGAATTAAATTCTTCTGTGTGTGCTTATAGTATCCATGCGCTTTAAAATATTTTGCACCTCAGTTATAGAGCCTCTCTGCTAAGCGTACCGTTAAAAAGGGAAAAAAAGAAGCATGATACTAGGACGCTTTAGGAGATTAAAATTCTCAAGATATTTAGATTAATAGCTTGGTTTATTCATTCTCTGCTTTCAGTAAGTTAACAGTTTCGGAACTTAAAAAATATGCAAATATTAGAGGTAGTTCGGATTCATAACTTGGGCAGTCCTACCTCATTCTAGTACAGTTTTTTAAACATTAGAAAATAGTAACTCCTCACTGAGTTTTTGTTTCATTACTTACATAGATCTCTGACATGAACTATTTGTTACCTAGCTATTCCTTTCGCTGTTATGTTTCTAAATGAGTTACTGAAACATTTATTTGCAGAATTATTTTAGGCATGCACTCGCAGCCAAATTCTAATAGTCAACTTGAATGTGAATTCTATTCAGCGTTCTTTTTATGGAGACTGAAATGCAAAATCTTCATGAAAAGTTTCATCTTCAGTATTTTTCACTCTTAAAAGCATGATTTTGTTCTATTATAAAATAATGAAGATCTGTAACCTCATTTATGCTAATGCTGTCTAAAGTGTCTAAAACCTGAATTATGTGTTTTTGGAATCCCAGTACAATTCAATTCATTTTGACACCGACCTCATAAGCGCCAGAACAGTAAGCTACTTGAACATTGGCAGTTTTATCCAGGTTCAAATCCCGGTATAAGCTCTAGCTGTATATGAATTTTAATATTGGTCCTAATTTGTAAACTGTGTACAAGCGAGTTTTGCTTAAATGTCTTCCAAGAAGACATTTGTCCACTAAGAATGCGAGTTCTTGCATCTTTGCCAGATTGAAGTGATACAATAAGTACTGACATCTGAAAATTGTGAATATTGTTTTGATAATTTCCTTCATTATCAACGTATCTCAATATATTAAGTAAGCAAATGGATTTTCTTTTACATTTCTTTAACAAAGTTGCAACAATGGATTTCTTTGCTACTTCTAATGTGACTTTTGATAGTAACTATAATATAATTAATAAAATCGCATTGTATTCCATGTAACATACCTTTAAAAGCAGAATGCGGACTTGAATGATTAACTGAAACTGGATCATAAGTAGCTAAGTATTACATCAGTTCTATACACAAGAATTTAATGAGTTTTCAAACTCTCTTTTACTCCTAACTTCTCTCTCAAGCAGTTAATGTGTATAAAATAATTATTTTCCTTAACATTACCTTTATATAATCATTTCCTATTTTTTGTTATATTTAATAAACCATCAATTTTCTGCTATTTAAATATTTTAAAGTATTGCTTACTTTCATAAGATGAAAATATATGATAATCACAAGCAACAATGGAATAATTTAAAATATTAAAGCCAATATCATTGAAAGATCATATTTTATTAGAAAGAATCAAGTAAGGTAACTTTCATTTAAAATACATAAAAATTAAATATGCTATGAGAAAGAACATCATTACTGAGTTATATATGTGAATACACACATACAAGTGGAATAAAATTGCCTCCTTTTTCAATTAGACTTAAACACAGCGGAATCACACATATTCCATAAAGATTCCCTTTTCTCGCCACCTTTGCGTTTTCGTGGAAGCTGTGTTTGAAACAACAATTATAATTTTCCACTTTTGATTCTCTTTTTTGAAAGTAAAATACATCTATGTTATTACCTTCCTCTGTAAGCACAAACTATTACAAAAATGATTAATTTATAACTTCGAAACTTTAGATCTTTAGAAACAAGAACTACCGAAACAACAGACCAACTATAGGAAACGTTTTCTCTGGCTTCGCAGCTGGCCTACCTAGCCCAGAATATACTCTTCTCTCAAGTTTGTATTTTTTCTCTCTCTGTCAACAAACGAAAGAAAACC
This sequence comes from Stegodyphus mimosarum, assembly GCA_000611955.2. Taxonomy (NCBI): domain Eukaryota; kingdom Metazoa; phylum Arthropoda; class Arachnida; order Araneae; family Eresidae; genus Stegodyphus; species Stegodyphus mimosarum. Next base: position 553,173 of record KK119267.1, on the reverse strand, counting down.
ATTGCTTATTCAAATAAAAACACGCTTCAATCATTAAGATTTTATAAAATTATTGCCAAGAACTAATACTTATTTTCCTTGACTTTTTTTAATGTGATAAGTATGCTGTATTTTTTCGTGCTTTTCACACGTTTTCGATAAGAAGTAAACTAGTTATACATCAATTCTGTTTTATATCTCATCTTTTAAGCCGTAGTTTTACTAGAACCATGTAAGAATTTTATTTGACTAATTCTACAGTAGCATCTCCCAACTTTCTCGATTATGAGCAACCGCACAAAGTGTTTAATTTGCGATGGTACTCCCTTTGTGTGTTGTATAATTGTGGCTGTAATTGGCAGCAAAACACTTCCATATCTGTATCTCGCCTTACATTATTTATTTTTTAAAGCAGAGCCTATATCCAAGTACAATTGGCGCCGAGAGGACAGTGGGCCTGACGAAGGGAGAGGCCAAACAAATGCGAGTATTAGGTGCTCTGCGTTGGAGAACAAGAAAGCTTCTCATATGCACATTTTCTGTGCATACCGGAATAATGTGAACAGCGAGCAATTATTCATTAGGGGAACTGCAGAACTTGCGGATGGTAAACTTCATTTGATAACAACACGGCAGATTACACGGATGAAGGATATGCCGATACGCACCTGATTAAGGGCCAAACAGGTAGCAATGGATTTTTTTCTAACACAGAGGATATACCAAGCTTAATATTCTCATTATACCACCTTCACGGATATCGATTTACGGCTGCTTGAGACGGGGTCCTGAAAGAAAAACGAGGCTAAATGCAGAGCAAGAACTCAGTGTACGCAGATCTGAAACAGAAAACCTAATCCTCGCATTTGTTCGCCCACATTTTTTGTCAGGCTTATGATCTTCTCGACGTCTATTTTTGCGATTTTCATTGACTAAACATGGTTTGCTGCTCCATGTATCATGATAATTCTTCATCTTCTTGATGGCTACTATCAACTTTCTGAATTTGTCGGTCAAATTGAGAAACACAATACATTGTATATATTTATGGTATCGTTACTTTCTGTATTATATGCTGATTCCAGTCGATCTGCCACGCCATGCAAAATTTTAGGTAAAAAAGGAAAGTATCCTTGTTAAAGTTTCATATGCCTTTTTTTACAAGGCATCAATGATATTCATTTAAGGAACAAAGAAAGAGTAGCAGCAATATGCAGATATTTCTGATATTCAAAGGATTAAGAGAAATATCCAATCTTAGTCTGGAAAGAAAAATTATTGCTTTGTAACTACGCGTATAATATCATTTAGCAGTAGTAATATTTGTTCCTCTCCAAAAAGATTTAATAAATTGTTAATTTAACCGATTAAAATCGAGTTCCGTTAACAGTGCCGAGAAACTGCAGTATGCGTATTCTTAAATTAAATGAACATATTTGATTACAGTTAATCTTCCCTTGACACGAACTAGCTCAAGGCGAATACTCGGTTAACATGAGTAAAATGGCGGTCGCGCAGAGATATGTATGATATTATGGGATGTTTTATTGGTTAACGTGAATTTTGGTTACCACGAATTATGAACTCTATTTTAGTCCTTTGTGTCCTTAAATCTTATCATTAGTGACCAAATTTCAAAGTTTTCCATTTCTTTTCAGGATCTTTCTTTGCTAGGGCTGCGTTCAAAAATCTTCTGTCCCGTTCCATTGGAAACGCGACAGAATGCATTGTATTTTTCAAAAAAAAATTTGTATCCAGTGCGGGCACTTGACTATTCAGCAGTGGCCTCTTCTAAGGCCAGAAGTAGTGGTCATTTTATTGTGGTAGTGCCTAATAGGCGGCCACTGTTGCCTTCTACGAAGAGACGGACACTTACAACCGTGCCTTCTCCGGAATTCGAACCTCGGCTCTTCGGTACAGCAGTAGGCTCTCCTAACCAATGTGCCATCTGGGCGGCCATTAAAACATAGCTCAGCGTGAATAACATTGCTCAAAAATCGCGGTAATGACGTCGAAAAAGAGCTTCAAATGCATTAATAATGAGCTTCAATAATTCTGGTTTCATATGTGCTTTTTTATTCTTTAAAAGTTCGCAGGTTCGACTAATGTTAAATCTTGAATTATTCTGAAATAATTATGTCAAATTATACACATGTCTTCTGCCAGTGGTCATGGGGGCAAGTTAATATCGTCTCTTCTTCTTAAAACACTGACATAGCATAATTTTACATTAAACGAACAATTCCAGTTTAAATTTAAGTGGAACGTATTTACAATAAAATATTACATAGATTTACTGGACAGAAGTTTAGTTACGTATGAATTTTCAGTGCGCAACACATGTATTTATTCTCTGAAAGTTCTAGTGGCACAGTTTTATAGTTCTGTAGATGGTAGCTTTAAGAATGCTACAACTAATGCTGCGTTGCAAACAGTAAGGGTGGCTGATTCATAGCCAAGAGGAAAAATACAGGCATAGATCTAAAAACAAAAAGTCCTAAATAAAATAGACCGTAATGTATTGAAGAAAGTACATTTGTCAAATGTTTGGAACTGCTTAATCTACTTTATCCACGATACTTAAAGATCGGGAAAATTTCGGCTGTTGCTGCATTTGGTTCCGGAAAAGCATGTAAGATTTCTTAAGGCTAATTACGAAAATGTCGAATATTTCTAGTATGAATGAAACATATGCACGATTTCAGTTGTATCTTTACGTGAATATTCTATTTCAGTCAAAAGCTAACGGGATTGCAAAATATTTAGACATTCAAGGTTTCTGTGCCTTCTTCGTTTAAATAGTCGAATGATGGGTTAGAATTCGCATGTTCTTACGGCACTGGGATACATACAGTCCATAACAGATATGATCTGAAATGAACTAATATAAAGGTTCACTTCCCCCCACTAAAGTGAAACAAGTCGTCTTCAGCCTTTGTATCAAGGCTTTATTGCAGTTATGAAGAGGCTTTTGCAAACGACTAGTGAAAGTTACAATTTCTGCTGCTGAAAAGGAGGGTTTAGGACTTTTATCTGTCGCAATTTTACCATGGCCGTTTCACCATCGATACGTTTCGCCGTCGTGACGTTTCGCCGTCGTGACATTTCGCCGCCGGGACGTTTCATTGCCAGGACGCATTTTTCTTTACATGACTATATTCTTTACATGACTATATTATATCTTGCCCTATTATACTGATATTAAATTTATTTAGTTAAATACTTCTGTTCACCTTTTGTATACTTAATAAATATTGTTTGTTATATACACTCCCAGACAAAAAAAGACGCTCCAAGAAAGAGTTATCCGAATGGGACGAAAATCGGTAGAAGTGATGTACATGTACAGAAAAACAAATGATTACAGTTTGAGAAAAATTGATTGATTTATTCAAGTGATAGAGCTTGGCATCGATTGATAGAGGCTGCGGATGTCCTCCTGAGGGATATCGTGCCAAATTCTGTCCAACTGGCGTGTTAAATTGTCAACATCCCGAGCTGGTTGGAAGGCCCTGCCAATAATGCTCCAAACGTTCTCAATAGGAGAGAGGACCAGCGAACTTGGTGGCCAAGGTAATGCTCGACAAGTATTAAAGGAAGCAGTAGAAACATATGCAGTGTGGGGGCGGGCATTATCTTGTTGAAATGTAAGCCCAGGGTAGTGTGACATGAAGGGCAACACAACGGGCCTTAGAACTTCGTCGACGTACCGCTGTGCTGTAAGGTTGCGACGGATGACAACCAATGGGGTCCTACTATGAAATGAAATGTTACCCCAGACCATCACTCCTGGTTGTCAGCCTGTCTGCCGGAAAACAGTCAGGTTAGTATCACACCGGCGGTCAGTTACAGTCAGGTTAGTATTAAAGCGGGACTCATCACTGAAGACTATTCTACTCCATACAATGACATTCTAGTGCGAAGGAACCCAAGACCACTGCAAACGGGCTTGACGTTGTACAGAGGTCAATGGTAGTCGGCGCAAGGGGCGCCGGGACCTCAGCCCCCTTTCTGTGAGCCGTCTATGAATGGTCCTTGCGGTCACTGAAGCACTAACTGCACGTACAATCGATGATAATGATGCATCTGGGGCTGTGAGTGCCGATCTGACGATTGCTCGGTCTTCACGTTCTGTCGTTTCTCTAGGCCTACCGCTTCCTTCTCGACGCTGTGTGCGGCCATGGTTCACCCATTCTTGCCAACATCGTCTAATAGTGGCATAGCTCCTGCTCAAATTCAACTACATGATGTCTCTCAAATTCTGACATCTGCGCATATCGTTCGCGCACCTGTATAGTTACTGTCTACCAGAGGCATAGTTACTGTCTACCAGAGTGCACGGAATGAAATTCATGAAGAATTTACGACATGGAACAGTAATTTCTCCTCTTAAATATCATGCCAGTTGCGCAGATCAAATGCGGTGTAGCGACAACCGTTCATTCATTGGAACCAAAATGTAAAATTTTGCATTTTCCGTCGAAACCTGTATGCATATCAATTTGTGTGCAATTTGCTTTATATCTTCTCGGTGCGTCGTTTTTTTTTTGTCTAAGAGTGTATATAGTTGTTTACAAGTATGAGATATAAAAAAATTACACATAGTTAGTTAGAAAATTATGTCAGGATTAATGAGAACTGGGGCTTAACCTCTGATAAAACACAAGTTATATTATCGATTTTAAAATTATGCTGGTACAATATTTGTATTATTCATCAAAATGTCGTGAAATTTTAATCGGCTAGTTTAGAGAAATCACAGAGAGAGAGCAGAGAAAAAGCAAGAAATTTACAATTCTTTTGAAATCTGAATTGAAAAATAAATTATCAGCACATACTCTTAAAATTAATGTCATGCGTCACGATATATTTGTACAAAATTGTACATACAAATTTTTATATGAAATATTTATTAATTAAATTAAATTTTAAAACTAAACAGGATTATTCTTAATACAATACGTTGAGATATAATGCAGTCGTGTAAAAAAATATATATCTTGACGGCGAAATGTCCCGATGGCGAACGTACCGACGGCGAAACGACAACGTCGAAACGGCCACAGCGAATTGTTCCATTACCTGAAAAGGAAGAGTAAACGCCAAACTGGAGTGTATTTGATGCAATAAAAGTTATCGCAGCACACTGTAAATCTATGTCATCACAGGGCATACAGAAATGTTTTAGAAAAGCCTGCAGACGTAAAGATGCTAATCCTCAACTTCACCTGACGAATGGAATATTCTACAAGACGTTGCGAATCCTGATGTTAGTTCTAAGAAACTTGTTAGCGCAAATCATGAAATTGGCGTTTATATTGCAATCCAGTGTGATGCACACGCAGTTGTGTCTGAGGTGAAAGAAAAATCATGAGAAGAAAGCGAGGAAAACAATATCATTTTGCCCACTTCAGAAAATGTTACAAGCCTTGGACGCTGTAGAATATTTTGCTTCAAGAGCAGAATTAATCGTTAGTCTTACGGAAGCCATGGCCCAATTAGACGCGAAGTTACCAGACGTTTTCGTTCCAATATGCGACAGCACAATATACAGGACGTTTTCGCTACAAATAATCTCTGAGTGCATTTTTCAAGTTACAGTACAGAAATTAATGTAGTACTGTAGTCTTTTCTATGACGACATATATAATAATATATTGTAGCACTTAACTGTATATTATAACTGTATTACTTTACGTATCTATGTTCTGTAAATGGTTAATACGCAGAAAAATGTATTTCAAAAATAAAATTTAAGTCTCGAGTTAACACGAATTTTTTAAACCCAAACTCTTGAAGTTTCGATCTCATGAGACTCTTGATAACGAGGGTTTACTATATATGTGTATTTTTATATGTTTTACTAAACGCTTTCAAAAAGACCAGTCTAATATGTGAAATATGTGAACGACTGCTATTTTCTTGTGAGGAAGATGTATATTTACTGCTTAAAAGAAAATAAATAACTGTCAATTTCGATGTGTATTACTTCCTCCAGATATCTCAAATGATGTAAACGACATTCTTGGAATGTTCGTAGCTTGTATAACTATAAATGTGAAATCATTGTTCACAAGGAGCATGTGACAACTGAAGAACATCGACAGTCTGATAGAATTGCAAAAGGCATCAAAAATATGACTCCAAAGGAAACGTTATTGATTTTTTTAACAGGAGAATATGTTGTGTACAATAAAACCCATCTGCTCTCTATTGAATATTTTCTATTTTTTTAGCAACGTGAAAATGAAATTCACCAAAATCAATTTCACTCCGAATATGTGCTTCGAATTTCCCCTTTCAATATTCTTATTTTTCTTACATCCTTCTTTCGAAAAATAATTCTCACCGCAATGTATTATTTTATTTCGACGTCTCCGCATGTGTTGCGCAAGATGAAAACTTCTGTTTGGCGAGAATGTTGGCGACATATTATTCTAGTAACCCTATAAGAAGTAATATTGAAACAGTGAATGCTTCCGGCCAAAAGATTGATTACATATAGGACCGGTTAGGAAAAATAAATGTCTTTGGAAGCCAGAGGCGGAAATGTGTCTCATCTTTTTGTTGGCGATTCGATCCGTAGTCTTAGTGCATCCTGTTTAATAATGAATTCCTTCATCCTTAAACCTTAATCCGCAATACATAGAAGTTAAAATAACGCATTGCCATAATGACTTCTGTAAAGGGGATACCAATATGTTCGTACATTGAATTTCTTCTGTATTTTCGTATTTGAATTTTTTATTGGAATTGAACTTAATCAGAATGAATGCTTAATATCTAATACGCATTTCGCTTCCAAACAACTCCATTTCTGTCATCCTTTTTGATTATAAATCTAAGCAAAGCTTCATTAGAAATGTGCATGCGAAATTAATTACGCGGAAGAACTTCGGATGATATTCAAGACCTTCTTACTTTCATTAACCCTTGGGACTTAATTATATGTATTACTGAAGACAATATGCCATATACTATTTCTCTGTGTAGTCTCACAAGAACTAGAAAAACAAACAACATAAAATGTTAAAATGAGTTAATTTATTTCCTTTGCTAATTAACCATCTTGTTATTGAAATGTTTTAAACCTCTATTTAGAATCGCAAGCGCAGAAAGAAGAAGAAATTACAAATATTTTATTAAATTTATTTTCGTAACTAAAACAACTAAACACTCTTAGACGACAGTTAATAATCATTAATAATTACTTAGAGAGTGGTTGATAACAGAATATAAAGAAGACTCATATTCTAAATAATTGGCCCTTTTATAATGTAGAATCTATAACTCACTCGTTTTTACGTTGGATAGTTGATTTGGTTGATTTGTATATAGTGCAAATACAGATATGATTGTGATGCGTCTGACAACTGGAACTAAGTACTCGCAAGTTTAAAACATATTGCAAATGCGAATGAAAACTAGATACAATAAAAATGTAATATAGATAAAACTGCAGTTAAAAAATATACAAAATATATAAATAATGTACAGAGCAATATAAAAGTATAAATACAATGAAAGAATAAATTATGTCAAAAATACATTTAAACCACAATTCGCTGACAATCTATGTATATAAAGTAGAATGCCACTCAGTCACTACTGTAGCTATCGTCACCAAACTTCCTAAAATCCTTTCCTGTGCCCTGGAAAAGGTCGACGTCCAATTTAACAAAAAAATCAGAGATAGTAATTAAAAACTCTGAAAACGCTAAATTTCGCCCTCATTTTTCCGAGTGCCAACAATTGTGGCGTAAGGCTAACGACGGAATAGGCTAATTTTAAGTCGAAATTCTGTCCTATCTAAAATCTATCTATGAAGAAATCTATATCTATGATTGATTCGAAGAAACATTAATTTAAATATTTATTTACACTACATTTAGTTAAACAGTTAATAAATCTTCATATGGAATTCTACAAACAAAGGATAAGGCTTATTACGCCTTTTCCGTCTAGCACAGCGGTCGGGGAACCGGGGTAAATTACTCCAAATGGGGTAAAAATGAAATTTTTGAGGGTAAAAAGGAAACTTTTGTGAGTAAAAAGTACATATTTTTAATTTGCTATTTTATAAACCTGTTAGTATTTTTTTCAACTTAAACAATTTAGCGACATATGCAGGCCACGCCATCTCACTCCCCACCACTAAAGTGTTCTCGAGTTATATCTTTGCGCAGTAAAGCACAGCCCCGGCTACCTGCTCAGTCCGTGCCATGCCGTCAAGATACAAATACATTGACGAGTCAGAGAGCGAGTTTTTACTAGTTAATTGCTGACAAGACCACCATTTTATCATTAATCATCGATATATGGATCAAGGTAAGCCGCAATTTGAAAATTTAATTCAAGTATAATACAACTATTATTTTCTGTCTTTTTTCAGATGGCAGCAAATAGAAAAAGAACATACCAAGACGAATTCCTTAATTACGGTTTTACACAAATAGAAGACAATGGTACAATGAAACCACAGTGTGTTGTATGTATGAAGGTACTGACTTCAGAATCTTTCAAAAAAAGTCAATTGAAGAAACATTTAGATAATTTGCATTCCCACCTGTCTTCCAAACCGCAAGAATACTTTGAAAATTTAGAAATATCTGTTAAAGACAAAGATTGAATAGCAACTTGTTTGGTACATTTGATCAGCTTTCAGCATCAGGGGCTAGCTTTGAAGTAGCCTGGTTGATTGTTCGAAATAAGAAACCATACACTATTGGTGAAGATTTGGTTAAACCAGCTGCTGTAAAAATGACAGAGATTATGTGTGGTCAAAAAGAAGCGAAGAAACTGAATTCAGTGCCCTTGTCTGCGAAAAATGTGAAAGAACGAATTTCTATATTAGCAGAAAATGTGAAGGAACAGATTATTTTCGCATTAAAACAGGCTAAATAATTTGCTATTCAGATTGATGAGACAACTGATTTTAGTAGCAATTCACAGCTAATGGTATATGTTCTCTACTAAGGTGCAGATACTTTTGAAGAGGAATTGCTGTTTTGTTCTCCTCTCGAGTTGAGATCTCGTGGAATTGATGTCTACAATAAAGTAAATGAATACGTCAATGCGCAAGGTTTAAAATGGAAAAACTGTATTTCTGTATCTTTGGATGCAGCTCCAGCTATGCTGGGTCATATTAATGGGTTTTCGGCTTTCGTAAAAAAATAACCCAAATATTGAAGTTACTCACTGTATGATCCATCGTCAGGCCCTTATGGTCAGATATTTAGAACCTACACTGGAAACCGTCATGCATGATGTCATCAAGATTGTAATTTTATCAAGGGACATGCACTAAACACGCGGCTATTTCATGAATTATGTCAGGACAGTGAAGCTGAATATACGGACCTACTTTATTATACAGAAGTAAGGTGGCTCTCTCGCGGAAATGTACTAAATTGAGTATGGACTCTCAAAACTGAAGTCGAAATTTTTATGGTTGATCAAAAAAATTTTCTCGCATATAAGTTTAAAAACTCTTCCTGGGTTGCATATCTCTCATATTTAGCGAACATTTTTGAGAGTATAAATATATTAAACAAAGAATTGCAAGGAAAGAATATTAATATCATTTCAGCAAGAGAAATAGTGTCAGCGTTTGGATTAAAGCTGCAATATTGGAGACAGAAAGCAGAACAGAACAAGATAGATTCTTTTTCAAGGTTAGCTTTGTTTTTGGAAGATTTCGAAAATATTACTTTTGCTGACATCAAGGATACAATTGTAAGACATCTTATCAAACTCAGAAAGCGGTTTTCAGATTACTTTCCAGATCTTGATACATGTACTGTCAGTTGGATTGTAGATCCTTTTAAATGTGAAATGCTATGATAC
>KK119267.1:385934-535765 GCA_000611955.2 Stegodyphus mimosarum | reverse complement strand
CGGCGGGTATGTCATACCCTCGACACCTGTTTCTTAAAATCTATTTTTAGAGCAGAACTAGTTTTTGCCCTGCTGAAAGAATGTAACCTTAAATACAGCTACACGAAATTCTGGCCTAATTCGATAAGAAGAAAGTAATAAAACCATTGAATGAAAATCGATCGGGCATGTCATACCCGGTGCGAGTTCTCGCGGGTTAACCGTTAGAAATGAGTTAGAAGGATATTTTTAGTAAACTTCTGGGTTAATTTTTATTACTTTTTTTATTTTTAATTTAACACTTTACTTTTATTTTGATTTCAATCACTGAGAATTTCATCCAACATATGTAATAATGTCCTATTTAATTACGCGTTTAATGCTTTCTCCATTCTGGCCTTTATGTAAAGGTAACATTTAACGCTAAGAGAATGAAACTTTAAAAAACTCAATATCTTTATATTTATTCATTTTGCATTCATGATAGGAAAATGAAATTAAATAATTTAAATTAAATATAGAGAATCACTCAAAACCTGGTTAAAATAAAGTTTCAGATTATGAAAATAAAACTTAGACCAAGTTTATTTTTTTTTCATTTACATTTCTAACTGCCTTAAGAATACTATGAAGTTTGCAATCAAAAAATTTAATCTTACACTTAATGCACGAAATTTTAAAACAGGATGTTTGTTAGTATTAAATGGAGCAGTTTTCCATAATATTTATATTGTTATGGATTTTGTAATTAGTGAGATATTTTAGTAGAATTATAATTAAATTTGTTGCATTTCTCAATATTAATATTATAATTCTGTTGCAACGCAGCGCGAGACAAATTTTTGAGAGAAAGCTATGTCCACAATGTAGAAAAAAAATACAGGAACACGTGCATTTAACATTTAATAAACAGGTATCTCTTTAATTTGTATTCAAATTGAATAAATGTAATTGACTACTATGTTAGCTGTAACCGTAATTTAAATTTTTTTTTGCTTTTCAGAAATCACGAGAAGCAGAAAATGCTAGATCTATCTCGCGCAGCCAGTCGAAAACTATTTAATGGCGGAGAGAGACATCTCAGCTCAGTTGTTTAGTTAGTTGTTTAGTTATTGTTATAGCGATTTCTTGAGTTCCGCGTGAGCTGAGATATCTGAATTAGCTTGCTTTTTAAATAACGCACTGCGCTGTATTTTAAAGTTTTCAGTAGCCTGAAGGATAACTACAGATTATACTGCGTGATATTGTGAAAACTTGTACGAAAATCGCCGAAGAAAATTCAAGCTTTCTTATATATTTCTTTGATAAGAATAATTTTTATTAATCTATTATCAGACTTGTGCATTCAATCTATTACGAACCCGTACGCACGCAACAATATTATTAAAATATTTATTTATTTCTCTGTGCAACGGCTGCTTATATTGTGAAAATTTCCTATATTATATATTCTATAATGCTCTAAATTCTGCGCTTAAAAAAAATTGTTAAATTCTGCGCTTAAAAAATGTTAAATTCCTTTTTTTTAAATTGCACAAAATATGTTAAAACTTTGTCGGAAATGTATAGTCCAGATTTTAAAAATATATTAATAAAGTTAATCTTAAAGACTGCGTCAGATTTCGTCTTGTGAAATGTTTTAATAGGAATATACGAAATTCAGATTTTTATGCAGTACCCTATGCAGTGTAATTTTTGCCAGGAAGTTGACCTACGCTTAACACATTATCAACCACAAAAAAAAGTTCGGTTCTCTAAAATTTAGATTAAAATAAAATTATGGGATTTAAATCATTTTCCTTGATTCAAAATTGTCAATACTAGGGTTTTTTTAAATTTTAAATGATTAAATATAAAACATTGAATTTTGTCCATATCTACATAAATCTTTTCTTCTTATCTTTGCCTAATACTGATGAATTTGGTGAAAACGTATGCATAAAACTGAATATATTCTTTGTGTAGGACACCCATTGTCACCATCTTCAATGGCCAGTTAGTATCATCTCTCGGTCATCTCTTGAGAAAATTTGATTTCAATGGAAAGAAATTCTTTATCATGCCGAGAAAGGAGCCAGATCTCGCCTTCTGTCAGCCCAAACCAAAGAGGAGTTAACATAAACACATCTGCTGATATTGGACCAAGAATGAAGCATTTTTTTCACCAACACTTTGAAAAACGTGTTCGAGTTCATTTTATTTGATCTCACCTATCATCAAAGTCGTCTGAATTCAGTATGAGAACAGAAACCATTGTGAAGACGCGTCTAAGCGCTTTCTGATACACCCCTTTTCTTCGATTTTCGCACCACAGATGCCTGTCTCAGCAGATATAACGGTAGGTATTATTTTGCTGCTCCAAGCACTGAAATTCTTTTCATACATATTTCAAGTGGCTACGCATTTTATGCTATCGGAGCTCCTACTTTCATATGCATGTATTCTTGCCAGACGCATAAGTTAGCGACACGTAGTTTGTTATTGCATTCGCAAGTGCCGAATCAACCTTTCCTTGGCTGAAATAGCGAAATCTGAGAAATGCGTGTGATTTTTTTTAAAATTTTTATTTGAAATTGGTGGCGAATATTTGCTTGTGGGAGTGAATCCCTAACTTAATATGTTTCTTGTCTGCACTGATTTCTTTTACCACATTTTTGGGCACAAACCATTTTTCCGTACATACGCAGACGAAATTTCAATGTGATTTTTTTTATCCAGTTTAGGAAAACAGTTCTAAATATTTTTCCTGGCTGTCAGCACGTTCATCCAAAATCAAATAAGAAATATAAAAAATAGATCTCATGCACATTTCAAACTAAAGATATTCAGTAAACTGAAAGCATATGTTCCTTTGATCAAAAATTTATAGTCGCGGATGGATTGATTGGGTGAAATGACAAAAAAAAAGTGGTTTCTGGTGAAAATCAAAATATTTCTTTTGAAATTTGACCTTATTATAATTTCCTCTTAAATGATAACAAGGCACAATAAAATTTGCATATGGCAGCGAGGTTTCGATTAAGAAGTAAACTTAAGAAATTAATTTAATGTTATAAATTTACACTTCAAACATATTCTTAAAAGCTAACAGACAACCCTATGCTGGAAATATGCTTGCATACTACGTGTTCGTAGAGATCCCTGTAATAATTACGATAGATACGCAGGAAGAAACGGGTAGTTTATTTAAATAAATAACAGCTAAAAACTCAATATAATCACATACTTCCGAATAGACTTACTCAGCTATCTCTCTGAATAACTGACTCCAATAGATCAAATGTTGCTTTATTTATAGGGTTGTATGTCACTTCTTGAGGCTTCGGTGTACCGCCAGGTAAAGTAGCTTTTCTGAAAACTAAGTAAGCAAACAGCTTAATTATCCAACCAGCAAAAACAAAAATTTAGAACAATCTAATTCTTAGGCCGATAAACATGAGACAGAAATATTGAAAAGTTGAAGGTCGCGGGAAAGAGAAAGATAATGCAAATTTTCATAAACATGGATATACAACCAAATGTTATATTGCTGATGAATAGTTCAATGAGACTGCAAATAAATTATATAACGTAAGAATCAGTAGCCGGAAAAACAAAACACAAAGAAAGAAAGAAAAATATATACAACAGTCCTCAAAACATTTTACGTACCTTATATAAGTGTGCAATATCAATAATAAATATATATGCAGATAGTAAGTCCTACACATTAAACGCAGAGTACAGAATCATGTGACCTAAGTGCATGTAAAAGTCGTTTGCGGCCTGCGTGAAATCGTTTTGTATTTTCAGGTAATGCAGAATAATTAAAAGCCGCAGTTATCTCTCTGATGGCATCTATTTTTCTATTAGTATGCTCCATTCACACTCACCAACTCAACAATGCTCAGTAGCTGGCATATGCAGATGAGTAGATACCATGTCTGGACAGGTAAAAACTTAATATTCTGGAAGTCTACTGCTTTAGGTTAAAATACGCGGTTTCAGCAATTTTAAGAATAGCGCCATATTGGCGACAAATTATTAAATATCGTCATTTTGTCTGGTAGGATAAGTTTTTATTTTATATCAGCTTCTAATTGAACTATCTTCACAATTCAGATGTCGATTGATTACGAATTATCTGGTCTGTAATAAAGTTCACGGAAATTTATTACAAATATATTACGTGGCCAGAAATTTGATTAAACTAAAATATACAATAAAATCGTTAGATAAAGTGGACCAAAAAATAAATGGATAAAAAATAAATAACGTTATAAATACAGAAAAACCAAAATTAATAAAAACAAAACCTTTATGTAAATATAAAGGGATATTTTGCTAAATTCATTATTAAAAATTAAGATAATTGGTTAAATCAAGTGGTAGCTCTCGGCATGAAAAAAGCTGGCATGTCGAAAGAGTTTCTTGTAGAAATCAGCTAACATCCCTTACGCATCAGGAAAAACCCGATGTGTAACGCCACATGTCGCCAACTCGTTCAGTTTCTGTGAAGTGAAATCAAGATAAGCTTATTAGCACTCTGGTCATGCAGAGCAGATGAGCAGATTATCCCCATGTATATTAAATTTAGAAAATTTACTAAAATTTCTTAAAAGACGGCAATTTTTTTATTTATTTTTGTAATTTATTGATAATGTTGTAGTGAAATTAAGTATTTTTCGAAAGCAGGAGAGATGAAAAATGAGCAATGTCCTCGCTGGGTCTCGAACCACGGGCCTCGGTTTCGCACGATCGTGTTGACCAATACACCAAGAATGCAGAAGAAATGCGTTATATATTCCCCCTTTTTGGTGCCCTCGCCAGGACTCGAACCATGGACCTCTCGGTTTTGCGTCAAACGTGCTGACCACTACACCACGAAAGGATAAGAAGAAAGTGGGAGAAATACCTTATACTGTGAAACGTTATTTGGTTAATTAAACTGTATATTTTTCTTATCGGATTTATACGTACGTTAACATCAACTAATATAGTAATCATTTAATGCAAATATTAGATTCATATCACTACAACTCTTTGTACCAGTCAACTAATGCATTAAAACAAACAAAGATAAAACTGAATTTAAATTATTTATTTAAAATGCAGAATCTAAAATTTCATTTGCTTACATGTTCATAGTCTTAGAGACCCTCCGCTACTTTATAAACGAATACAAAATATTTCTAATAAATTAGAATTGAATTTTAAATTAATTTATGAGCAATGACTGAAATAAATGAAAATTTGTTGTGCCTATAAGGTATTTCTCCCGCCCCCTTCGCATGCCTTCGTGGTGTAGCGGTCAGCACGCTCGACGCGTAACCGAGAGGTCCGTGGTTCGATTCCCGGCAAAGTCGTTGCTCATTTTTCATCTGTCCTGCTTTCAAAAAATGCCTAATGTCTCTACATTGGGGCCCGAACTAAAATGGTGGTGGATGATGATTCTCCACCAACGGGATATGGCGACTGGGTCCCCCAAACCCCAGTCGTCCTTTAAAAGAGGGAGTATATAAGGTATTTCTCCCGCCTTCTTCGCATGCCTTCGTGGTGTAGTGGTCAGCACGCTAGACGCGTAACCGAGAGGTCCGTGGCTCGATTCCCAGCGAAGGCGTTGCTCAGTTTTCATGTCTCCTGCTTCGAAACAACTTAATGTCTCTACATACTTATAATTAATTAGCCAGTTAAAATATTTACCACTAAATAAAGATTATCTTCTTAATAAAGTTTGAATTTTCTTGCTTAATAAGCAAAACTAAAAAATTTTTAATTTTTTAATTTTTTTAAAAATAATTTTCATTAAATTTTGTTAAAAAAGAATTCTGGCCTCACAGCTGTTTTCAGATCGTGCATGCGGCCTTGCTGGAAATTCGAATACTTTGTGCATTTTCCTCTTTGAGTTTTAAAGCACGGCGTTAAGTACATATAATAGATTTAATTAAAATGAAAGAACGAAGTGTGATTGAAACGTTTGAAGCGTGTTCGCCCATAAATTTCTTATGATGTCTGACCACGTTAGGAGGGTGAATACTGTTGTAAATTAATCAGACATTTGAGAAGAAGAAAATGTTATTTTGAACTTACTTCTGGTAACCCTAGAAATGCCAAGACGCGCGCGCATCAACCATACCAACTACATCAACCACTCCAACTACGTCAATCACACCCAATTAATATATCCCAAGACACTCTCTTAATCCTTACTTTTTATTAAGCTTTCATATGTGCTTGTATGCAAACATTAATGTATATGTCGCTTTATTTTATTTAGTTATAGCTGAATAAACATGATTTGTGCTTAAGTATGCATCCTGTCATTAATTGATACATCCCTCACACCAATGAAGTTTCGGAGATTTGACTGCTGCTGTTGGATGCACAAAAGGTAAGCTAAATTTTGCTATCTTTATTCTTCATAGATTATGAGACTGATTGTTGTAAATCCAGAAACTAAAATTTAAACTGTGCTTATAATACATATATAAACATTCTGAAACTACTAAATAAGAATTAATAATGGCCCAGTCAAGTCTTAAAGATTGTATGCAAATAACGAAATTGAATTCCGAAAATTATGCTACTTGGAAATTCAAGATTTAAATGCTTTTAATGCGTGATGGGTTAGATGATCTTCTTTATTCTCCCCCACCTTCTAAACCTGATGATAAATTTTTAAAAAAGGATAAACAAGCACGAGCTATAATAAATCTATGCATTGACGACTCTCAGATTATTCACGTTAGAGATGAAACGACTACTGTCGGTACATGGCAGAAATTAAAGTCAATTCATGAGCTCTCCAATTTGAGCAGCAAATTATATCTTCTGAGAAAATTATATTCTATAAAAATGGCTGAACATGGTGATATGATCGCACACATCACTCATATGATGGACTTAGTCGAAAGACTAAAAGCTATTGGTGAGAACATTTCGGATCAGCATGTAGCCGCACTTATGTTAGTTTCAATTCCGGAATTATACAATAATCTTATAACTGCCATTGAAGCTAGAAAGGAAACTCTTATAACTACAGATTTTGTAAAAACGAAACTCACTTACGAATATAACAGAAGACTAGAACAACAAGCAGATCGAAGTTCTAATTCTTCAACGGCGTTTAAATCTGCAATAAATGCTAGAAACTATGATAATAGTAGACAAAAGAAATTCTGTACCTTTTGTAAACGCAGTGGTCATACTCGTGAGCGTTGTTTTAAATTGCAGAACAAAAGTAATAATTCTTGTCCTGACAACTCGAAATCAGAAACTCGCGTGGCCAAACATGTCGGAAAATCGACCCGACATTGTATGAGCGCAGACACTTTCGAAGAGAGACGCAGTGAATCCGACACTCACAGGCATGTTTCAAAGCCAGTCCAAAGTACTGTTTATGAAAAGGGTTTAATAATTACTCCGCGGTATTGCTCAGAACAAAATATAAATAAGAAAATTTTATACATGGATTCCGGCGCTAGCAGTCATCTAGTAGGAGATGAAAGTTTATTTACTGAACTGATATATGAGGATTCTCGAGCGAAAATCATTTTAGCAGATGGAAAAATTTTATATTCGCAGGGCAGAGGATTTGTTGACCTTAATTTAGAAGAAGAATGTGGATTGCAGAAAATTCGATTGACTAATGTTTATTACGTTCCTGATTTAAAGAGCAACTTGATTTCTGTTAAACAAATTGCTAGTAATGGATATTCTGTTACTTTCGAAAAGGAAAATTGTTACGTAAAAAAGGATAGCCAATTAATTATGCGCGCATATTCTGACGATAACAGTTTATATAAAATTGTTTTAATCACAAAACCAGAAAGCGCTAATTTTGCAGTTGAATGTAAAAATAAAAACTGTATACAAATATGGCATTCAAGATTAGGTCATCGAAGTTATGACGCAATCAGACAATTAATAAGAGAAAATCTTGCAGAAGGGATAAAATTAGATAATTGCACTCATAATGATAGCTGCTCAGAATGCATAAAGAATAAAATGCAACAAATTCCTTATCCAAAAGCTGCTAGCGTTCGAGCAAGAAAACCTCTGGAACTTATACATAGTGACATTTGCAGGCCTATGCCTTCTTCAAGTATTGGTGGAAAATTTTATTTCGTAACCTTTATTGATGAATTTACTAGATATACTGTCATCTATTTGCTCGCTAAAAAGAATGAAGTTCTTAGTAAATTAAAGGACTTTGTCGGTATAACAAGAAATAAATTTGGAAGAACTATGCAGACACTTCGAACCGATAACGGCGGTGAATATACCAGTGAGAAAATGGAGGAATTTATATCGAATAACGGCATCAAACATCAACTAACTGTTCCTTTTTCGCGTCCTCAGAACGGTGTGAGTGAAAGGAAAAACAGAAGCCTTGTTGAGATGACCAGGTGCCTACTGTCCCAAAGCCGACTTCCAAACAAATTCTGGGGTGAAGCTGTAAATACAGCAAATTACATCCAGAACCGTCTTCCAACCAGAGCTTGTGATAAGACTACTTATGAATTATGAAGCGGAAGAAAACCTAATTTAGCTCATATGAAACAATTTGGTTGCAGAGCCTATGCATATGTACATAAGAAAAATCGTAAAAAAGTAGACCAGAAAGCGATTGAAGGAATTTTTTCGGTTACGATCAACGATCAAAGGGGTACAGAATCTACACAGGTGAAAACCGAATAATAATCAGTAGAAGCGTTAAATTTGTCGAGGAATTATCAGCGAATGAAAATATTGAAATTTCTCTCCATCCAAAGGCTGAAGATGTTGAAAACGACGAAGAAACTATAGAAAAACACAAAGTTGTATCCGAAGTTGAGCCAATACGATTAGAAAGGTTAACGAAAGGGAAACCATCAGAACGTCTAGGATACTTAACAAACACAATAAAAACCATACCAGAGAATTTTAAAGACTTGGATAAATTGAATTCCGAAGAAAAGGAAAAGTGGTTACTCGCAGTTGACGAAGAAATCAATTCTTTATCCCGAAATAAATCTTGGGAACTGGTTAAGCTTCCTGTAGGAAAGAAACCTATTGGCTGTCGATGGATTTTCAATCTGAAAGAAAACGAAGATGGAACAGTCATTCGTTACAAGGCGCGACTAGTTGCAAAAGGTTATAGTCAAAAATTCGGAACTGACTACGATCATACCTTTGCACCAGTAGTTCGACATACAACTATCAGAACTTTTCTTGCTGTCGCAGCATATGATAAAATGCACGTGAGACATGTAGACGTCACTACAGCATTTCTACACGGAAATTTAAAAGAAGAAATATTCATGGAACAACCAGAAGGTACAATTCAACCGGGACAAGAAGGAAAAGTTTGCAAATTGAAAAAAGCTCTTTATGGATTAAAACAAGCTGCTAGATCATGGAATAAAAGAGTCGAAGAAGTATTAAAGAACACTAACTTTTCGCAGAGTACAGCAGACCCATGCTTATTTCTAAAGAAAGATGGAAATGATACGATAATGATTATTGTCTACGTCGACGATATTCTTATAGCATGCAAAAGCGAAGAAAAAATTAAAAGGCTAATCAAATATCTCAACGAATTCTTCGAAGCAAAAGACTTAGGAGAAGTCAGAAACTACTTAGGAATCAACATCAAAAGAGATGAAAACAAGTTCCTATTGAGCCAAAAATCAAAAATAGAAAAATTGAAGATGATGTTTTGTCCAGATATCCACAAACCATCTTACACACCAATGGATACTTCTTATCCAAAGGAAGAGGACGTCTCTCCACCAGTGGACAATACGAAGTATAGGCAAGCCATCGGAGCCTTATTATACATAGCCACTGTAACAAGACCAGACATCACCCTAGCAGTGAATCTGTTAAGCAGGAAAAATGAGTCTCCAAAGGAGAAGGACTGGAAAGCAGTTCTAAGAGTGATTGAATACCTGAACTCTACAAAGGACATTTGCCTGAAAATTGACTCTGATAGCCCACCATCACTTTCCTGTTATACTGATGCTGACTATGCATCTGATTTAACCACGAGACGATCAACGGGTGGAAATTTATTTTTTCTGGGAAACAGCCCAATATTTTGGTCCACAAAGAGACAAAATTGTGTTTCCTTATCATCTACCGAATCCGAGCTTATTTCTGCAGCTACTGCTGCTCAAGAGCTCAAATGGATATTAGATCTCCTTAAAGATTTTGAACTACCTCAAAAATTACCCATTAAGATATATGAGGACAATAAGTCCACAATAGCTCTGATAAAACAGGGAAAAATGAATACCAGGTTAAAGCATATTAATGTTAAATACTTCTTTTTAAGAGAAATGGAAGAAAATAAAACAATCGAGATAACATACTGCAATACAAATTCCATGATTGCAGATATTTTCACTAAGCCATTGCCCAAAGCAAAATTTCTGAAATTAAGAGGTGAGCTAAATCTAATTTCTAATATTTCCCAAATACATGATTAAAGGGGGGATCATTGTAAATTAATCAGGCATTTGAGAAGAAGAAACTGTTATTTTGATTATTTTTCTGGTAACTCTAATAATGCCAAGGTGCGCGCGCATCAACCATACCAACTACATCAAGCACTCCAACTACGTCAATCACACCCAATTAATATATCCCATGACACTCTCTTAATCCTTACTTTTTATTAAGCTTTCATATGTGCTTGTATGCAAACATAAATGTATCTGTCGCTTTATATTATTTAGTTATAGCTGAATAAATATGATTTGTGCTTAAGTATGCATCCTGTCATTAATGGATACATCCCTCACACCAATGAAGTTTCGGAGATTTGACTGCTGCTGCTGGGTGCACAAAAGGTAAGCTAAATTTTGCTATCTTTATTCTTCAAATACGAAATACTGTCAAACGAAAAATGGTTAATTGTATCTGTGTACATGGCCGTAGAATTACGAGAAGCCATTATTAAGAACGAAACCCTGCTTAGAACAGGAAGAAATGTTCTGAAGTGATCAGAAATTACATTAAATAGTACTAACTTTGATCTGGACTGGGAATCAAATCGTAACATAGTGAAACTAGCTTAGAAAAGATCAGAGTTTTGAAGAACATTAAGCAACGGCTAACGGTGAAATAATCTGAGCAGGATTTTAATCACTCAAGAACTATAAAATAGTACTTAGATTAAAAAGGAAGTGAAGTGGAGATATAACAGGACGAAATATACCAAAATGTGAAAAATACTTAAAAATTCCTACACTTCTGAAGATTTTTCATGAATTTGGAAATACAATTACCTGAAAAAGGAGGGTTCTGATTAAATTGAATTTAAGTCTCAGCAACTTTAATGTGTAAAGGGAAAGGGATTGTATTGAAACTTAACGGCATTCAAGTGATTTGAAACTGCTATTGCGAAGAAAATGACTTGTTCAATGAAATAAGATTATGTTATATAACAAAAATTAGTATATATATATATACATGTGTGTGTGTGTGAGTGTGTGTATAACATCTACCGAACACTTTTTAATTTAATTTTCCAGAAGCGTTATGTAACGCCAAGATAAAATATTTAAGGCATAGAAATAAAAATGTATTTGCTTAAAGCATATAATCTGTTATTAATAAATAGAAGAATTACTTCAAATTGTGTATTTTTAGTACGAAAAAGGATTTATGTATAAATCGTTTATCCATAGAATTTCTGTTTGGATAAAAGAGCGTTTACTGTACAGTAATCCTCTTTTAAGTATTTCCTTTTAGACATTTACTCTAAGTTAGGGAATTAGAAGAAAAGTGCAAATACTATGATTTCTCCTTTCTGTAAAAGACATTGCAGTTGCAACTGTTTACATTATAAGGTATATCTCCCACATTCTTAGCGTGCCTTCGTGGTGTAATGGTCAGCACGCTGAGCTGGTATTTCAGAGGTCCGTGGTTCGATCCCCGGTGAAGGCAATGCATATTTTTCATCTTTCCTGCTTGTAATTAACCTAATGTCTCTACAGTGGCGCCCGAACTAAAAGGGTTGTGGATGATGACTCTCCACACCCAGGATTTGGCGACTAGGTCCCCTAAAACCCTAGTCGCCCTTTAAAAAGGGGAGTATATAAGGTATATCTCCCACATTCTTAGCGTGCCTTCGTGGTGTAATGGTCAGCACACTGAGCCGGTATTTCAGAGGTCCGTGGTTCGATTCCCGGCGAAGGCAATGCATATTTTTCATCTCTCCTGCGTGTAATTAACCTAATGTCTCTACAGCATAATATTAAAGTTTATCTCATCATCTTCTCTTCTGAACTTTGTTGGTTAAGATTGATTATTAGCACTAAAGGGACGTTAGTTCTCAATGGTATATTAGTTTCCAAGCGTCATTTTGCGATGTATCACTATAAACGGCGTTTCATGTTTCAAATTGTTGCACCAAATATTACTACCCTGTATTATATTTTAAGAAACTAAATAAAGAAGAATTTGCATAAATGTATGCCTTTTTACAGCACTATAAAAACACAATGGTACCTAGAGCCATCAAAGTTTAAAAAACCTACTCCTCCATTCAATAAGACACCTGGAAGTCCGAATTTGATTTACTCTCTGTTTCGTATTTTGTAAAACGTTAAGGAATTTTGATTAACAACGATTTCAAAGGGAACATCGGCACCAGCATACGAAAAAAACACATTTTTACTTCCAGTGCGCGAGATTGTCTATAGAAAATTCTAAAATTATGCCGTTCTTAAATATTTTATGATTTTGCTATTGAACCGAATTTTATATGGTGTAAACACCAAGAATATAATATTTGATAAATATAGTAAACAGACAAAATTTTAGTAATAAAAAGATAAAAGAAAGTTTTGTAAGGTCATCTTAGTAAGAAAAATGAGCATTGATATGTTGAACTGAGAAACACTGGAAATAAAGAAAAATATATGCGAGCACGCTGCATCGGAAATTCTAAACGTATACTGCTATGCTGCTCTTAAAATATTTGTAATTTTGCTGTTGAACTGCATTAGGCATAAGTGTAAAGAAAATAATGCTTAACGCTAAAAAGACAAAAAAAAAGGGGTTAGTTGGAGTGAGTGTAACAGAAAACTGGCAGACTGCGAGCTCAGCGACAACGCAAAAACCTTAACAAACACTTTTCGGCGACCATTAAAACCTGAAGCATTCAGACTATTTTTTTATTATATTATAGGATACAAGCATATCACTGCTGAAGTAACATAACTGATAATCTAAAGCATCATAATAGGTTAACTAATTTTTTCAGGTCAAGGAAAGTGAGATTATCTTACCTAGAATAAGTGTTTCATTCATAAATAGGAGCTATTTTGCATTTGAAAAAAAATATTATTATAATTGTCTAGTCTGTATCCCGACTTTGATTTTGTACTTTATGTAAATCGAGTTTTATCATATGGTAATAGAACGCTTTAATGTATAATTTAAAACGTAATTAAAAACAACCTCAAATTTTAAATAGAACACTATTGATTTCGAAGAAGATCAGCTATAGCAAGGGACCTACCCCCCCAAAAAAATTGAGGGCTTTCAGATTTTATAATTACCCCCAAAAAAGCGTTTTTTAATGTTTTGTGCGTTACCTTAATTTATTAAATCTCATGTTCTTTCCACTTAAACCATAAAATTCAATTCAACAACAGTATCGCAAAATAATTTAAAAAGAGCTTATCTTTAGAATTTCCGGTACGCAGCTTAGCGATCTGGACATAAAAATATCTTTTTAGTACAAAGAGGCTTTGTCCCTGAAGAACTATTGTTTTCGATTCGGCATTTTTCGTCGGAAACATTAAATGTCGGTTCACTTTCCAAATTGCTGCTACCAAATATTACAGCCCTGTATTATATTTAAAGAAATTAAATAATGAAGAACGTGCATAAATGTATGCATGTTCCTCGCATTATGATAAAATACCGGTACCTAGGGCCATCAAATTTTGAATAACGTAATCCTCCTCCGAATAAGGACATGTGGAAGGCCAAATTTCGAATTTCTAATTTGCTTTACTATCGATTTCATATTTTGTAACCCTTTAGCGAATTTTGGATTAAGAAACTCAATGATTTCAAACAAAGCGAGCAATGGCAACACTATAAGCGAAAAAAAAAACTGCAACGCGCCAGGATTTGTATCGAAAATTCTAATAATGTGCTCATTTAAAAATTATTTTGCGATATTGCTCTTGAGCTGAATGTTGTGGTTTAGGTGTGAAGAACATGATATTTAATAAATAAAGGTAACATAAAAACGGATAAAAAAAACTCCCCTTTGGGCTTAATGTAAAATCGGAGAGTTTCAGATATTTTTTAAGGGTTTTTTTTCCGTGCAGCTTTGCCATTACTCGCTTTGAAATCGTGAGTTTTTTAATCAAAAGCTCATAAATGCTTTACAAAATTTGAAATGGACAATAAAACAAGTTCCAAATTCCGAATTTGGATTTCCAGATGCCCATATTCGAATGGATACGTGAGTTATTAAAACTTTGATGGCTCAAGATACCGTTGTTTTATCACGATGGGAGAAACATGCGTACATTCATGCAGATTCTCCCTTATTTAATTTCTTTTAATATAATACAGGGTCAGGATATCTGGTGGCAGCAATTTCAAAAGCGATTCAAACTTTTAAAGTTTTGACGCAGGATGCCAAAACGAAATTAACAGCGCTTCTGGGCTAACAACATTTGGAGTAAAAAAAAAAGAAATTAAATTGAGGCTTATGCAGGATGATCGCAAAAGTGGAACACATCAAACTTTGAAAAATTGTTAGAATTAGAAACTGAATATAGCAAAGTGGATTTATTAATGGCAAATATTATATTAATGGCAAATGTTTCGGTGGATTGCATCGGTACATTCATCAAGTATCAATATCATATGAAACTGCAATGGCAGTTTATGGAATAAGCATCAAAAATTACTTGAAGGAAAAAGAAGATACGTTTTCTTCAAGCAAAATGAATTTTCATTATGAAGTTACTTCACAATGAATTTCATAATGAATGTTACTTGAGGTAACATTCTTAAGAGAAATTTGTTAAAAATTTTAAAGAGATCTTCCTAAATATTCGTTAACCTAACACGAGAGTGTTTTTCTGCTTGATAATCTGATTTTGAGAAACTTTAAGCATTGTACCATAGAAAATACCGTACCCGCCTGTTTCTACGGATCTAGGACAAAACTGACGAAAGCACGAATAAAATGCTTTCATTTAGAACCAAAGACTTGAGAAAGATAGCATCGCAATAAACGTTTTATGTTGCTTAATCTTAAATTTCTCTCCGCTTAGGAAAATCTCATCTCCATCTTGTAGCAAATAAATGGATTTTACAGCTATCAGCATGAACTGCATTTTAAATTTCAAGAGATATATTATTGTAAGAGAATAGAGATGTAGTCCATTGAACCAAATTTCCATCAAAATCCATTTTAGAATTTCTATAATTTTCGAAAAACTGATGTTCACGACTTTTTTGTCACGCATTTATAATCTTTAGCTAGGTTTTTATATTTGTTTATGCTTACAGTAAACTTAAAATTTAGTTTTATTCGAGTTAATATCAAACAGCAGTAACTTAATTAAAGGAACTTATTCTTAACTTCAGACCTTCTTCCTCACCCAAAGAGTGACTGTTTTAAAGGCATGAATCTCAATCGGACTGTTCCAGTTGGTGACGAAATTACCGTCTATCACATTTTTAGTTCGGGCACTATTGTAAAGATGTAAATTCTTTTGGAGTCAATGAATGTTATAAACTAAATATACCTTGGTATAGCATCTAAATCATGGATCTCCTAGATTTTAGCTGGACCTGTTAATAGTCACACCACGAGATCACGCAATGGAGAATGCGATGTGTTCTTATAAATCGATATCACACATTTCATACTCATTATAGTAGTAGTTAATATATAGTATAGTCACTACAGTAGTTAATATTCTTAACAAGAATATCCCTGAAACATTTCAATCAAAAAGGTTTTCACGGCTTCCTGTTATCGAACATTTTCTCTTAAAATTAAAAGGTTTTATTTTTGCGTTATTAAATCTGCATAGTGGGTATCGAGTGAGATTTCGCTGTCTTATCATTTCTGCAGAGTAGGTACGAAACAAAACTGAAATTTATCACATATAATATGTTGGCAGCAAAGTGGTTAATATTGTTTCTGGGTTTTTTCAGAACAATAGCCGCAGTTAATATTGCTATGCTATGATGTGTTTCCACATATTGTCAAGTGGCAGCTTTTCGAAAGATTTAGTGGCTCAAATATGTAACAGCAGAAAGTGATGTATGTTATTCCTCTTCTTTCCTTTGTCATTAAGGACATACAACGGGGATTTGCGTTCATTTCCAACAGTCATTTACTGTCAATTGAATGTTCACAAAATATACTAGAACTTCATTCTTAGAATCTTCGATCACCACCAGTGGAATAGTAGTTTGAGTTGTGTTTAAACTTAGGCAAATGGAATGGCTGTGTGGTTGCTTTTCGTGGTTTCTCCACGGACTCACTGGCTCCACGGGCTTACTGAATACGGGCAAGTTTTTATACGGGCAAGTCCTCCAAAGAGTTATCCCTTACCTGAGTCATATAATACTATATAAAAATAACCTAGTTTAAACTAAAGACTAAATGTTTTGCAATCTTAACTCCTGATTTTGCATCACCAGTTTCCAGACAAATAGCAAGGAATTAAATGTGGTTTCCAGAATGATGTTAATATTTTTAGTAACGATTTTGCCGCAGTCTAAAACTTAATAGTTATTTATATTGCTATAAACCTTTACTTTCATTGAAATTCAAATACCTGGATAGAATAAAAATTTTAATTCCATATAAATTTATCTCAGATGAAATGTTTTGGGTAAGTACAGGAAATTTAAGCGAAAATGTTTTACACAAAATAACGATGTATTTGCCAAACAAACACGAAAATTATACATTGTTTTATAAAAGGGTTTTATAAAAATGGTTTACACACAGAAGAGAGATAACGTAAGAGAAAAACTTTGTTTCTTAAAAACGCGGAACATATAAAACATTTCGCTGAAATATATAACAACAGAAATTTATGAAAATATTGAAAAAGGAAAAGATTGTAAACAATCCTAGAATCTAAAAAGAAACTGACAGCAAAATATTTGAAACTCTACTAAATTCTCCGCTATTCGCTATAACTTAAAATAAAAGCAAAGCAAAAAAACATATAATAAAAACAATTGTATCACAATAATAAAGGAGAAAATAATATTTTTGGCAGCCTTTCTCCCTATCCTTTAGTATATTCTCATATTAGGGTTTCAGATGGTATAGAAATCATTTTATGCTTATATTTCGATTTCGTACTTCATTTCTAAATTCTGAAATTCTAGCATAAATGAAGTATTTGCTCATATATATTTATGAACGTCTTCTAAGTCTGAAATATTATTTCTAGGCAGTACATAATAAATCAACGTTACGTTCATTGGCACTTAGCATATTGCGGAGTTCTGAAAGCTTTCCGTAACCAGTTCAAATGTGCCTATGGTTAAATTTTATTAAAAACATATTTTTAAATACAATGTAGCAGCATTTATTTTCTAAAATAAAAAGTAAGAAAAAAAGGCATATATGGAATGGGAAGCTCTTATACATAAAGAGAGACTGACGAGAGTTTTCTAAATTTAAAAGAATATTGGTGAGAGAGAATAAAAGCAAGGTTTATTTCCGTAGTACGTTTAAATGTAGTAAGCTTGTTGTACTAACCAAAATCAGGAAAAAATTGCCAAAAAAGGTATCATCCAAAAACATATATCAATTCATGACATTTTCACAAATTATAGACAAGTTAATGTAAAAAAATACACACACACACACACACACACACACAAAGTGGCTGCGTTTTACAATTGCGTCATGATTCTGAGTGAAAGAAGTGAGCACAGGGACACACCTCTGTAAATCATTTGAGCTACTCATTAGGCTCAACTCGGGAACGAAGTTGGCCATTACGTGCGAATTTTTTTTTCCGCTGCGAATATTCTTCCATAATATAACTTTATACAGTGTAGCATTGTCGTGTTCTAGGAAACAAATTCTCAAATTTTATCTTCATAAGGCGGTATAACAGAATGCAGATAGTTAAATATATATATATATATATATATATATATATATGAGTTGATTTAGTTACATGCACAGTTTTGTGTAGCATTCGGATAGATATCCCGACAGATAAGTTTATTTTAAACCTGTACTTGAACTTGTGACTTCTGTAATTGTAAGGTGAAATAGGCATCAAGCCATCTGACTGTGCTCACAGTTTTAGAACTTTGGCAGTAAAAAGTAGAGTTGAACCTACACCATTTCGAAATATTTTATTTCAAAAAACATATAACTTACGATAAGGAAATCTAAGTTTTCTCAGTATTTAACAACGGCGTCTTTGCCTTTGTAAATTACACCTCGACTCATTCATGAAGAATACGTTCTTCCATTGGTCTGTGTTGAGATGTAAACTCACCGAATGTTCTCTCCGTTGACTAGAAGTGAGAGGCATACAAATGGCTGATTCTTTGGCGCACGAAGACATTTTTCATAAACACTTCTCGTGAAGGCGAATAATGATATCATCGTTCCTGAGCTTGGAGCAAGGGAAGACATAAAGTTGACAAGCACCGAGGTCCTATTTGATCTGGAATTACCGGTACTTAGCTTGTTTGCATAACTTGCGCTCTTTTCGTTGAACTTTCGAAAGGTCAAACCTTTGCTTAGAAATTGCTGCCAAAGTGTGTGGCCAGACATGTTTCCCGTCTCTAATCTCTCAATAGACTTTTATTGACTCCACTCTTTACGTGCAGAGGTAATGAAACTTTACATGCAATGACATAATAACGGAATAATTTTGAAAAATAAAAAAGGTGTAGATGTTGACAAGTGTAATAAATATTAATTTGAAACATTTTTTTAAAGAAAATGGTTTTACGTTTTGTAATGAATGACCGTCATCACTTGATGTTTTGGGACACCAATACAACTCTGAAGGTTGGAAGTTACTTACAGGTTGCTTCTTATTTAGTGTGCTACAACAGTCATATAAAAATATGAAGCTTTTTGCTCAGCAATATATTACGAAAATCATTTAGTATAATAGATTCTGAACTGGCATTCAAATCTTAAAGCAATGGCTCTATTCCTTGTTGTCAAACTTAGATGCACAAAATTTCGTATTAAACGAGTGGAATAGTGGCATTAAAATTTAGCCCCATAGTGAAAAGTCTGGTCTAAAACGAAGCCATTAACTCTTAAAATTAAAATGCAGTTTTTGAATTTTTATTACGCTCTTGGGATATTAATTGTGATCTCTTCACACAAAACTGGGTTTACGAAAAAACAATTCATTAAAAAGAAATGGGAAGAAATATTTTTTTCTGAAACATGATTATCCAAACCTAAAAGTGCCTAAAACTGGGGAGGAATAATTTATTGCTGATCATATTAGGCAAGTAAAAAGTGATCCTAAATTTGTAGCTATATTGAAGTAAGGCTGAAATTGTTATTTGAAAATTTATAAAAGGTACTAATGAACACTTAGGATAACCAAAAAACAAAACGTTGGAGAGAAACTTTATAAAACATTGAGATGTAACGTATGGCTTAAATTTCATTTTCTCGACTCCGATCCTGATTTCTCGAAAGAGTACTTGGCAGGTATAAGAGGCGATAGAGAAAATGCTTCCATGGAAATGCAACTAAAATGGGACTACGTTAAATAGGAAAATAGAAATCAAAATATTAATCCATTTCCGTTTCTCTTAAATAAGATGTATCAAAAGTAAAGTATTACGCAAAACTGACTAAACGGAAACCAGGTAAACAGAAACCAGGTAGTATTGAAAGGTAACTGTTGTTAACGTTAATGATAAAGGACTCTCTATATATAAACGGTATTTTTGAAAAACGTTCAAAACGACTCCAGATAGAGAAATTTAGTAAATGATTTGAAATCCTTCAAAACATTACCATACATTTTGATAGATGCGACCTGTAACAAGAAACAGAACTGTTAAATTTTACCATTCCGTATTATAAGTGGGTGCCTTTAGAATATAAATAACACAACAAAGATTAGTGTTGGTTGAAGCTCCGTATTTGATCAGTGTAATTTGATTTCTGATTTCAGTTCTTGAACCAGTCGTAAATATTGGATGTTTGTAAGAATTTTTAACATTAGAAGCGCCAACGGCAGTCAAATCGATTGCTCAAGGAATTAAATGTACATATCAAAATTCAAATGCTTTAACTTCATAATACTTTTTAATTACTTTTATTATATCTGTTTAAGAACTTCTTTAAAGAACAACATGTTATTTATTTTTTTTACAAATTTTCACTTAATTTTAAAACACATTATATAGTTTTTCGCAATTTGTTTACTAGTGAAAGTGCATTTTCTACGCACATAATCTGAAAATTTGTTATCCACATCTCTAGTTTTATTGTTGTTCCAACGTCCAGTATGAAACTGACGTCTCTTTTCGAGAGTCTGTTGCTAGAGTTTGAAATTTTCTGGAGCAATTTTGTCCTTTTCAGATCAAAATCTCTTAACTCCTCTGCTAATTCAAATAGGGAACTGTGCTTGTAAGACTTTTACTATTCAGATTTTGGTAGAAAACGCAGGCCTTTCTTCCTTCTAAATACAGCATATTATGGAAAACATGCATAGGCCATCTACGTGAAGCAGCCCGAAAAGAATATTTAGGCGTCATCTCGCCAGCGATATCAGCTCCACATTTGATTTTGTTGTAGAAGTCTACTGTTTCTAGAAGTTTCTTCTACATTTATAATCGGATGTAAGGTACTTATTAGTAGAACATTTTTATGCCTTTTAACCTAACAGACCGCTAGTGTAATGTCACCATTCCTTAGCCTGTTTCAAGTAGCCGAGGTTTTGATTTTCTTACTTCATGCGGAATTTCATTTCGATATCTTTTTGCTGTACCCACAAAACTTGTTTTATTCATTTTAAGTGTTTTAACAAATGATAGCGAAGAAAAATAATTGTCCGTTGTCCAATTTCTACCTGAATTCAGATAAGGGTTTAGAAGACGCATTGCTACATTTCTAGGAAGACTTTCAGTTTCCCTTTTCGATATATCGTTTTCAAAATATGGAAAAATATTGCACATAAACTTCGAATCTACATCGGCAGTTCTTCATATACTGTATAAATCTACACCTGGTTTTGGATGGAAATAACTGTTCATCCACAATTAGATTTGCTCCAGGCTTATAGGAAATAGCACAGTTCTGTATACATTTATTCCAAATATCTGAAAAAAGTGCAAACTCATCACTTTCTAAAAGTTGAGTCCTAATTGACTTCAAATCTTAGATATTTCATAATTTCTCGAAAACGACTGTGAGGCATTGTTGCTCGAAAACAAGGAAGACCGCCATGTATTATTTCACAAAAAATCATAATCTAGATCATTGCAATATATTCCTCTTACATAATAATAGCAGTAAAAGCATCAAGCTCTTCTAAGACTTTTTCTTCATTGTATAAAACTTCCTCAGCTTTCGTGCGCTTCCTTAGTATGATAGAACGATGATTCATCTACAAACAACCTGCAAGTACTCGACACATTGTCCCTGACATTTCTTTTTGCATATGATGTTGGACCCGGTATTTCTTTTAGCACATTTAGACTCCAAATTTCGCAGCTGTAGTGTGTGAAGCCGATGTTACAGTCCACATTGTTCCATCTTTCCAGACATATATCGATCCTTCCTCGTGGTTTTGAAAAGACATCCTCTTCCCTACTAATTATGTTTTCTCTTTGATCCTCTGTCTTTTACTGCAAACTAATGACTGTAACATTTCGCCAAACAAAGGTGGACCGTTGACAGGGAGGTCGGAAGTAGTTCCTGTTGTAAATAATCAGTGAACACAAGGAATGAATAGAGGGGATGTTTTTGAGCGAGATTAACAAGATAAATCTACCCAACTTTACTAGGAATCAACACGACTGCTCGTGGCGCTTCTAGGTATAACTAATGATACCTCCGTTAATTTTAATTTCATTCGATTCAAGTTTGGTACCAATAATTTTCGAGAGTTTTAAAGAAAATCCGAAACAATTTGACTTCTTAAGATAAAGGGGTTTTCAGGAATCCAAAGTGAAATAGCGAAACCAATCAAAATGAGTGCTTTTGCGCTTCTACTATCATCAAACAGAAGATATAGAATCTGATCTTCTGTGTTCGAATACAGCACATTTTTTTTAATATGGGATCATCCAGCTGCTTCGACCAACCGACACAGGAACCTTCCACAGATCGGAGCAACCAAGGACATGGTAGCGCTAATGAGCTTGTGGCAGACGTTTAGCAGGCGTCGAATAGCAAGGCCAAGTAACCTAAAAAATCAAGCACTTTGCTAACAGGTGCCCTCATTTTCGTAATAAAATTTCATAGCGCCAATTTTCAATGCCGCAACAAATATATGTATACATTTTTACAAGAATTTCTTCGCAGATTTATTCTAGGTTGCATTAAGAAAATCACATGGGCTACTACTACTTTCAAGTTGCAAAGTTCAATCTCAGAGAGAGTTAGTTTAATGGTCTAAGAAAATTTTTATAATTATAAAAACATTTGAGTGCACAGAAATGTGTTGTTCTTGAATCTTTATACATGTCTCAAAAATTTTCTTAAAAGGAGATTTTTGTGCGACGAAGGAGAAGGAAATATATATTTTCCATTCATTTTGCAACCGCCAAATATCTTTACATTTTATTTCATTATAATGTCTAACAAAAAGAACGAAATTTGATGATTGTTTCATAAATGAAACAAAAACAAGAGTACAAGAAATTAAAACATATTTCAGTCAAATCTACTCTGCACAAACGGAAATTACATTTCTTAATTTCTATCCAACATGTATTTATAACATGTGAGATTATATCCTCTTCGAAGATTATAACATCTTATTTTCTAAAAGCAAATCTAATGAATAATAATGTTAGCATGCCGTAAGAATTTTTCATTTTTCCTCTTCCACTCTGCATAATTCAGTTACATTTGCCTAGGATATTTTCACTTAAGATATTTTTCCTTCACTCTTTCATTTTAGAGTTTGCATAATTTAACACAGAAAATGCATTTATGCATGTTAAGAATGAATATATACTGTAACGCATGATTCTGTATTTAAAATATAACTTAACTGCTTCAGTGAAAGCTAAAAAAATACGTGTATGTTTTTCGAATGCAACAGCTAGGTAATTTTCTAAAATATACAGTTGTTTCAAAATTTAAGCTTCTACTTGATGAGTTTTTCTTTCGATTCAGTAGGAGTTATCAATATATTGAATTTCAGTAGTTAGCTGTGTTTTATAATTTACGTTTTTATTTTAAACTTTCAAATACCAGAAAAATTTTGAAACTTTAACTCTTGCGAAGTTTTATATTTAGCTCTGGATTTTATTAAATCCAAAATCTATTTTATTTCGTTTAGATTGCACAAAAGTTATTTTATTTCGTTTAGATTGCACAAAAGTTATTTTATTTCGTTTTATTAAAGTTATTTTATTTAGTTTCATTTAGATTGTACAAAAGTTATACATGAAGCTTATTAGTTGATGCCTTCTGACAACGTTGCATTCTGTTTAGAAATTTTCGATATTAAAACCATAACTTTAAAGGCAGTTTAAATTTTCAATGATGTAACAAATGTCTTTGTGTAAAGCTGCTGGGTTTAATTGATGGCGAAAATATTACTTGGAAATATATATATTATATTTTTAATCAAAGGCTAAAGTATAGTAAAATTTTGAAATTTTAAAATTATCTTTCTTTGTACTTATGCTTTCTTTATTCTTCACAAGTCTGTTATTAATGCACTGCTTGACGGATTTTTGAGTCTATTATTAAAACACTACCTGACGGAGATTTGGGTGTATTATTAAAATAGTACTTAATAGAGATAATTCAGAACTATTAAAGATCCTATTTTGGACAAAATGTTCTTGAACAATTGGTTGCATTGAGCCAAAACGTTTCCGAATTACATCACATGGATATCGTTATTGCTGTGATACTTTAGCTCATATTCCTTTTCTGAATGAGGGAAAGTATTCAGTTAAGTTCTATCATGCTCAAAACTATACGCATGGCGACATCGACGGATGGGTTTCGTCAAGGAGAGACTTGGGACAAAGGAGCAAACGCGTTCAAACTCAGCCGAGCCGGGTGGGACTTTACCCTGCTAAAAAAGGATGGGTTTGATATGCTGACAGGGATATAGCACATTAACCACAGAAATTGGAAATAACATAAATTGCCTCCAGATAAACCTCCAAAGAATACAAGTAGTAACAGGACAGGCTGTTAAATATTCGGTCGAATACAACATAGGCATATATCTAGCCTAGAAGACATATCATAAGGGCGTCCAGATTACAGGTTTCCCTATGATGTAAAGTGTATTCTAGTTCAGCAGCCCATTAAGAGGAGAAGCAAGAAGAATGGCGATAATATACTGCATTCCGGATTTGATCTCCTTTTGTCGTAAGCTAATGTCATGTGAAGATTTTCACAATAATTTGATAAAGAAAAGACTTAATTACTAGAAACATTGAATTTCAATTAGTTAATAAATTATGGTCAGGCAGTGGTGGATTAACTGCCTAAGCGCCACCTTGCGCTTAAGCGCGAGGGTCTGCGCAGTAAAGGATTTTGTAAAGGGAAATATGACGTTTTTAAGGATAAACCGCTTTTAAGAGGCTTTTTTTCACGCTTTTAAGGGTAAACCTTTAAAACTACTTGTAGCCAGTCCGTTCACTGCGATTTAAAGTAGGACTGAATTACCCTTTATTCAACGATTTTATCCCACTGTCGCTGGTGGGCGTATTCAGCTCACAGCGAGAAATCCACTTCCCAGAAATGCTCGCGTACAATTCATTCAACAAGTATTTCTCTCAAGTTATTTCTTCCTATTTTTCCAGGAAACAAAGGGTTAGAAAGCTCAAATGGGCAGTTTTTTTCATTTGCACATACATACACGTTTTGAGAGCATTTGGACTCTCTTTGGGCTAAAAATATTTAAAAACAGCATATCTTTAGAATTTCCGATGAACATGCCATGAAGATAAAACATTTTATTCCGTATAATATGTTGCCACTGTTAGCTTTTAAATTATTGAGTTTTTAATCAAAAATTCGTTAAATTTTAAATTATATCAAATAGATAATAAACAAATTCGAAATTCAAGATTCGGCCTTCCAGGTGCCCATATTCCGGTGAAAGACTACGTTATTCAAAATTTGAGGGCTGTAAATATCGTTGTTTTTTAAGACTGCAAAAAATATATGTACTGTTAAGTGCGTAAGGGTTCGCAACAGATTGAATGCACACAGCTCTGATGATAGGTTGATGAAATATATTTTATCAAAATATACACTCCAGAGATCTGGAGTATTCCACAAAAATTGTCGTAAACTGTTCGCAATGTCACAGAGTACAATCATTAGTCACAATTCAAACTACTATGAACATTAAAGGCAACGGAATGCAAAGCGCAGCTAAGAACGAAGCTATACTCGGAACTCACTTTAAGTTTGCAGCTAATAACACATAAGAGCAGATGCTCTCACTGGCTTTATATAATTTTCACATAGCCGCCGAGATATTTCTAGTACTTTCTGCTTCTCGAAATTACTGGGAGGCAATATGAAGGTCGAATTAATGTTACAGCTAATACACTCATCAATTACATTTATTAAATCACAATATTTATTACGGTGATAAGGGACAGCACCAAACTATCGCAACTTCTGGCGACGAAAATTGGTGGCCAAACCCGCTCCCAGCTTGCCTTAGTTGTCTCGCCAAATTACCGAGAACATCTTTTACTCAATACTAAACAGACTTTTCCCTGTATTCTTACTTTTCTGGAATATCTTCTCTCTCGATTATTCATGTTACATTATACAGAACTGAAGGATTGACTGAACATCACATTTAATATCCGCAGAATTCTTGAGGAATCTTCTGTAACTTGAATCCTATAAAATGCTACATTTCAAAATACGTGTGCTTCTAAAAGTCTTATTTTTTCAATAAGTAAATTTTATAACTTTCTGATTTTCTTATATTTTTTTTTTTCAAATATTAGGCTTAAACAAAAGTACTTTTGCATTTCGTGTCTCTAGGACCTTACTGCAATTTTTGTGTTGCAAAAATAATAGGTCTTGCCAATTCAACTTAAAGCTTTACATGATGATTGCTTTAATCGTTTCCAAAACAATTTGTTTACTGTTGTTCATATCCTTAAAGCTATTTCACTATGAGTGATAAATATGAAGTTTGTGGTAGAGGTAAATATTTAAAACTATCGATAATTATGAAGCAGATAGTGTCTTTCGGCTACCAGAAAGAAGCAGCTACGAAGCATCAACAATTAACCAAATTATATAAAAATTTGTTCAATTAATGAACTTTAACTATTAATAGTTAATTCTTTTTGACTTTTCACCTCTATAGAGAACTTCATAAAAAGCAGAATATTTTTTTTTCTTCCGCTAGTCGTCCTGAAATTTCTTCTCACTCAGCCGTGTCCGGAATGTCCATTATATGAGTCGGAAGAATTCCAGGAATGCTCCGAGGAAATTTCGATGCTTCGAACCAGCACTTATTCACTGCCATTACTGAAAAATGTGCAAGCCTTCTGCCTAAAGGAGATTTCGAAGCAAACCAAGAAGATTATAATTAAATGAATTCGCACACATTCCTAGCGATGGCATCAGACAGCGATGATAATACTCGGCATCATTTTAATTTAGCATAAGGGGGGTTTGGGGAAATAACTGAAGATTCTAACTATACCGACTAAAAATGCGCTTATATAAATTTCATACCTTATTAATAATGGTTGATCTTTAATATAGAGTATTATATTTAAAATACTTATTTTATTTAAACCTCCTTCCCGTACATAAAGAGCTCACAATTAATTTAAAATTTCTAAAAAGGCTCTTTTAGTTTTAGCATATATTTTTCCAAATATTAATTCAACTCTCCCCCATAATTGAAAAGTCATATAGTAACTTCTTTTAGTGCACTTTAAACGTTATTCAGTCTTTCTTTAAAAGGAGTACTACGTATTTGTCTTAAGAGCTCAAATTTGAGAGAAATGTAATTCATAATTTAGAGATGATTTAATTTGAACATTTTAGACTACATTGAGAACATTCTCCCTCTGAACTGGAATATGCCATCTTCACCGATATAATGGTTAGTGAAGCGTTATCGTAGGATCCGAGAACTGAATTACTGCTTTATTGTTGGATCCGAGAAAGAATTCCAAAGAAAGCCCAACGATTTTTATCTCCAAGAATGGATGGCGTTTAAAATCTGTTAAATAGAAAATTCCCTTGAGAGGTTAATGGTTGAAAAAAATGGTATGAGATTCTCTAATTGCGTCTTAGGCGTGTTATTAATCGAAATTTGTTTGAAGCTGAGTCAAGCCCTATTGCATCCATTTAGATATTCAAGATCTTCGCTAATAACTGTTAGAAATCCCACCATATCTCGGCAGGCCGGTACACGTCGCTGTCCGAAAAGCAATTTGTTTTTAATCAGTTAACAGAGTATACGCGCTCTTAATATTCTAAGAACGTGCGTATCACATAGGTGCTTAAATAATGGAGACCTCTAAGCATGAAGACGTAGGTTTCCCATCAGTAATTCTCCAATAGTTCTACGGGTGTAGTTCATTGCTAACTTCTCTACAATTCGGTAATAATTTTGATGCAGAACATCTTGCGATACGGATCCGAAGATTTATCACATTCTTAACCTTCCATTCAGTCTCTCATTCAGCTTGACCAGTGTTTTAAGTGTCACTATACCACACAGACACTATATACTAGCTAACACCCAAATGTTCTGTTGGATTCGAAACCTCTCCCGACGATTGCTAAGAGCTATATCAGCCAAAGCAAGAAATGCAGCACACCGAAGAATATGTATAATGTAATATTATATCGTAATTTCTACGACGAATTTTTCCAATGTTCTAGGAATTGAGTTATAAGATTTTATTTTGTCAGTGCTTATCAATATGATAATGCCTTTTTAACACAATTTCCATTTAATTTAATTCACATATCCCCCAAAAAAATTAGTTTTTAAGCCGTCCGCAAAATCATGTCGGTGTCTCCTCAATCCATCTATTTATGGCACATTTAAACTCTCAAATCGAACGCAGCCTGAAGGTTTTTTTTTTCTTTTTTTTCCAAATGGGAGAATAAAAATGTAGGAACAGAGTATTCCTCGTAGACATTATACAATTTGTGAAAATTTTAAGCCTTCTTTCTATAAATAAATATATGATTGCTCTTCCCATATTCCATGATTTCGTAATCAGTCTCCAAAAATGAGGCTGTATCGGTTAAACAAAAGAATCGGCCTTCACAACTAAACAATATAGAGTTAGACAGCTATATATCGTGACTTAAAGCTTAGCGATATAGGCTTAAAGCGGTGCCTCTAAGTTTTACAAATTAAACTACAGTTCGTTTCCTAGAACTTTAGAAACACCCTACATAATTTTAATTGGAAATAGTATAGTCGAATTTAATTTGGATATTTCCGTTTTACGTATATTCCAAATAAAAACTCAACCAACCAGTGTCAAAACTTTTGATAACGAGTGAGAAGACTGCAAACCAAAGCATTTTTACTTTTCAAGTAGGAATCCATATTGGGTGACAAGCTTGCTTTCTGCTTTTCTTGTACCCTACACCTTGTGCTCTGGATTTCTTCAAAATTTCATTTTAAAAAAGTCTAACTGTATTGATAAGGACAAGGCGCTACAGTGCCCATTTGATTTGTGTTGGCTTGTTCAAATGTTTGGTTAGCAAAATAAAAAGCAGAACCTAAAATCTTCCTCAACTGCATGTTTGTTCTTCATTGGGTAATACATTTTTCTAAATTATTTCCTTATCCACGGTGGGCAGTGATCCCACTGACAAGAAGAAATAAACATATCAGCACTAGGTATCTGGCTAGTAATTTAATTTAGCAGATAACAGAATCTAGTTAATTATCGAACTTTTACAGATTAGATCTGATCAAGTACATAATAACTGTAATATATTTATATGTTTCATTCAAACAAAATGCGTTATTTTTACTTCCATGTACGAAGTTAAAGAAGTATTGTAATCATGTAAAATTCCGGTACCATATTTTAACGAAAATATCCATTTTAACCGTTATTTAATGCAATTTAATGATTGTTTGCTTGGCATCTGTACGTAAGGACAGAATAAAGGACTCTTTTTTCCAAAACGAATTATCGAACTGATTTAAAAGGGATTCAGAAGATAATTTTTCCTGGTGTCTGCACTTACATACGCACGTACGCATGTATATATTTCGTGTAACCCAAAATCGAGTGACTTCAGAGCGTCTAAATGTAGCATATCGGACTGCTGTAGCATGTAGTGGTGCATCTCTCGTTTTGGTTGCAATTGTCGGCCCCCAAAAGTAAATAATAGTCCGACTAAAACGCAGTTTATACCGTTAAATTCTTTTTTAAATGGTCTATCATTAAAAAAATTGTCTCTAGCCCAATTAGGACCGAATATATAACCCATATTATCCCTATGGGCCCTTAACATTTTGAGTATGGAAATCAGTTGTCCAATATAGTTAGAGCGAAGAGCTGCTAGCCAGACTGTGGTCTTAGGCAGAGCTGTCACTGACACAAGCCGTTCGCTTGTACCTACAATAGAAACGGAAATCGGAAACTAGCATAGTTAATTCAAAATGAAGTACCGCAAACGACAGATCTCTCCGAGATTTGTCGATTGCTGTGCATCTATGTAGGCATATTATGTATGACAGTACTTTAGTAAGCTTGGTCCGCTAGGCTTACCGCGATGTTTTCGGCGAACACCTTGTCTGCAATGTGAGTTAAATTTTATCGAACTAATTCTAGACATTTTTCTGCTATTTAGAAGAAAAGACGTTTGGCATCACAGAAGATATTAGAAACGATTTTCTGCAAATGTGTGCTGTCAAGGACGACAAAGACGTCTTGCGTTTTCTTTGGTGAAAGAAGAAACTTAAACTGTTTCAACATATAAGAGTTCGGCGTTGGTGTTAAAAGCAGCTTTTACTTCTTGCACGTGCTACAGAATATCATATTGAAATTAGTCACGATTTTGGACTTAAGTTTAGAAAAATCCTTCAACAAAATTTCTATGTTGACAAATTTCTAACTAGTGTTAGCAATTACTCTGATTTAAAGGATTTTATATTCAAATCCAGTCTGTTAATATCAAAATGCAGTTTTGATCTAAGACAGCGAGAGTATACAGGAGAAGACAAACTGTAAATGGTTGGGAAACGCCTGCCTTAGACCTGATGTGGAATTGCCCCTTGGAGTGCTGAAAGGTTAATATGAGCTGAATGGAAGAATTAAACTTTCAGAGGACAACTAAGTTATACTCACAAAGTTTCTGATCTATTTGGATACACCGTTCTAGTTATACTTCGCCCCATGATAATGTTACGAAAGTCTTGGAAAATGGTTTTGAAACTGGCATAGAAATCACTGTAATCTAATGAAAGAAATGCTGCAATGATTTTAGGAATTAGAGATTCTGAAAGAAATTTTTATTTCTAAATGGATTCATGTTATAGGAGAAAGTATGAAGCATTGTGCATCTCACAATTTCTGTGATGTCAGCAAAAAT
This sequence comes from Stegodyphus mimosarum, assembly GCA_000611955.2. Taxonomy (NCBI): domain Eukaryota; kingdom Metazoa; phylum Arthropoda; class Arachnida; order Araneae; family Eresidae; genus Stegodyphus; species Stegodyphus mimosarum. Next base: position 505,041 of record KK119267.1, on the reverse strand, counting down.
GTCTATGGTGCTGTGGTATTTTTCAGATTAGAAGAGGAAGGTATTAAACTCTCACAGCTTTCTCCTAAATTTAGAGTAACTCTTCTAGCTAAATCTAGACGTGGAACAATACCATGTATGGAAATCTTAGCTGCCTTGGGCGGTGAAAGATTGACAAATTCTGTAAATGAAGTTTGGGAATTGAAAGGATGTAAATTGTTTCTACTGGAATTATTGAACTACTGCTCCCGCGTGAATAGTTAAAGAAGAAATCTGTTCAGAATCATGCAGCTCGCGAATTGAATCCAGCGAACTTGCCATCGGGGGGGCTGTAGAAAAGTTTTGTCATTCAAATGATGAGAGGGCGATAATGGTTAATGAAAGTACTGTTTTTGTAACTCTGGAAGTATCTCTAATGAAGACGTTAGTATGGAAGAGATAGGAAAGGAGAAGTTAAATTCTAAAAAACCTTTGTCTAACATTGAAATTATTACTCAGGGTAATGTGATATACTTTTATAAATACTCACAACTAGTTTTTCAGTGGGTTGAATTTGAAGATTTAGAGATAACTGTATCTGCAGGAAATAAGAAAGAAGCGTAGGAGAGTTAAATTCTGAATTTCAGAAAACAGAGTTGAAATTAGTAGAAAAGATTCAAGAAGGATTTTTTAAAGGAGAATAAGATAAAAGATTTAAACGTTTGGATACTTACCCGGATTTAGAAAAATCGCAAGCGTCAGGATAGGGTTTTTAATAGAAAAGACAAAGACAAAAAAAATTGCGAAATCCAATTGTTCCTTAGATCTCGAAGCTATGCTAAAACTCACTGAACATTATTACAAGCATAATTTGCGCTATACGCTTCAAATTTCTCAGAATAAAATTTCGGGATCTGAAACGGAAGGAAAACAATAAGCAAAGTCATCAACGTGCGTCATTTGTAAGCGTTTCATTTGAAAGATGCAAGAAGCTGATCATACGCTATTACCAGAAAATCGTGTTCCAGAAGCTGCTGCTTTTCAAATCACAGGAGTGGATGCAGCTGGACTATTATACTGTTATGGAATTTGGATGTTTGGAAATAATTTTAGTGAAATTATATGTAAAACTGTAGTATCTCTCTTAATCTCTGCGGAAAATCAGGTTACAGGAAAGGTCCATTTAATATTGAGGTAACATTGAGGATTGTAAATTCATGCATTTATTTATTTATTTAGTATTTGGTTTGTTTCATGTTATTTATTGAAATTATTATTTTAGTACTGCATTGACTTTTCTCAGTTATAAGTAAGGCTTCCTCTTCAGGAATTGTACCGGAAATGTGCAATTCTTGGGAAGAGGACACTACGAAATTGCTATGAAATTGGTATGTATACAAATAATTTTAGTGAAATCACATGTAAAATTGTTGTATCTCTAGCAGAATCTGACATGAAAGGCTTGAAGAAAGTGAAGCTTTACCGGAAAACCAAGGTTACTGGGGCAAGTCCATTTAACATGCAGGTGAATGATGAGCGAGAAAGCGCCAAGCTAACGATTGTTTTGCCGATTAATTTTTGTAGCCGAATTTGGTAAGAAACCGTCAAAGGTCACCTAACATGACGAATTAGCGACATTTTGGTCGGACGCAGGATAACCGTAACTAGTTCAATCCATTTGGTACTGCCATGTTTTAAATCCATATATGTGGCCATATGTAGCTGTAAATATGGACAACACCCAACAATTTCGAGAAACCGAAGGTACTGGAAATTTCTTGGTGGCCTATTGAAATATATATATATATATATAAGACCAAAATTTTAGTTTCCAGGTTTTTAATTCAGAGTTCGAAATATTGAGGGATTTCCGTGCGAGCTTTGCTCTTTAGATACGCTTTGCGTTGGCTTGTGTTTAACACTCTTAGTAGTCTGAAGTCTGAAGTGGTAACTACTGCTAGTGCTGTGTCATATTGAAAAGAGCTTTACGAGTACCTTGATGGAAAAGTCAAAACTGTAAATGTTCCTTTTGAAAAATATTTTTTCTCAAGCTACCATTGGTTTTAGATGCATTCAATCCGTTACGAACCCGTAGGCACGTAATGGTTTTTGGTGTCAGGAGAGCGGCTGAATGCTAGCCATAAGAGCGATGGACGAGCATCTAAGACTGGCCTTTGTTGTATTCCATGAAAAGATGAAGGAGCGCCAATATTATTTTTCCCTTGAATAAGGAACTTCATTTTGCCCTATTTCTAGTTAAACAGGAAGGAATTAAATTCGTCTAACAAATTATAGTTTAAGACGATATTACAGTAACAGCGACAAACGAATCTTTACTTCTGGATCCATAGCTAAAATTTCGAAGGCATAAAGAAATATCTTAATAACTGTCACATACTAGCCTATGAGCCTGAAAGTAGTGCTTATAGGCTAGTATCTCGTTGACCCATCGAGGACGGGTGGTCCCTATGAAAATTTCCAGCGTAAGTGATAAAGCGGAAATTTTTTGGAAAGGCGATGTGGTTACACAATGTACTGCACTGACCTGTGGCAAACGAACAGGGATTCCTCCACTGTCTGCATCTTTGGAAACCCTAACATTGGAGTTACTGCTAAGTGCACAACTAAGCGATAAAGAAGGTTAGCTGCCGAACTTGTCATTCAGGAATTTCAGGATGTTTTCCTCCCGAACATCATTTAAACATCCGTGTAACAAAATTGGCCCTGGGTAGAACTGATAAGGGGGATCATCCACTAATCAAGAAACATCCAAGATATCACCGATTCCTAATCGGCAAGAGGTAAACCTCTTCTAAATGAAATGCAAGAAAGCGACGTTACCGAGCCTTAAGCAAGTCTATGGATCTCTCCCATCGTCCTCGACAGAAAAGAGACTGGCCCAACAAGGTCTTGCGTCGACTACCGCTGCCTGGACGTCATTACGAAGAAAGGAATTTAACCTCTTCCCGTTATTAGTGACATCCGGAAACTCTCTCTGGAAGCAAGCAGTTTTTAATTCTCGATTAAAAGAGCGGGTATTATCAGGTAGTGATACAAACTGACGACCGAGAAAAGAGAGCATTTACTGTTGGTTAAGGACTTTGGCAATTCAAGCTGATATCGCAAGGCTATGCAATTCGTCAGCAACATTTAAACTCCTCATAAAGAATTTAAATGTCACCGTGCTAAGGGTTCTTTCTTACAAAGCTTTGCTGATGTACCGGCATAATCTCATCATTCTCGCGAAGAGTTTTGAAGAAAATTTAAAAATTATTATGTTTCAAAAACTGGGGGAGGTTAAACTAAATTTAAGTCTTACCGCATCTAAATTATGGAGACAGAAAATAACATATTTCGGGCTTGTCATCTCTGCCGAATGTTTGAGTAGGGATTCTGAAAATTGTTGGCAGCTAAAGACTGGAGACGGCCCGAAAACTTTTATCACCGAGAAGTTTCTTGGGGTTTTGCTCCCACTACAGCTGATTTATTAAGGTTGTTTCTTCCATCGCAGGACCCCTTCACAATTGAAAAAGAATAAGCAATAGTTTTCTTGACACGGATGCGAGCAATGACAGTGTTCGTGCTGTTTTGCTGTACGAAATAAACGGTCGAACGATCAGTATTTTAAGAATGAGCATTTTTGAGAAAAAAGAAATAAATAATATTGCAGGCTATTAGCATAAGAAATAATTGATTTCGAAAGGTTTATTGAAACATTTAGCAATGAATCAAAGGGACGGAGGTCAGCAGGCAGGAATACTTCCCATTAAAGAAGAATACGCCGATTGAGAGATTGAGAGCCTCTCATAAAGATTGAGAGATTTTTGGTCACATTGTCAGGACTAAGTGTTCTGTGCATGTGCTTGGCAAACATTTTGAAGTAACTCCTTAAAGTCCTAAAGTCCTGATCTGGAACAGGGAGCTGAAATCAGCTATGTTCTGGTGTAGATACTGTGTTGAAGAATAACTGCACTGGAAAGGGATTTAAAATCCTCTTTTATTAAATCAATATTATTTACACACTTCCCAACTCGGGAGGGTTACAGAAAGTAAAATACCACACTTGGGCCTAACTTAACAATCAGATAAATTTATACTAAACCTAAATAGAAATTTAATTAAACTTTTCTCACAGAGCAAATCGCGGAGTTGGCCTCTAACTAAATGGTGCGTAGCAAGAAATACTAATACTAGCGCACTTCAATTTGTTTCAATAAGCAATCACGTAGTAAGCACTATAGCTTAGAAATTATCTGCTAGCTGGTCAGGCGAACGTCGAACAGAATGACCGTGATCTGAGACTAAAAGCTCTCTCACACTAAGAGGTTTCTACCTCTGGTTTAAATAGTACTTGGCTCTACCTCAAATTAGCATAAACTGAAAACGCGCGCTTCTTCTGACGGGAAGTTGAAACAGAGAAGAGATAGAAAGATTTAAATTAAAATAAAACTTTGTTAGTTTAACTAAAACCTTACAACATTAAATGTTTTCTGTGACGTATGTGTCACATTCGTGTGATATTAACATCCACATAACAATGTGATATTTCTGTGACGTTGTATCGTGGTCACAAATGCAATGTGACGAAAATTTAACATTGGGATTTCACTGTAAAGTCACAGCAACTAAAAGTGCTTTATGGGATATCACCGACATTTTGACAGGAATTTCGGCTCTAACATATTTTAAGTGATCTCTTAACAAAAAGATAACATGCATTTACAAAATAGTCATGCCTCCTTTGAGAGTGGAACCCCGCCCAAAGACATTACAGTCGGCACTGCGAGTCATCAAACCAAACTTAATGACACATTCGTTTATATATAAGGCTATTCTTGATTCTGCTGGCTCAAGATAAAAACAGTCATTCTATTACCTTCATATTCAAGAAAAATGTCGAGGTTTAGAATGGTTTCGTAAGTATTCCCTGCTTAATTTAGCTCATTTTAATGTTCCTTTTGGCTAATTTCATTTAATTTCAACAATGTAAATGTTAATAACAAGTCATTAAGAATTACTCGTTCCCTGTATTCTGTTGTAAGTCAAATAAAGTATGTATAATATAATGTATAATAAATGTAGTATGTATAATATAATTTTCACGTATTCATTATCCTGAATAAATCATTCATAATTCTTATGAAGTCATTCGCAATAATTTGCTACTAGCTGTTTCTACGTTTGTAAACTAGTTACGTAAGAGTATTAAAGCTTCTATAAATCTACTGTAGCGATCGCTTCATTAGATAAACTTATATTTTGTTAATAGTTTTAAATATGACTTATGTATGTATGACCATAAATTAGCATTGCATCTAGATCAATAAAGTGAAGTTTAATTACTTTTTCTTCTAAATAATTAATGAAAATAATTTATTTCTAACAACTGAATACAGTATCGGTAAGTTTTATTAATAGAAATAATTTTTACTGTACATATCCTAAAGGCGAGAAATTTTGAAGTACAGATATTCAAGCCTGCATTAATTATCGAATTCATCTAAAATGCATATATTTATTTTGAGAATTAAAATAAAGAAGGGTGTAATATAAACTTTGTATTTTGTAATTTTATTCAATAGTTTTTATTTTAAAAAGAGAAAAATGAAAAGGATTATTTTTACAAAGTACTTTATTATTAATTTCCATAAACGTGGCCTCAATTTGCGGTAACGGAAACACAAGTAATTAAGTTTAGACTTCTAAGTCACATTTTTCTTTTAAACTGAAAGATCGGTAATTTTTAGAAGCTGTTAATTTAAAAATATTTTCAAGTTAACGTTTTTATTATTTTCAAGCTTCACTAATCAAGTCCCAGCTTAAAAAATCTATGCACTTTAATGATAAGACTTCAAACAGTTGTATGGATTTGCCTTAAAAGAAAAAGTATAGAAATAGAACATAATTAGTGGTTTTTAAAGCTTACAGTTTCTTAAAACTAATATTTTTTTTTCTAAATGCTATCAACTAATGAACACATTCTTCTTCTTAGTATTGTTATTATTATTACTTTCATATTGCTTGCAGCTTATTCTGTAAGCTTACTTAAAGTTTAAATATATTAATAATAAAAAACAATGTATGCGAAAAGCTAACGTGTTTACTCTCTTCCGTAATTTCAGATTGTTTCGTTACTTCAAAAATGTATTGTTGAAAATAAAATGCAGATATTACTAATTATTTGTTTACATGTGTATTGTTCAGATGTATCTATGTTTAAATCTTTTAATCTTAATAAAATCATAGGACTTTAATATTTCACTATTTAATTGTTGTTTAATCTTTAAGCAGACTTCTCCACATGTTTAATCTTTATATAAAATAAGGTGTGAAACGTAAGCAACGTTTCTGATTTAATCAGTTTTTTCTTGGCAAGCAATTATTTGGGAGATAGGAAATTCATAGATTCAGTACATAAAGTATGAAGAAAGTATACTAGTTGCAAAAATATAAGTAGAAAGCTTACAGCACAGAACCAATATGAAAACGCTTTATTAACAGAATGGGGTTGACACAAAAAACTGTCTGACCAAGAGGACAGAACAATAAACCATCGAGCCTCACTAAAAGAAATGATCTTCCCTAACTGCAATGGTTGCGCTACTCCGTCTGTCGCTACTCAACACCAGATTATCCAACAGTTCTTGCGTTAAATGTTCTCATTCTCCAACGAGCATCTGTTTTAGTTGTCTGATATTGTTCAGAAGGCAAGATCGTGTCACTACACATCTTCCTGAAATAATCCACATATGTTTAATGGGATTTAAATCAGTGCTGGTCAATCCAATCTGTGGGTGACTTTACTTTCCAGCACCTCCTTAACAATACAAGTCCTGTATGGAAGTGTATTGTTCTGCATAAAAACAAAGTCGGCACCAATGACACTCCAGAAAAGATGATCCAGAGGGAGGATAATTTTATGACAGTAACGATTTCCGGTAAGTGAGCCTCTGCCGAAAACTTGAAGCACCATCCTTCATAACGGCTTCATTTGGTATCATAAAGGGCCCCTGATACAAAACACGCAGGGCAAGCCCAATGGTCTCTTCCCCTGAAATTAGTGAGGTGAATGTGCATCCCTGTCTCACTGCATATCGCCTGTCGTCGAGAATCTTTTTTCAGACTGACATGACATCGGTAAAGAGGACGCGTCTCCTCTGATGAAGTGTCCAGTGTTTGTGCTCTCTACACCGCTGTAAACGGTGCCGCTGATAGGCAGCTGCCAGTGGTACGCAATGCTCAAAGATTGTGGTTGAAAAAAAGGCAACCGTTTCGGTCTCTTTTCGCTTCCAAATCGATATAACGATCATCAGTCATCGTCGTTTTTTTTGGCCAGTCATCACCAACCTTATGTTTGTACTTGTCGTTTGTCGTTTGGTTGGCTTTTCAAACCCACGAAACAGCATTTTTATCAATTTCAAACTCTTGGCGACTTAAAATTTCACTTTAGAGAGAAAATAATTTATATTTTATGTTGTAAGCAGATAAGGAATTTCAAATTTATTTTTAATTTCTGACGCATGTAAAACAGTTAAAAATACTCAGTTTAAAACTTAAAACTAGTTACTTACTAATTGTTTAATATAATTACAAAAGGTTATTCGCCATAGGAATATGTTTACGGAATAGTAGTAGGTAGAGTATAAAATATTTCTTACTATCATTGACTTAAAATTGTAATTTTAAATGTAAGTTTTGTTAAATTGTTTATATTAGAATCGAAGATATGAAAAATTAATAAAATTTTAACCCTAACTAAATTTTTAAAATTAGAAGTTGGGAGATATAACTACATTACAGAAAATTATTTAATATCATTATTAATTTATAAGTTAGTTTCATGAGAGAAGCAAAAAATGTTTAATTAGTTTTTAAGTATGATCATCCAAAATTTTGTGATAATTTGATTAAAAAACTCATTAATGTAACATTTTTATAAAACATTCATTAATATAGTTACTTTCTTTTCACATATCCCTAAAATATTTAATCACGAATTCGTAAGTTATTTACATAATATGTTCAAACGTGTTTCAATTAAAGTTTAGTTATTTTACTTACTTTCGTCGAAAAAATGTAGACTGATTAAGAAACAAGTGATTAATATTATTTAACACTGTGACTGATTTTTCCCAAATTTCGTACTCAATATTTGTATTTAAATATTATAGAAGTAATTTGCTATTCCACTAAATAGTTATCTTGAAATTATTATAAAGCTCAGATACTTTCGATGAATAGGATAACAACAAACATTAACTTTTCTTTCTTAAAGCATGTGAATAGTGTCACAGAAAGAACAACTTTGCCAAGAAATCAGCGCCAAAAGTAAAAATCAAAGACCTATGGAACTAGGCCATGTAGAAAAGTGAAAACGCTAAGAAAAAGAACTGTTCTGATGACTGCGGTTGGTCAACGTGGATATATTTCTTCGTTAGTGTGGGGTAAAAAGAAACCACCACGAACAGAAAGATCCTAATGAGGCGGGACCCGGCCGTTTCCAGGCCACTAGTTCTCGAAAAGGACTCCTGCAGGCAGGAGCCAAACTCGGTTACGAAAAGCAAAAGAAGAGTTCTTTGCGCTCGATCAATTTCCCGCTTCTACAGAAATGTTTACCAAGTCAAGATATCGCTTGTAAAGCTGTTACTGTTTGGTGTTATACTATAACTTCTATGCAGCTCTGACTATATTGAGCCTATATTAATAATGCAAACGTTTTTTCGCATTGATGATTTGTGCCTTTTTTATTTATTCATATTTTGGGGTCAAGAACAATATTTCATTAATTCAGCCAGAATGATCTGATAAATTTGTGACTGACAGATTATTTCTAGTTATGAAAGCGAAATATCAGAGTAATAGATAGGATCTTTTTTTTTGGCAGAAACAATGCATCCTATTTTTCATAGTAGATGTAAGGATTTCCATGTATACATTGAAAGTTCTAAAAAAATAATGTTATGATCTGCATTTTATGACTTGTGAGATAATAGTAAGCTTAAGATTACTATATATTTTCCAATTTAAGCCGAGCCTTGTACATGCACAGAATTAAAATTTTGTTAAAAATGTTGGCTAAAAGTCGTATGAAGATATAATTTAAAATTGCCCCTTAAGTCCAGCTTTCTATATGAGTGCAATAAAAGGAACATTGATTGACGTAGATTTTATTTTAGTAATAGCGCTTCTTTAACTGCAGTTTCAGCTGAAAAATGCAAATCTGTTAGCTATTGTCATCATTTCGAACGTTGTGGACGGAATTTAAAATTATATTATATACGAGATGATGATGATGTTACGGAGAAATGGAGAATAATGACGCTCACTTAACATGACTGTAGCAGACAAAGACATCCGAGAAGTGTTCGGAGAATTCGTATCGGATACTGATACTGAAAAGATTTTAATATGTATTAGGAATATGTGAATAAAAGTAATATTTTTATCCCAAAGGGGGCGTAGCCCAGAAGGGTTATTAGTTTCAAAACGGTATTTTGTGGCGTTTTACTGTAAATGACGAATGAGCCGCCCAGACGGTATAGTGGTTAGGGAAGCCGGCAACGATACAAAGGGCATGGGTTCGAATCTCGGAGAAGGCATGGCTGTAACTGTCCGTCCCTTCATAGGAGGCAAAGGTGTCCGTTCTATTAAGTGCCTTCATAATAAAGTGACCACCACTTCTGGCCTTAATAGCGGCCAAGCCGAAGTCGGCTGGGAGCCCGCCATTGAAACGGAAAAAAAAAACTATAAATGACGAATACTTTTAAGATTGTTGTCACCAAATAGTATCCCCTCTGCATTATATTTTAAAGAAATTAAATAATGAAGACTATGCTTCATTGTATGTATGTTTCTCACATTGGGAAAAAATGACGGTACCTACAGTCATCAAATTTTGAATAATGTAAACCTCCACCCGAACATGGGCATCTCAACGCCCAAACTTTGAATTTCGAGTTTGTTTTATTACCTGTTTCATATTTTGTAAAACTTTAATGAATTTCTGATTAACAAACTCAACGATTTTAAAATGAGCAATGTCAACACTGGAAACAAAATACTTTTATCTCCAGCGTGCGAGTCTGTCTATCGGAAATTCTTATTATATGCTATTTTAAAATATTTTGTGGTGTTGCTCTTGAATTGAATTTTATGTGGTTTAACGTTAAAAAAAGCCCCTTTGTGCGTACTATAAAATTAAAATTTTTTTTTCAGTTATTTTCAAATATTTCAATTATTGGTATTGTGTGATTACTCGTTTTTTTGCGTTTTTATGATTGAATTATTTTAAACTCTTATATAAGCCGACACTGAAACTTTATTAAGAAGCTATTTGCTACAATATTTCAGGTCAGACTCGAAAATATACGTTTTACGTGTATGTATAAAACATTTTTGTGCGCTAAAATAACTTTTGCTAATTTATTTTATTGGCTACACTCAAATTCTATTATTTGTGAATACCAAAAACATTAACAACTGCTTCCATAGACTTTTTATAATCATATAAATAATAAATAATATAAAACAATGAATAATGATTTCATAGGTTTCTTTATTTGTTAAAAAACGTGAATCTATAGTAATTACATAAATAACAGCTAATTTAATTCCTATGTGTGTTTTCAGTTTTTTAGAATGTCACTAGGCTCTTTCTCTAGGTACGATGCTGAGCATGTCAAGAGAAGTTATTGTATTGAGAAGTTATGCATTTAATAATTTAGTCTTTTGGGGCAAAAAGGGAAGGGAAGGAAATGAAGAAAAGGAATGGAAGGGAAAATAGGGAAGTATAATCTCATAGCCGCTGAGAATATCATTGAGTCGTTCTATCATAAGCTGCAAGATAAAACGAAAGAAAATGATCATTTAAAACTATAGTCAGATTTAGTCTGCCTATGCCTCTGTCCGCATAAACCAACAGACAGTTTTTTGTCGCTAGTTATTAGTTTGAGAGAGAATGTTCCAGACAGTGATTTCCCGGGAGCGATTTGCTTCTAAAATTGCCAGAATTTCGTCTGGAACTTATTTTAAAGAAAAAATTTAATTTAGAAGTCTTCAAGAGCAACTAGATTATTGTCAATGCGTCGAATAGTGCTTGAATCGATTTGCAATACTTATGAAAATTACGTATTGTTAAAATGCTTACGTTGACAATCAAGGTCAAAACATTCCCCCTTTTTATTTATTTATTTTTTTAAATTACGCATGCAAAAATAAATTTAATAAGTCTCTCTTTTAAAATATATTTTGCATTTTTCTTTGCGTTTTATTCTTTCTAATAAATTTGCTCTTTATTTGGCTTAAAGTTAAGATATTTGCCTGTCGCATAGAAGAACTTTTGATTTATAAAAGAAGAAAAATAAAGATGCATTATTCGAAAAATTAGTGCCGTTTGATCAGACAATATCTTTTAGTTGTAGCAACTGAGCTCTGAACACATTTAACAGCTTCAGTCAATTTATGTGTTCGATAAGTAAATTACTTCAAATGATTTCTTTTGTTTTACATTTCACTAGAAACGATACTGTTTTATTAATCAAGAGGAATTTAAAGTTGCTTTTGGTTACGTAAGAAAGTGTGTGCATTAGAATTACCAATAGAATCCTATAATATATTTTTTAGATTCCATTTTGTAATTTTTATCAGATTAGTCCTTTTCTCTAGGATCGCAATAAGTGTCTTAAAATATCCATATATGCGCTATAATAACGTAAGCTGCGAATCACAGGTAATCAGTAATCAAAACATCTGACTCTTCCCATTATACGTACTGACGTACTTAGAATTTTTTCGTTCAATTATCTGAGTACTTTTAACAATTTTAATTGTTCTCACTAGCGACATTCTGTCGCAGCCTTCATGCGAAGAAATGTTTTACCCGCAATGCAGCGGGAAATACTGTGATATTAGTGATAAAGTAATAAGAATTATTGAGAAATTAATGAGAGAGAAACTGGTAAGAAAACACAATTTTTGAGCCTAAATTTTACAGTCATGCATTAACAGTACAGTACGGGAAGTGATATAGTGCATTTACTATTAGTTATTAAAATTGTCTTGTTGGCCTACATTTATCAGTTAAACTTCATTGAATTTACAGAAGCTACATGTATCATTGCAACGTATTCCCTATTATCCGTGGTATGTTCTGGAAAAAAATATTCCTGGATATTAGAGTAATGCATTGTCACTTACAATTTTACATAAAGCTCAGGCGTTTTAGTAAGAAAGGACAAAGCAGAATTTGCTAGTCTTTAAGAATAAATATTTTTTATTTTAATCAATCAATGTCTCATATTTTTTCTTATCATTGAAAACTGTTTAGAAGTTAAGACAAGAGGAAAAGTCCATACCTATTAAAAAGCATCTTTTTCCTAGCCTAAAATTATGACCATAAATATAAAATAAAAGAGCCATTTCTCTTTTACTCGTTATCCATTTCGTACATTAAGCTTCACTTTATGGATAACATCTGTGTCTTTTATGAACAATCTTCCATTTTCCCCTCTTTTAGATGGTACAACACTTTTCTTCGGTATCTAATCTGTTTTAAAGATAAAAATTGTCAAATGCGGAAAAAGTTTTCCATCCATTTTATCTCACGTCCTCCATAACGAAAATACACCATAAAAGAATTTTTTTCATGAGATTTTACAGTAAATTACTGCCATTAAGAAGGAAAAATTTCTCATCTTTAATTCTTTCAGACACCGATACGTCTTCAAAGCGTTAAAAATTAAAACTGGCATTTTAAATAAACATGCAGTATAAAATATGCGCCATGCTTTAATATATGTACAACAAGAATAATACATTTTTTATGCAAAATCTTAAATAATGTTTGCCTGAAAGTGATAAATGCATGCCTGAGAGTGATAATTTGCAATACTGACATAAAGAATCGCCTCCTTAAACACGTAAATGCATTTCCATAAATTAACTTCTCAAATTAAATTTAAAATATAAAATAATAAGAAAAATAAACATTAATCTCTTTTTGGAAACAGATATATAAATACAAATTCACGTTCTTATATACTTCTTATAGCCATTATGGTCATCATTTTAAGGGGGAAATACTACATGCGATTAAAACTGTAACTAATTTTCACCAGGATTTTAAAACTGTACTGTGGAAGAGCAAATCATGATTAAAAATACAAACGAAACCAAAAACGCTTGTTATGAATACAGATAATGATAGTTATGTTACACAGAATTCCAGACGTGTATTATTACCGTAGTTGAATATTCAAAGCGATAAGTATATTCATATATGCATGCAACTCCAGATTTACCGAGGTAACATCTAGGAAATTAGCACATTTGCCAATCTTTAACGTGGTTACTTGAATATCATGTTTAATTAACAACCGTAAGGTGGAAGGAAGAGGTGCAGTCTACATTTCAATTCACGAAAAAGTACTATTAACAATTTTTCCCATTTTGTCTTCTCAGGAATATAGTTAGCAGTTGGTTCACTTTCATGGAAGGCAAAGCTTGTCAACTTGGTGCTAATCTGGTACAGAATTGTTTGGAAAGTTAGAATATTGATGAATAATAAGCTGACCAGCTAGCTCTACTTAACTAAACTCTACAGAACTTGACAAGAAAGCTCGTAAGAAGTCCTTTACAATTCCACTTCCTCTTGCCAGAACAGTCTAGAACCTGAAAGCAGCTTTGCTTCAGGAGTGGGACCAACTGCTACAAGGACTCATTAATTGCCTTTTTACATTGTGAAGTCCATTTTGAAAGCTACAGGACTGTTAAAGGATCGTATACCTACAAGCTTGTTTCTTTAGTTCAATTTTGGAACTTCTGTTTTAAAAATTCCTGCGCCGATGTGAAAAAATGTAACCAAATGTTGGCAGTTAGATCATTTCTGGACATAATCAACCAAATGAGAAAATTCATTTTCTTTTATACACCACGTTTATTTTCGGAACATAATTTTCTTTTGCTTTGTCGGTTTGTGAATGAAGTTTTCCTATTGTTCTGCAATAAAGAAATATAATATTCTTTTAGACATTGCTCTTTTAATCCAAAACCCGGTTAGTCTTCCCTTAGTTTATTGGAGCTTATTGGGCATGCATACTTCCCCCATTCTGTTCTAATTTTAAAAAAAAACGACTACCAAAGGAACGAAGACATTTAAAAAATTACCTAAACTTATAAGGTAAACTCCCGCCTTCCTTTGCCTTCGTGGCTTAGTGGTCAGCACGATCGAATCGTATTCGAGAGGTCCGTGGTTCGAGTCTCGGTGAGGGTATTGCTCATTTTTCACATCTCCTGCGTCCAGATAACCTAATGACTCTACAAATTATCAATCTAAAGGATATAATCTAAAGGATCATTATAATTAAGAACATCTAGAATATATGTGAATAGATTTTTTGTCCTTAAGATGTTCGCAATAATGTCTGCTATTTATAAGCACAACACATTTTAAAAGAAGGCAAAATACTTTTTTTAAAATTTATAATTGTTAAAAAGTACTAAAAATTATATACCTTGTAAATAAATTAGCTGCAAACTTGAATATTGATATTGAAAAAATCTCAATAATAATTTAGCAGTACAAACAACTTTAGCTAATTAAGCATTAGCCCTTAAAATCTTTTAGATAAATGAGAAAACTAATTTAAAATTATCTGAGTATTTTAACTTGGATAACGAGAGTAGCGCCATCTGCAAGATGCTTTGTAGTTAAACATAATGAACAACGAAAGCAGTTTTAAGAGTTTAGAGAGAAAGTGGCTTCGAATGAGTGTCATGTAGTAAAGAAGATGAATTTTTGTGAACATGAAAATACTTTAATGTAATTTAATTCACTAGGTGAATAAGCTTTACAGATACATCTTGAAGAATCAAAGACAAATTCTAATTAAATGACGAACTGTGATCAGTTACTGAAGACTGTTCATTTTTTTCTTTTTGAACATATGTTTCGTCAGCCTTGAATGATAATTTAATGCTATTTTAATTTTCAGTACTTGTCAATGTTGCTTGGCAGATATATGCCAGATCGTCAAGACGTGCTATAAATTCTCCAAGAAATGAAATCAAATATAGATCCTTGAGAATCAACAAACGGAGAGAAATTATCCTGAAAGTTCAATGTATGGTAAATCTGACACAAAATTTTATTAAAATGAAAATTTAATATTTGAACGTTGATATGTTTTCTAAGATATATTTTTGCTAAAAGTAAGGCAAATTAAAAAACTCATTTCCACGTCCTTCTTTCAAATTTTCATTGATAATAATAATGGTAGAAAATCTATTATTGAACGGCTTTTGTTAGCAGTAGATTCTTTCTCTTTAACAAAATCCTACCAGACTACATTCCAAGAAATTAGTAATATTTGCAAGTATTTAGCATAAAAATTGAGTTCAAATGCTGAAATAATAAACAAGAACTGATCATTTGTTTTTACATAAGGAATTAATTCATCCTCCGGTGTTTGCGTTTTGGGTGTAAGTGGTAGCACATTCATCTAGTACTGTCAGATTCATAGTTGGAATTCCGTCGAAGGCATTTTCATGTTTCCCAACTCCAAAAAACCTAATATTTATAGAGTCGTGCAAGGAGTAAAATTTAGCGATGGATAGTAACCAACTAGATTTTATTGATTCTGTCTCACCTCTTCCCAGTGGCTCTAAGAGAATATAAAGAATTATTGCCGTCCTCTTAAGTGCTGTTCTGATGTAACTAGTCGCATATTCGTCTTGACAGATGAGAATTCGTTACCAACTAAATTTGGTTCAATGGACCTTAAGTCTTCCCATTCGCTGTCTACGAGTATGGAATTATTGCTGTCCTCAATGGGCTATTCTGATAGCAGTTCGGCTAAGAGTCGGATATTCCGTGGTTCGAGTCCTGTGGTGCTGGCATAATCACTTTTTCATGCTTCTCACCTTGAAAATAATTGTCATAATTCTATAGATGGTTTAGAATAGACTGCATTCAAAGACATTCGTAGTATTTGCAAGCATGTAACAAAATCGAATATTGAAATAATAAACGAAGTATAATAATTTGCTTCATATATTCGTACTGTTACAATAAACGGTTTGATTGCTATGTAAGAAAAGATTCAAATACTGAATATTATAAAATGAAATTGATTCGAATATCATTTTAAGCATTTTAAGGGCATGTGTTCCATGCTGTACCGTCATTAAAACATTTTCTTCATTCCATATAGGCAATCCAAATCGGGGTAAATAATCTTTAAAAATCCTCTCTTTTAGCCAATTTCAAGATAGTAGGTACAGTCAAGCTTTCCATCCCTCCGGACAGAGACTTAACGACCGAAGAATATTGAAGGATGAGTTACTTCTGTAAATAATCTTCTCTTCACGTAAGCTTTTCGCTCTATTTCAACACACGCAAAACAGAGTATTCACTTAACCTCTCCGTTGGATCAACTTCCGTGGTCGGATTCTTTATTTGCTCAACCCCAAGGGCAGTAGAAATGGAGGAAGCGGTGTAGAAGTTTCTGTTCTTCAGAAAAGATACGCGGAAACCTTAGATTTGGTTTAGTGCTTCCCATTTGGAACGGCGGACTATTCATTAATATGAATAGAGCAGAGTGCTGTGGGTAAACTAGAAAGATATAAATCAGCATTGTTAAAGTAGCCGATGTCGTTAAGGGTATTTGCTATCTTATTTTCGTTTAGATGTGGGAAGAAGTGCCACGACTTGGGAGGAAGTGCTACGAATTTAATGCAGTTGAGGATCGTTGGAAGGACCCCTCGTATCTTAAAGAAAAAAATATTATAACGAGTGGTAGTTGAATAAAAGAGGATTTAATGTACTTTCATCAGTCTGGGATATTTGCGCCTTTTATGTAATGAATGAGCGTCTATTAAAACATTTATTAAATGGAATTAGAAATCAAATGGAATTTATTTTATATCAAACGTAATCTTTTTCTTAATATTTTTAATGGACCTCTTAACTGCTAAGAACGCGATCTGTTTAGACAATAGAATGCATTTATTGTGGAAGCCGTTTTTCTGATCATAGTCGTGGAATAATTCAAGATTAAACTTGCACACCTAATGTACTGTTAGCGAATTTATAAAGCAAAGAATGCTTCCTAAAGGCTAAAAAAAATAAAAGTTAATTAATGTTGCTGACGAGTTCAAGAATAAAATATAAGGAATTGCGCTTTCTTAGAATGGCAAGACTATAATGTTGTTCGACGAAAGCTTGGAAGGAAATTTGGTTGAATTTTATATCGAATAGCTAATTTTGGTGTTTTCAGAAAACATAAATAAAGCTGTTAATGTCAAAATGTTGTTGATTTTGAAGGAATACCAATTTTTAGATCAAAATAAATTTTTCTTGAAGTATGGGAAGAAATGCATACCGACATAGAGTCTGAAAATGCAGGAAGAAAGGTTTATTCTCTATTTGAAAGTTCTTAATCATGAGTTAAGCACTCATGTGAATAAAATATTGTTTCTTTTGAACGCATATAATTTTAGCAAAAAAATTAGAAACAATGAATTCTAATGTGGAATCCAGATTTTCTCTCTATTATGGTTATGTATGTATTTCACGAAATTCTTTGAGCAATAATTTTCTTTAACTAACTTAAAAGTGTGAAGTTCTGAAGTTTGGGACCTTTATCATTTAATAACACTCTAAACAATTACTTCAATATGTTTCAGAAAATTAAAGGAAAGCAAGAGGTTTACATGCCAATAAAGGATTCGCAAATAAAAGGTGGGATAAGGAAGGAGAAAAATTTGTATTTTCTTATATACACTGGTGTGCAAAAATTAAGGACGAGACGGTTTTTTCAATATAACTTTGTACAAAAGCTTTCCAAATCAACACATTTAATACCGTAAGATCCCCAATACGTAAGGACATGAGTAATGTAAGCAATACTTACTAAAAGAGAAATCAGAGGGATAAAAAGAAGCTTTATTGAAAAAGTAGCATGGAGCGCAATGCGACTGAAGGCCGAAACATCCCTGTGATGGGTGTCCAGCAAGAAACATCCGGTCTTTAATAGGGGATATGATCTCCCCTGACTGCTAGGCAGGTTTCACATCATTTGTGCATGCTGGATATGTGGTTGTTAATGAGCTGTTGAGACACTGCTGCTCGTTCCTCTTGTAGCACCAATCGCAGTTTCGGAATCGTTACTGGCGATAAGTTACGTGCTGCCACGGGTCTCCCTAGTAAGTTCCGTACATGCTTGACGGGATTTAGATCCAGAGACCTTGCCGATCAATCCATGTGTTCAATATCTTCACTCTCCAACAGCTCTTCGACAGTAAATGTGCGATGAAGTGGAGTATTGTCGTCCATGAAGAGGAACTGAGGACCCATAGCCCTTGTGAAAAGACGCATGTAAGGAAGAAGAACCTCGTTACAATAGCAGTCCCAGGTGACGAACCTCCTTGGGAGATATGAAGGTCGGTCCGGCTACCAAGCATTATGTCTGCTCGAACGAGAACTCCGCGACCTCCAAAACAGTCCCTTTTGATGATGTTGAAGGGGTTATTGCGTGTTCCCCGCTCTGTCCAGATGTGTATGTGTCTAGAATCGCAACTCAGACTAAATCTGCTCTCATCTGTAAAGAGTACTCGTCCCCATTCATTGTCTCTGAAATTTCGGTGTTCTCGGCACCACAGAGAACGCCTTCTCCGATACGCAGGCGTTAGAGGTACACACTGTACACGGCGTCGTGCAAACAGACCAACACCGTGCAGTCTTCTGGCCACAGTAAAACGCGATATGGGTCGTCCAATCGCCTGTGTCGTGTGTCTAGCGATTTGTCCAGCTGTCTGCCGCCTGTTTCTTCTGGCCTGTAAGGCAATATACCGGTCATCTGCGGGTGTGGTTCCTCGTGGACGACCACTACTAAACCCCCGGATAGTTGTTCCTGTAGTTTGAAATTGTCTCCAAAGTCGTGAAACGATGCTGTGAGCAATTCCGAACTCTGCAGCCACACTTGTCACACTGCGGCCTTCCTCCAACTTCCCAATGATTCGACCTCGGGTAAAAGCATCCAGATGTCGTCTAACAGATTGATTATTCGCCATTTCTCGCTGAGGCAGCAACTCGGTGTGATTTTAACTGCTACACGGCGTGCAATCTCTTTGCCAGAAATACTGATCTTACACCGACAACATGCTTTATACTACTCAGACACTCCCCCATTACGTCTATCTGCATATCTGCGCATGTGCTACCGTACATCCCCTTACTTAATCTCCTGATTGGGCTTTCTGTCCGCTCTGCCTCTTCGTTCAGCTGATATGCTAATTTTACGACTTCGTCCTTAGTTTTTGCACACCAGTGTAATTGCTTACAGTTTAAGTAATTTACATAATTTTACTAACTGAATAATACTTAAAAGATTACTAGATAATAGAGGTTGAATCCATAAAAATAAACTTTACAATCAAATTGCCCAAAACGTTCACATTACTACGTCGAAAACATAATAAAATATGCTTGCTAAAAATCGTTTAAATTATTTCATTATTTCAAAAGTAAAGATTTTCAAGTAAATTGTAATGTTTGTAAAGTTATTTCAAAAGGTCAGTACTTCCATTGATGATAAGCTCAAAATAAAAATTTGAAACATAATTTCGTCACCCAAAGATCTCAATTTTGTCATGGCAAAATTTATGTATCAAATATCTTAATGAAGGTACAAATTTTACGTGACAATTTGCGCATCATATTATTAAATTTGAAATTTCTCAATGCGATACAGATTTAAATCTTTTCAATACTATTTCAAAACTTTAAATTAATATGTAAGGAACATAATGTATGTAAGGAACTTCATGCTCCCTCTTACAAATGCTCTAATGTAACCATAATTAAAAGAGAAAACATATACACCTTTGAATTTGGCTTGATAGCTTCGCTTTCCATCGTAATCAACTTGTAGGAGCAGGATATTCACAAGAGTTTTGCGTAACGATTAGGCTTTAATTTTTGTTTACTAACGAAGCTATCGTTCTGTCTCAGATTTATTCGAAATATAAAAGTTAGTTTGAGTGTGAGCGTCTCGTTTGGGCAGAGGTCCACGTAATGAATGATCGGCAACGTTATGAGTTTTTAGGAGGAAAAACATTGAAGCCTAACTAGTTCGTTATTGACATCGTGAAACAATGGGTCAACATGCAATCAAAAAACTTCTTTTCTTCTGGAATAAGAATCTTGTTTTGAACTGGAACAAGTATATTGCAATGTTAGGTGAACTTGCAAAAAAAGTCGCTTCATTGTATTCAATAAATAGCTGATATTTTTGTTTATATTTGAGTGTCCTTCATAATAAGTACAACTAAAAAGTAATCATCCTTGAAATGTTGTCTTACAAATTAGCAAAATCTTAATATGAAATACATAATCGCGTATGCTTTGCACACTGCTATCACCCTCATTTTACTTTCAACTATTCTTTACGACATGTATTTTGGTTATGCAATAATATATAATGATTCATAATTAAGGGTTAAATTATACTGTGGGCTAACTGAAGTATCGGGATTATCAAATAAAATGAAAACAGTGTAAAGCACGTTAGAAAGTTATTATTTTGGTCCAAAAAAAAGAATAGTTATTGCAAATACATAAAAAAAATTTCAGTTTTCGACTTTAAAAATATTGTTGCGTTATACGGGTTCGTGGATTTGAGAGTATCCGATGAAAACACGATGCAGAACAATAAAAAGCACAATTTATTTACAAGAATCACTATTTACAGCACAGTTCCAAAATTACTTTTAAAAGCGTCGAAAATCTACAATAAATACGCTGAAACAATCAGCAATACAGCGTCAGGCTGTAACTGTAAAGGTAGCTTCACGGCAACACTAAACTTATAATAAACACCGTGGGACAATCACCAATACACTGTCAAGCTATACTGTAAAGGTAGCTTCACGGCAACACTAAACTTATAATAAACACCGTGGGACAATCACCAATACACTGTCAAGCTATACTGTAAAGGTAGCTTCACGGCAAAGCACTATCTCGATCGCTTTCCGTTCACAAAACTCTCGCGTAGCTTAGCACTCACAGTAAGTAGCTATTCTCACAATTCTCACACACTCACAATACTCCCTAAGAACTAACTGCTCTCAGAAACGCAAGGGTTTATATACGCTTTTCTTTAAGTTCCACACGTTTCGAGAAATATCTCGACAGGAAGTTATTCTAGAAGCTTCCCGATTGGACCATGGGATATCGCCGATTTGGTCGCCAAATGGGCGATAAAGTCGCCAATCTGGCAACCCTACCATACACTATTTTATGGCAACCCTAGTGCTATGCCGGAAAGCTTACATACAGGCACAACCGCCGAATTTTTCGTAACAATATGCAATCACATTTTTATATTTAATAGATAATATATACGCACATATGATTTACGGCACATTTTGTTCTTGTCAGTTTCCTTCTAAAACATTTTGTATCTACTCTTAATAAATAAAAACTTTTGATGTTGGGTTTAAATTTTAGGGTATTTAATCATACGGTATTAAATACTGATAGATAATGAAAGACTGAATCCTATTGTGAGCTGATTAACGTCTCTGTGTATGACTATTTAAACTTTTCCAGTTAGCAAACAAAATAGAAAAATGCACATACATTCGAAATTATTACTTTGGTTCAGAAAATGGTAAGTTATTACAAACTCATGGAAAGCACAGTTTTGACATTAAAATATGAAATTACATATATAATTTGCTTTTACAATTCACAATTAAAATTTGCATACATAAACAATTGTTGAGTGTTCTAATATTTTTAGGTTTCCAAATGTCATTCTGTATTTTAACGCTTAAGACTCTTAATTTAACAGTGGTCAAATGAATAAGACCGCTGAATACTAGTAGCTCATTCGCGGTTTTAAATCTCGACAAATGTAGGGACGTTTCCATGGTTTCCTTTAGTAGCTAGTTTCCCTTAGAAAGCTTTTCCGAAAGTCTGGATGGTGTTAGGTAGATTACGCTAGTGTGTTTTGCTGTAATCAAACAATTCAGTCAAAAGGAATATTGAAAATTAAGCGTTCAAGGAAAAATTGGAATGTAATCTTTGTGTTTAAAATGAAAATTTCAAGATTTTATTCTAATGTCTATTCAGGTTTAACTATTTAAACATTTTTCACATAGCAGACTGTCTCTCCAATCGATCTTTAAGAATCACTTAAAGTAATTTGCTCGCTAATTCGTTGAACTAACACAAAGCAAATGTAGGATTAAAGCTCTCTCCTAGAACAGTTCTCCGTCTGCTTGGAACGTTTCTATTCGATTAAAAGAACCGAACTAAGTATCATTCACTAATTGTGTAAGGCTTTTCAAGTTAACCAAACATTTTCTTTTCTGCTGCTGGAGTAAGAGGAAAGTTGATTGGTAAGTCAAGACATCACGTCACGTAAGAAGTAGAAACTGGTTTGGACTTTACGCTCGTGGAATATATTAGGTCTTAATTTAAAGAGACAAAGTGAAAATCTCATTTCTTCGAAAGAGTTGAAGATAAATTGTTCTGCTTACTCGACTATTTTACAGTTGGAGGAAATATGCAGGTTTTACTTAACTTATTCTATAAAGAATCCCTTGAGGTTCTTGGAATTTAATGCATTAAACTAATTTCATACTGAATAAAAATGCATAATTTATCATTAAAAGGTTTCTGCTTTGAAAACTTTGTATTTTATGTTATGAATAAAACTTTTGATATTATCTCAAGTACTTAAAATTTAATGGATGATTCATGATCTCTTTATGTGCAGTTAATTTCATTTGAGCTCTGAGATTGGAAATATGAAGTTTATTAAGGTAATTGCCATATCCAAGCTTAACCTTTACGACAAGGAAATCCGTCAAAATTTTTAAGTTCGTTCAAGTAAAATTAAAAGTAATTTTTCATGAAGGAGTTTGGTTATGAGCTCACGTTAAGAATTGCTTAGGGAAATCTATGTAAAAAAATAATCCTCAATTAAAACAATACGTTTATTAAAAACATGTTCCTTTTGCTGCTGTTATAACTTAAGCTGTAATTAATGGCCTTTCTAGCAATAAATCAAAGAAAAAATGTATCACTATCTACCGGAAACAAATTATGAAAAACAAAAATAAGAGTTATTTCTGACTAATAGTTTGCATATTTAATAGCACTTCAAGTTACACTACCCAGTTTTCATTCAGATGTCTCATTTGGTGGTCAATGTTTAGCATCCCACCCACTCCAGAAATATATGTATCTATAGCTATTATTGAAGTAGGTGGAAGGAGCTGTTGTAATCATCCATATTATCATCATCTGACACCATGAAATGTTAAATGCTTCTGGCAGCGACTAAGAGATAATAACATCGTGCTTACGGCCGAAGCAATAGTTATTTTAAAACAGACAATCCTTAGCGTCTCAGTTTGAATCATTTTCCTTTGTTCTTCAAGCAGATAAGTTAAAAAAAATTTATTCTGATTAAAGTTTATAAATGTACTTGAGTTCTTTCTCTAGATTTTGTAAATTATTCATTTTAATATTAGTAATTGAATACAATACTACTTCTCCTTTATTAGGCAAACGGAATTTAATTCGTTTAACTTTTTTTATGTATTATTGAAATGAAATCTGCTGTATTGAGGAGGTATTCGAAATTTTCGAATTGCAATACTTCAAAAATTTAAAAGGGTTCATCAGCTAATTTAGGATGAACAAAAACACAGTGATTTTCCCAGGAAGTTGACCCCAGCTGTTGTACTTCCTTTGATAACGTTCAATAATATTATGATCGCATTCCTCTTCCTTTTCTATATTATTTATTTTTATGTACAAGTATCTCTATTGCTTTCGGTATTTCTTCTGGTTTAAAAACACTGAGTTGATAGGTTTTTCTACATTTTTTATAGGGAGATTTAAAGATTGCACTGGTTTTATACTTAATTTCTTTTATGTCTTTGTGATTATAGTTCTAAATTGGTACGTTTTTGTCTATAATTCATTTAAAAAAAATATACCATACATTTTATTATTAGGAAACTGTATTTTAATAACATGTACATTAAAATTGGATTGATTTTTTTTCTCAGTTTTTAAAATATGGTTTTTAACACTTGTAAGCATGACATTTAAAGTATGTTAAAGTTGTCGTTTGGGAGCTGTATTAAATAATTTATATATATGATATAATTTAATACATTACAGTGAAATTTAACTGAAACATTTGTGGGGTTTTACTTATTTAATTCAGTGTTCAAACTCTGAACCCCACAAATAGTAATAAGCGATTAATCGCTTAAGTGTGTGAATAGAGACGTAAGACTTACGAAGAGATAAACATGATACAATCAACTCCTAACTCGAAGTGTACAGCAAAGCCTCCACTTGGACTTGAACTAAATTGAATATGAAATTAACTAAGTTTAACTAAAGCTAACTGAAGAGTATAGCCGAAGCTATCAAGATTCTAAGTAATCCTAAATCTTAATTAAGTCGGCGAAGTCAAACAAGGGCCTAAATTACGTCCGAGCGTAACAATAGCTTAGAGATACGTAGCCAAAATCAAACGCGCGCTAGTCAGGAAGTCAGGCTCTCTCTCGCAGTCGATGAAACATCGCCTTAAATACTACCTTTTACTCATTTGCATTAAACGTGTTTCTGAAATTACATTCTGGTAGGAAATGAACACTTATCTCAGAAAAGAGACTAAATTATAAATATATCTGTGAGAATAAAAACTTTCTGGTTACTAATTCTCAAAGCTACTACGTTATGTAGTTGGCTGAAAAACATTGGAAGTGATTGCTTTTAAAATAAATAAATTATCTCCATTCTTACAACAGGAACAGATCTCAACGGTTTTAAGACTTATTAACCTCCATAATAGACAAGACGCCAGCAACACAACATCTGTGTCTGTGGAGAATCTTTTACCTCAGATGATTATCTGACTATCTGCCCACTTACCAAAAAACACCACTTCAAAATCTCCTGTAAAAGAACTAAAGCCTTTTGCAAGTTTTGGTAAAACAACGTCAGCTTCTGGGAAGAATCGCCTAAATTATCGACAAGCCTGCGAAACTCGGAGTCGACCTATGTCTCGTTATGTAATTTTTTATAGGAACAGTGCCTTGAGTAAGAATTTAATATTCATTCAGTTTGTGTTCTAGAACGTTCTGTACTATTACTGTATTTGGATGTCGCACAATATACGTTCATAAATTTCTGTAAAGTTTGAGATGTATCTTTCTAACGTGTACTATTCTAAGTGTATGTTCTGCTGTAAAGGAATCTGTGTATCTGAATTAAATTAATAATTATGTAAATTATGTAATTATGTCTTGAACCACAGCGGAAAGCATATCTTTTGTTGATTGATGAGTTATGCGTTGTTACGTCATCGAGCTTCCTGGAAGGAAACCCTAAGACAGGTTTGACTTTTTAAAATGCATTTGAAAACTTAACATAGGCTAGTTTGATTAATTAAAAAGTAACATTACAGCAGTATTACAGAAGGGGAATAACAACAGATTATGCATTATTACAGCAAAGACAACAGCAGTATTACAGAAGGGGACTGAACTTTAAACGGTATAGTGTACTTGGTGTTGAAGGAACAAAAGTTATTGCTGTCCAAGGCAAATAATGTACATGCATAGGAAAAGTCACACTAAATGTATAGTTGAGATATGAGAGTCAGAAAATGATTTTTTTTGTAGTTCTTCGCAGGGATGTGTAAAAGCGGCATGGTAAAAATTAATTTGCATGAAACCAGTCGCAGCTTCCGGCTTTAGACTTGCGACAACTGAAGCCGGAAGAAAGGCTGAAGCTAGAACAATTGGTAAGACAATTTCAAATTTATTTGGTGAGGCACCAGGGCTGATTCTAATCGTAAGCCATAACATCGAAGCAGACACTAGAATGACTATGACTAACACTATGACAAAGATAGAATAATTCAGAAACACATCAAGGAAATGTTAAAAAATTAAATTATATAATTCCGTGAGTAGCCTTTACGCTAACCCGGTAGTATTTTTGTGGAAAAAAATAATCTTCCACCTTCAGACCATGAAGCACGACGTTTCTCAATTAATTATAGGAAATTAAATAGAATAATTAATACCTTTTCTATCTATTGCTAACAATAAAGGAAGGTAAAATAAGGTAAAATACAAAAAACATGACGATGCTAGATCTGACCTCTGGATATTTTCAAATATGTCTGAAACCAGAAGACGTATCGAAAACCAAACGTATTACCAATGACTTCCTGAGAATGTCGTTTGGCTTATGCGGAGCACAAGCCACGTTTCAGAGAGCCATGGATATCATCTTCAGCACACGCGCTTCACTGCGCTACGTTAGCACACACGCGGGACAAATTTTACCCCAGTGTGTTTTGTTCGGAATTGTTCGTATAAATAAATGCATTTTCTTTTTTCTAAATGGTTGTATAAATTAGCTATAGCTATGTAAATTGCGTTGACACTTTTTTTCAGTTGTAATTCGAGTTAATCGTACTTTAAATTATGCACACATTTCCATACTGCTTATCTAAAGTAAGCCATAAAAATCGAAATTTATACAAAATTACTAATTTGATTTCTTATATTAGAAAAATCAATTTTCATATACACACATCTTTTAAAATTAAGTGCTTAGTATGAAGAAGGGTTTGATAAAATACTAGAATTAGGAATATGAAAAGAGGGATAAGAAAAGGTAGCATTCTTACTAGCCTTTTTTCCTTAAAACTCAATATAATGCCATACAATTATTCATATCAAAGAATAGATTCTAAATACGAATATTAAGAAAATAATTAGTATATAGGCTTTTTTCTTCTTACCTGAGTTTAATTATTCAAATTATCTCGTTTTGAGCAATCCTCACATAGAGTGACAACATATATTTTACAAACCAATTTGTTGCAGTTCGTACAAGATACGGAGGTTTTGCGATCGTCTTTTCTAGAACGCACATCATAGCGTCCTGAAGCCCTTCTTTGGAATCTCTTAGGTTGAAGATCTGCTGCATCTTCTATTCCTGCCAACCCTTTTGCACCAGTTTTGACTTCGTTCCAGAGAGATGGAATTGCAGCCCTTTTGTGAGTTGTTCTTTTAAAAGCTTGAAAGCTAAATCTTTGAAAAAAGCTTTTCGGTTCATATTCACTTGGCCGTTATTTGATCGATGAATAATAAAAGCATTTATACCTGAATATTCATTAGTCCGAAAAGTACCGTTAGAGACCAACGGCGACATTTTCTTGAAACAGCGTAAGTTCTACATAACTGATTAACAGAACACCACCTTTAGTAGAGTTGTAAAAAGTTATCATTTCGGGCTTGAGCTGTTATTTTTACAGTGGATCGATTTGATTATCCTTATGCATGGATGATAGAACAAGAGTCGATTTACTCTTATTTGGAACATATGACGTAAGAGTTAATTACTCAGGTCTAAACCCAAAAAGGAAAGCGTACAGAGGCCTGCTTTTATTTGGAAGAAATTCTTGTGAAATTTCACGCTTTTCTTTTCGAAGTGTTCCAACACATGTCAAGTTGTGCTTTTTCAATAATTCATTGGCCAAAGGAGTGCTCATATACCAGTTGTACATAGTTACATTTCTTCCTGTACACTTATGTGTGCAATAAGTCTTTGTCTAGTGCCGCATTTGATTGTCTCTATGGTCCGACAGGCAACTGACCTCCATAAATTTCTAGGTTGTATGTGTAAAATGTACGAGAATCGCACAAAGCAAAAATTTTTATTCCATATCTTGCGGGCTTACTTTTTATATATTGTCTGAATTAGCACGTTGCTCGAAAGGGCTCTAATTTTTCGTCTGTAGTACAATATTCAGATAAAGAATATATTTTTTGTATGTTTTTGATAAATTTTCAAAAACATTTCTAATAGGTTCACGTCTATCCGTCATCTTTCGCTGCGCTCGTGAATTTATGTCATCAAACCTAATAACCCTCAACAAGAACTGAAATCGGTTGATAGACACTGTTATTTGAAAAATAGTTATTCCACTTCCATCAGTTGACCACAAATCTTTTGCGCTGAGATGTCTGCTCTCAATACTCCAGCAAAATACAATAGGCCAAACAACGCCTTCAACTTAGCTACGTTTGTCTGTTGTGCATCACGTTCTCTAGAGAATTTGCTTCTTAGTGATAAAATGTAAATATTTGTTGATTTCATCAAATCTTCCATTATTTCATCCTTAAAAATTTGCAATAAATACTCAGCTGGCGTATTCAAATTTCTAAAGCTTTTCTTGACGCCAGGTAAATGTGTTACTATATTGTGCGGCTGTGTCCGAAGGTTTTTGGGGGGTACTTTTTTACTGCACTTTGTTCCGCCTTTTTACTAAATCATGCCAGATTCTTGGTCGGAATCAGTTTCGTGAGCACTTTCAGAAATATTATTGCACTCACAATCGGAATCTTCAATTTTGGTGTCAGCTTCAATTCTAGCGAGGAGATCCCGCAGTGTTCCTGTTTCCGCTCGTACGCAGTCACCTCATTGAATGTCTCTCTAGAAGTGAAACGTTAGCTCAGAAATGAATATTTCCACGGATTATATCATCGTGGTTCGTTGTTTTTCCGGGAAGAATTTATCAACAAGACTCATAAGATAGGCCATTAAGCTACAAGGATACAACTTAATAATTAAACATACTCCCGGGAGAGTTAATGTAGTTGCGGACGTTCTACGGAGAATAAAATTAGATGACGTTGGGAATAAACTTAAATGTGCAATCTTGAACTTAACGAATTCAGATTCTTGCGAGAAAAATATTGCATAGTTAAAAACAGACCTGGAATTTTAAAATATTTATACATATTTAAATGACTCTGACCATTTCAAACACCAGGATATCACGGTTATCAGAAACAGAGCTGAAAATTCTGAAATTAAAGATATTATTTTGTTTTACTCCAGCGTAACGTATAATAATAACGACTTAAGATCGATTATCTCAGGGAATTTAAAACTAAATATATTGCAGGAACTGCACTATACACCAGTTTCAGATTATCTCGGGATAAGAAAGGCAGTTCAAAATTTTCTCGAAGCTGTTTAATTTCACGGCTACAGAAATTTGTTATTTAAAAGTCCTGTAACATTTGCCAGTTAGTTAAGCATATTAATTATAGACCGACCAGATATCAAAATAGCATAAAACTACATACTGCAATGAATTAATAGGAATTGAGCTGCTAGATTCTTATCCGATTAGCGAGAAGAATAAAACTAGATATTTCCTTGTTATCTCTCATGATTTTTCGAAGTGAGTAGAAATAGTTGCCCTGAAAAAACTACCACTAAAATGGTTTCAGATTCTTCCTCAAATAAAATTATTTTTAAATGTGGAGCTCCATTACAAGTAATTCCACATAATGGAAAGCAGTTCGTTATTCAAATCTTCGAAAATTTATGTTCAGGACTTGGCATACAACATTTTAAGAAGGTTCCTTATCGGACGTAACCAAATATAATGAAAATCATTCGCACTATGTAAAAAAAAATATAAACGCCGGAATCGTTGAGTCAATGAACTTGCATTGGCCTTCAGGACGGCTAAACATGATAGTACCCACAAGACGACTGCTGAATTATTTCTCTGTAAAAAGTTAATTATGCCTCTCGATAAATGGTAATTTATTCAATTGACGCCTGTAAAATTTCAGAATGCCGGACATGCAGAAAATAGTCAATGATGCTGTCAGAAATTTGCAGATTTCTAGAGAAATGGGAAAATTTTATTATGAAAAGAAAAGGTGGGAAGTTGATTTTAAGGTGGGAGATAATGTTTTGAAAATTTAACAGTCCTTTTCATGCGCCTCTGAAGGTAAAGTGGTGAAATTGCGCTATAAAGTAGAATGTTTGTTTTGACTGAGCGACTTATTGAGACTGTGTTTTGGTTAAAAGCTCCAGATGGAGAAAGTATAAAAGGAAAAATTTATAGGATCAAATAAAGTGCGGTTACAAGCGATCTGATATGCCCCTGTTTAAGGATATTCTCCAGCAATCACCTAGTCCGAACAACAAAGGATCATCTGGAAATACGAGGAATTTACCATCAACTAAGAGAATGTTAGTCCGAGAAAGGAAACGAAAGGAGACCGAAAATGGGGAATGTAAAAATAAAGACAGCCAATTTACCGTAAAAAGGGCACCAGTTAACTGAAACAAAAATCTGATGTGTACACAACATGACTTCTTTGCATGGAATATTTAAATTATGCGCATTTTTTGCTGCATTTTATTTAAACCTTTTTCCTCGAATTTCATTTGAGGTATAGTTGTCATTCAATTCAGTTTTCACTTCACGACAAGGCAAAAACACATAAAACCTCAAAATATTTTTATTGAAAACTGAAAATTGTGGAAATATAGAAAACACCAAACACAGTTAAAGCTGTTAAAAGAAATGTTTTTCACAGTTAAAATTAGAGTTTCTACGCAAAAACAAGCAATTCAGCCAGCGGGCAAGAAGGCAGATTTTTCGATGCATAAAACCGAATGCTTACTTTTACTTCTTTACTAAGCCGAATAACAGTAACATATATATATATATATATATATATTATATATTTATATACTTTTGGTGCGGCCGATTGCAAGTACAAAGCGAGGTGCACAATTACATGTTATAGCAGTCCTATGTACAAAATTTCAACGTTCTGAGGCTACTCGTTTTTGAGTTATGCGAGATACATACATATATATATACGTAAACATGCACATACGGACGTACGAACAGACGTCAAGAAAATATCTCTTCTGAACCCCTTTTAAATCCTTTCTGTAACCCGCTTTGGGAAAAATAGTCTTCTATTCTTCTCTTATCTATAGATGCCACGCAAAAACATCGTTAAATTGTATTTGATAGAGGTCAAAATGGATATTTTCGCTGAAATATGATACCCGAAAATTTTCGCGATTACAATGCTTTCTTTACCTCGAACAAGGAAGAAAAAAGGTTCTAGGAGGAGAGGAAAGTTAAAGGGATCCAACAGAGATATTCATTGATATTCGTAAAAATTTCACGTAAATAGGCAAATTTCTAATAAATAATCGACCTTTCAGTTCGAAACTGTGTTCTAAAATGAGCATGTACCTCGTCTCCAGCTCAAAAATATGCATTAGTATATTTTCATCGAGATAACCGTCTGACTTCGGTATGTAACAGAAGAGGTGTATATACACTTCGATCGATTCCACGCGCATAGTTTTTTAAATAAACAATTATTTAGTACCCGAGATTTCAGGCAGCTAAAAACTTTGACGATCTTATCAAGAGCAAACTGTTTTTTTCCTCAACAAGTACCTATCTGTGAGCTATGCAGTGGTACCAAGAATAAGTTTCACTGATATTTTGTTAATATGCGGACAGCCTCATTAGTTGTGCCACTGATGGTCTTTGTTCCATCGGCACAGATATCTATGCAGTTGCCCCATTGTATCTATGTGTATAATCATCGAAAAACAGATGTTTAAATGTTGGTCTCGTATCCTGGTTCGATTCCCTTACAATTTACATTACGGTTCTCGGGTTGTGTATTTTTACGTCTTATTTTACTGAAGAATATAAGTGATAACCAATAAAACTTATCAATAAGCAAAAAACTAATTAAAATAATTTTCAATCGATTTATATATTATAAGACGCTCATTGAGAAGTAATTATTATCTGGATATCCGCACTACTCTTTTTTATTTAAGTATAAGGGCTTCTCCTGTGTTTTTAGATTTGTGGCATTCCTTATGCGTTGCTTTCAATAAAGAAATGGAACTGAGTAATCACCGATGATGATATTCCGAGTGATTTCCCAGCATGTCTGCAGCCAGAATGTCAAAGAGTTAATGGAGGTAATGTCACAATGGAAGCCAGCAACGACATCGATTGTTCAGATTAATAAGTGAGAGTTTGTCCTTATTCTATTTTTTAGTTTAGTAGAGGCATTTATTTTATTGTTGTTTTTTAAATTACTTTCTTAAATGTTATATAAAAAGGACATAAGTTTCGCGAAACTCTTGAGTGATCTCCATGGAACCCCAGGGCTTTGTGGAAGCACAGTTTAAGAAAGGCTGTTCTAGAGTATGCGCATGAAGCATTCTAAAGACCTGAAACAGCGTATTTAATTGAGTTACGTTTTAAGAACATAGATTTGTAATGCATATGCTATTAGATTCGAATTTCTTTAACATCAATATCATTTTATCACCGTAAATATATTATATTATTTTTCTCAATAGAAATGGAATCAATTCGGTAGGAAGAATAAAAGGTTAATGACATCAAACTTTAGATAAATGTTTGTTTGTGATTTTGATAAAATGTGTAAATTAGATATGTTATTTCATAAATGTGTAATTTAAGATCAATAAAAATTCCGAGACCTTGCAACGTCAATACATGAAGGTCTTCGTTTATGTGGCATACTAATGTGTCAAGGCTTTTTAACTGTCAGTATCAAAACAAGTAAACAAATAAAGTAAGATAAGATAAATGTTATTTTTCTTCAAGGTGTTAAAACTCCAGTCTGGAAAAATCTTCATATTGCACAATTTCTAACTCCCGCTACAAATTTGCCTTTAAAATTTTCGAAACAAAATAATAAAAGATTGAAAGCATCTAAAATATATTTTAAAGTTGTCAAAGTTTGAGAAATTCGCAATCTGGGTATTGCATTCAGATTTCATTTCAGCAATGAAAAACGCTTTTATTCTAAACAATACTCTTGGCTACTAATTTAAGAATTAATCTCTAGAAAATTCAAGACAGTGGACATGAAATATATAACTAAAGAAAAAATAATAAGCATTAGGAAATGGCTTGACATTGCTAAATATGTAACTCATAATATGCCTATTTCCTGTTTCTTACTCGCAGTAGCTTGAAATAAAATATTTTTTGGACGGGAGAGGATTGTCTCAAATTTCTTTTGAAAACACATTAGATGTACCAATTTTTATGGGGTTGCTTCAATAGAACTAAAGTTTCTTAGCAGATGTATAGAAAAGGCTGATTGTTGTCGAATTTCGGAATAGTATAACAATAATTTCTGCGCCGGAAAGAAGCTTGCAGTTTTATCGTACAAACACTGAAAAGTCTTTTATCAAAGAAAATGTGTTTGTAGCTCATGTGGAAAATCATTAGGTTTTTCGATGCAGGAGATGTGAAACATGTGTAATGCCCTTCCCAGGACTCGTACATCGGGCCTCGCGATGATAGCCTAGCGTGCTTTCATCACTTACACAGTGAAGGCACGCGAAAAGAAGAAGAAAATGCAATATATATTCCCCTTCGAAAAGGCCCTTGGGTTGAGGCAATCCAATCTCCAAATCCTGGTAGTGACGACTTATCATTCACCAGCTTTTAGTTCGGGAGCCACTTGTAGGTTTTTTATTGATATAGAAACTAGATTAAAACTTTGCAGACCTACTAGGCAAGTTAGCGTGTTGTCGCTAAGTCTTAATAACTCACAAATACAAGATGAAGTTTTAAAACAACCTTTTTTTTAAATCTGAACTTTGGACATAAAAGGTACGATTTGTTCTACAGACAAACCGTCATTTGTGCTGATGCAAATTAAGCAATAACAGTCAGTTAAAGCCTAATACGACTAACGTAGTCTACGACTACGCAGTAGATTAAATAAGTTATAAGCTAGCTCAATATTTTAGTCGGCGAGTATCCTGAAACTTTGGTTAGCAAGAGAATGTATAGGCAGAAATAATTGCCTTTAGATAGAGCTGGCAGGAAAATCTAACAGCGTGACGCCAAGTGCGCTGTTAGATTTTCCTGCCAGCTCTCTGCCTAAGCTTCAAAATTCTCAGCTTAAATGCTCTGAAAGCTAATTTGCTTTCTGGTGAGGAATACAGAAGTAATAGTAATGATCAAAATCAGAATAACTGCTTAATTAACAAAAGCTACGTTACATATGACATAGGGTTAATTTAAAGGACCTACAAGTTATTAGTTTAAAGCGAATTATTTACCATTCCTTCAAATTATCCCTGCTTTGATACACTTAAACTACTGAAAAAAGAATTAACTTATATAGATTGAATTGAACATTGCTGAAAATAATATACTTTGGCATTATAATTATTTTTGTTGAGAGCGCCTGAAGCTTTGACTCGCGATTGCTCTCCTTTCCAAAATACCTTTGGATTATTTTTGTAAAATGTGGAAATAGAAGATTGTTGCATAAGGAGCTAAGCGTTTAGTGGTAGCTTTCCTTTATTTACATGAAATAATATTTTATCACCAGAAAAAGCGACAGGACTTCGTAATAAGAAAGAGTTCCTTTCAAATTTCAACATAGATGATGTAGTAGTAAGAAAAATACATGAACTATTTTATCTAATACTTTTTTGGCTTTTTAAACACCCAAACATTCTATAAAATAAAATCTTACTTTTAAATCTTTCTTACTATACCTAGTAGGAAATGCATTGTTTTACATTAAGTACATAAAATCCTGTCCTAGCAAATAAATTCCGTACACGATTACATATCGGAAACGGAGTTTGGGGAGAAGGAGATATTCCTGTTGGGCGAACTTTAAAATTAAAAATTCTGCTCACTTTCGCATATAGTGGACGTTCAGAGTACTGCTGTTCGCCAATGTATAGCAGTTAATTATTATAAGCATTACTCAACCTTTCAGATTTTATCAGTCTTTTAGTACTTAACAAACTGATTAGTTTAAAAATAATGTTTATTTCTGAAAACAAAAGACCTTTATCTTGCACGCGACATCGTTCACGGCTAATTTCCAGAGTGCTGTCATTCGCAAAAGCATGACAGCCTCAACTTCTCTTTCAGTTTAATTAATCCATTACTGATTGATAATATCAACAATTAAAAAGTCATTAAAAGCTGTAATTAAAAGTCATTAAAAGCTGTAAGTCATTAAAACCATTTGAGTATTATATTTCGAATATTTTATCTGATATAAATTAAAATAACTTTGAACTTATAATGATAAATTGACGACTTGTGTGAATAGTTGTAGCTTTCTTGCAGCTAATGTAAGACGTCTCTAACACAATATATTAATTAGCTGGTAAAGATTCATCTGTTTTCACTTTCCTTTTTAATACTTTTCTAATTAATTTTAATTTTAAATTGTAAACTTTCACACAAGGTGTGAGGGATTAATCTGAATTATTTTATTCTGCGATGTTTTTGCTTGATTTTGCTTTCTGTATTAAGACTACCGTCCATACTGTATAGTGGTTAGGGGAGCCTACTCTTATCAGGTTCCTCCATAATAAAATGATCACCGCTTCTGGCGCTTAGTAGTAACGAAAGTCTAAAAAAATGGCTAGTGCCCGCCATAAAAAAAGATTTTTTTTCGAATTTTGAGAATATATTGCAGTGTTTTAAATAAAAATCAAAAATATAAAAATGAAATACTATGCAGTGCTTTTATGGTGAACGTTTGTTTTTTAATAGCATGCGTCATACAATTAACTTATATTTACATTGAGTTTGAAAGAAGGCACTCAAAGCAACCTTTGATTTTATTGCGTTATTTTCCAAATCTATGCCAAATAAAGATTGTTATTTTAAGCAATTATAAATTTTATATTGGCGGGCTGTTCTCCAAACTCAGTGTTCACCAGCAGCCGAGTTGTATAATCATGGAATACTGATAGTTCAACTCGGCGTCAATTCTCTGCGAACAGGTTGCCTGTTCGCAGAGAACAGTAAGCCTAAGAGAGCCTAAGAGAGAGCCTGTTCGTAAGTTTCCTATTACGGAGTTAGAAACGTGCTAAAGAAGTGATTTTTAAGCGCCATACTAAAAATCGTATGAAGTTCCGATTTTTGGCAAGTTATTAAAAAGGAAATGCTGTTAATCAGCCTGCCATATGTTCGTTAATTTCTCTCTCTGAAGTGTTTCATTTAGCAACGACCGTGAACCGTTTAGATTTTGCACTATTTTTAGCATCACTGTTTTCTTTATATTCATTATATTAGTATAAATTATTTATTACATTGTGCAAATACATCCTCTTTATATTTAAATACACAAAAATTACTAAAATTTGATTAAAATTACTCGTTTCGCATCTTAACTAGATGAAGTAGACGATCTTGCTATACAAATATTAATCTGTAGGTTATGTTTTTAGCTTTCGTGCGGGAGCACTATTGTATCACAAACTATCTCTTAGACTGTTGTTGAGAATTGTGTTATTGTGTACTGAGCATTGCACAAAGGAAAGGGCATAAAATGTGTTATATTGGTGTTTATAAATTTCTACCTCTGAAATTATAAAATAAATTGGTTAAAACAAAGTAAAATACACTCACACACACTATATATATATATATATATATAAATATATATATAATTCATAATAATGTATAATAAGAAAAATTTCCATATACAATCTCCAATGTACGGAAATTCAATTTAAAACCATGAATGAAAACATATTTAGTCAGTATTTCAATTAGTATTTTAAATTAGTATTTTCAAGAACTCCTTGCTTTAAAATCATAAAAATCATTAATCGCAAAAATACCAAAATCAAAAGTAAAAATTTTAAGTATCTATTGTTATTGATCGCAGATTAATCGACTTAAGGAGATAAACCAATTTACCATCAATTAACAACAACAAAATCGTAGGGTCATTAGGTTATTTAAAAGGAGGAGAGATGAAAAATGAGCAAAGCCCTCACTGGGAATGGAACCACGGACCTCTTGGTTACACGTCGAGGGTGCTGCCCACTGCACTACGAAGGCGCACGAGAGCGGAAGAAATACCTTACAAAATTAAGAGAGAGTGTTCCATCTTACTTCCAAGTAAGCATCAAATCTGATGTTCACTGCAACACTCTCTCTTAATTTCGTTGTTGTTAAATGATGATAGATTGGTTTATCCCCTTGATAAGTCGATTAATCAGCGACCTATGACAATCGATACTTAAAATTTTTACATTAAATTTTGGTATTTTTGCGTTTTGGTATTTTTGCGATTAAAGATTTTTCTTAGTAGTTTTTTGTGTTTTTAAAGCAAGGAGGTCTTGAAAATACTAATTAAAAATACAAATTAAAATACTGACTAATTTTTTTTTCATTCGTGGTTTTAAATTGAATTTCTGTTCCTTGGAGTTAGTATATGGAAAGTTTTCTTATTCTACAATATTACGAATTATTGGTTTATTATATTGCAGCTTTAGCCCAAGCCATTGCCTTTTTAATTTACTCTTAATTACTTTTACTTTGAATTTACATATCTATATTATATACTGAATGCTGATTTTGGGTATTTTATCTGTAGACAAATAAAAATATTCTGTGATACTGCATAAACATTCTAAACACTGATTTCATTATTAAAATGCAGGAAGTGAAAATAAGTTTTCTAGTTGATATAGTCAGGAAATCTCTTTTGACAGGAAATATTTTTTTTCATAAATGAAGTTTTGAGTGCATTTATGCTGATTAAGCGAACAAACATTCTCCGAGAGACCACCTGAAACCGAAGATGACCATATTTCTCAGACGGTAATTAAATACTTGTATTCAACATCACTTCTATAAGGAGATCACCTCTATAGAAGACAAACAGACTGGAATCATGAAGGATCGTCATTATCGAAAATTACCACATGATCATAATTCATTACTAATAATGGGGTTTGATTCTGAAAACAGTTTTCTTCCTACTGTTTCACAAAATGTTATGAACGATCGCTGAATCACAAATTTTTGAATGCATTTTGTTAAACAGTTCGTAAATCATACTTTTGATCAAAAAATTTCAGTAAGTTATACAGTACATTATTGTCGCATCTATTTCTTAATGAGGCAATTTAAATTTTTTTCTTAAAAACTATATATAAGCTACTTTATTTACAAAATGAGCATTAAATGAATAATTTGATGTTTGATTGCTTAAGGTACAGCAAATCATACCAAGGCTAGCTGCC
Source organism: Stegodyphus mimosarum (assembly GCA_000611955.2). Classification (NCBI taxonomy): domain Eukaryota; kingdom Metazoa; phylum Arthropoda; class Arachnida; order Araneae; family Eresidae; genus Stegodyphus; species Stegodyphus mimosarum. The sequence goes on along the minus strand of KK119267.1, from coordinate 467,108 downwards.
TGAGTGAAAGGATGCCTCCATGGAGAACTTGCTAATAGAACTGGCTGGAATTCGCATTACACATGAGGAAAGCCAATGGGTTCAAAAACACATTGGACTACCTGCATTCAGCTGTCTTAACCATGCATCCACTGATAGGGTAATGTTTGACTGAATTCTAGATGTTTTTTTTCTAAATACAACGTAAATAGTACGTACTTTTATAGCACATGCATAAAGCATTTCGAAAAGTTTCGAAGTTTTGTACTTTGAAATATACGGCTTAAGAACACGATTGTAACATGCAGCACTTCAGCATGTCAGGTAGAACGTACTTTTTATCACATGCTGGTAACGTTTCAAAAACTAGCAATGTTGTATCTTAAAATGTGCATCCTGAAAACTAGAGAGGGACAAAATCCGAGAATGGGAATTCTAGGCGATTGGCGAAATAACCAATGAACGTAAATCTAAACTAGGAAGGGAAAAAATAGTAACGGAGCGAACAAAAAGCAATACAAGTAACACGGGTCAAACCAAACATTCATACTGAAACGGCGCTCAACGCATCCGTTACGATTAATGGCGCTCGGAAAAATCTTATGCGCTGTGCTGGTTAGGATTAGAGATTGCCAAAACCTCCTTATTAAGGAATCAGATCGGAAGCTTTCGCTCACTGAAGTGAATCAGTGCTTTTTGAACACACACCGTTCAAACAAGACTTTGATGAATGCCCTCGGAACAGGCTTGGATCGAGAGCAATGTGCAAAGTTGTGGCAAAAGCAAAAATGTACTTTTAAAATTCCCTAAAAACAGCTTTCTACATAAAATAGTAGTAAAATTCTGGAATAAAAAATGATAAAAGTTAAAGCCAAGTTTTGTATTTAAAGGTTAGCAAGGAACTGCTCAGTGTGAGAGAGCTTTTAGTCTCAGATCGCTTCGGTTCTGTTTGACGTCCACCTGACTAGCTAGTATTTAAATTCTAAGCCTTAGCGCTGTTACTCTAATACTTGTTGAAGTAATCTAAGTGCGTTAGTATTAGCCAAATCTTGCTACGCACCATTGATAGTTTAGAATAGAGGCCAACCTCGTGTTTAAAGCTCTGAGAGCAACGACTACTTAATTTTCTACTCAACTCTATTTTAAATTAGTGGGTGTAAATAATGGTTTAATAAAAGGGGATTTTAAATCCTTCTTACGTTCAGTTATTCTACCACTTAACTACAGAACATAGCTGCATTTAGCTCCCTGTTCGAGGTCAGGGCTTTGACACGGGGACGACAATATTCGCCACAGGTATGCACAGAACACTCAGTCCTGACACTTTATTTGGTTTAATTGATATTTTGTTTTTGCTACAAAGCACAGTGTAAAACTAAACTTTTAGATTGTAGGCAGATCCCAAAGAAAGGAAGTTGTCTGCTGATAATAACGGCATTTTTCTTTTCTTACCAAATTTGACGAAATGATACCAAATATCTTTCGAGGGTTTCTATGTGTTAGGTTTCACATTTTGTTTCGCAACTTTGGAAAAAAATACGTTAGATGGAAAAATTTGTGTTTATAAATGTATACTAATTCTAAAGATTTAGGACATATTCACAGTTCTTGACTACAAGACGAGCACAGCTTCGAGGAAGCGAAAAGAGCAAATAATCAAGACTCCGCAGGAGCCAGATTTGCGCCTAGAGCAGGAGTCCCGGAGAAATGAAAAGAACGAATAATGAAGATTTCATAGCAATCAGATCCGCGGCTAGAGAAGCAGCGATGAAAAGAGCGTATAACCAAGATTTCGAAGGATCCAGACCTGAGACTAGAGAAGGAATGCTTGAAAGCTGGGAATCCGAGGAGGAAACTGAGCACCTATAACCTATGTACTTTAAATAGATCCTACCACTGACAGATAGGAAATACCCAATCCATTTGCCACAGGGGTGGTCAGTTTCACTATGATGCGTAGGTTTATTTAATCTTTTATTTTTTAAATACTATATGGAACACAAGAGAACCAAAACCACACGTATATGCATATAACATTTACACACACATACACACATAAAGAAAGTCAAAGACATTTCCGGTAAATAATAAAGGTATGGACATTAGTGTTTACACATAAAGAACAAAATTTTTGGCACGCTTTCAACAAGAGCTCTCCGTGAATAGGCAAAGAAGTTGCGTTTTCGCTGGATCAGAGATCACTTGTTGAGTAAAGTGAGTCGGTTCTTTGAATCAGTTCCGGAGTAGTCACCCATCTCTACTAAGAACACAGCTGCAACACGCACCACTTTTATATGTCATGTAAAAAGTACTTTATAGCCCAAGCTGGAAATGTTTAGAAAAATGCTAGTGCTGTACGTTGAAATACGTGGCCTAAGAATACTGATGTAACGTGCACCATTCTAGCATATCATGCACATCGTACTTAATAGCTCGAGCTAGGTAGCTTGCTGAAATGTACGTCCTAAGAAGAAGGTAACACGCGCCACTTTAGCCGTTCGTATTAAGCGTTCTTTATAGCACATTCGAAACCGTTGAAATGTACGTGCTAAGAAAATAATATTTTATTTGCATAATAAAGGAGGAGAGTTCTCGTGGTGTGTATTTAAATAAGCAGCTTTTTATTTTCACGAACAGTTCTGTCATGATTGCAATTTTTCGAAATAACCAAAGCGATCACAATCTTAAGTAGACAAATGTTTCTTAAATATCTGATTTTTCGCAAGAATATAGCGAAATGTTTACATAAAATGCTTACAGGTTTAATTTTATTTTTTGTAATATGTTAGCATTATTAGCTGCAAAAATGCTTTTTTAAGGCTTATCAAAAATTATTTTATAAGAGGATTTATTTTAAACTACCTCAAAAGGCGTCTATTATATTTTAAAGAAATCTCTGCAAGAAGCTTTAAAAGGAATTCTGGAAATATCAAGAAAACTCATTACATAATTGTTTAAGTAAAAGAAAATGTATTTCAAGTGATAAAGAAAAATATTCTGCAGAGATCCTAAAAGAGGAGCTTTATCTTGAAGAGAAAAAAATTATTCACCAATTCTCATTTTATTAATAATTAATTTATTTATTAGATAAGATATAATTTTTTACTGATGTATTTAAATTTAGATATGGAGAAATGATTGAGGGAAAATTAATTAATTTTCTTTTAAAAACAGCCTCACCGAATTTCTGCTTCATGTACATCGTTAAATAAGGATGTAAGAATATACTTTTTATCTTTATAAAGATAAGATTAATACATAATTCATAAAATAATTTCTTTTTTATTAAGCACTTTATTCGCTATTATTTAATTCAACGGATGGAAAAGCTATGAAGTGTTATTTATTCCCTGGGAGGATTTAAAAAATAAATAAAAAGAAAACAAAAAGAAAATAAAATAAAAAACAGCCATTATAATAAAGAATTTGGAAAAACAGTTCATTTTACCCTTATGGAAGAATATGCTTCTTTCTTCACTCTTTCTATGTATTATTCTTTAGAGTTGGTATCACATCTTAAAGAAGAGGACATATTTCGAGCTTAGTAATAGTATAGTCCTTCATTAAGATGAAACGTTTTAACTAGCATTCATTCATATAGTTCACGCATATTTTTAGAAATATATAGATATAGATATTTTTTAGAATAGATACTTTTTAGAAAATAAATAATGACTAATTATTTTTCTAGTTGAAAGTGTAATTTAGATTGACCATGCAAACACTGATTAGTAGAATGGATAATGGTAAGTTTAACAATGAATTTATACCTGATTTTATCCTTCTCTATAGGTAACGCTGTCCTTGCACCAGATATGTTTCTGCATATGTATTTTTAACTATGTTTATGTTGCAATATTTGTAAAACATCAAACAGCACAAGAATTCAGTATTGCATCAAAATGTCTATAGGTAAAAAATTCTACTAAATATAAGTCTAAAATTAACATCATATTCGTTTTATGTCCTTATTTATTTGGGCCAGAGTTATTATAGGTAGCTATAATTCAATGGTTCAATGTATATTCAAGGTAATCCTTTTAGCAATTATTAATTACTAAACTTAACACCAAGAAAGGAGCCACCAGTGAGGATAGAGATAACCAATAATCCAAGCTTAATATTCTATTAGAGGTATCTGGTTTATGAAGAAATCGAATATGAATTTTTATGCTATAAATGAAAAATTGCTTAAGGAAGTTTTAGTTATGTTCAAATTACTTTCATGTCAAATTCATTCTCGAATTCTCCTTTCTATTATAAAGTATATATTTGAAGTTTGCTCGACATCTATATGTAATTATTTTTAATCTTCAGAGTAAAATCAAGCTGTGAAGAAGGAAATTCAATTTTATTAATGTATCAAACTTAAATCAAGTAGAGTTGAAGATTTGCTGAAACAGTTGATGATATTTCAACATCAGAACGATTAGGAAATATTGTTACAGTCGTCATAAGCTTGACGAATATTGTTATTGATGTTCCATTAGTGAAGATTTTGATGAAGAATCTGAGTGTAAGAATATATCTGAGTGTCAGGATTTGGCAGATGGATCATAAGTGAAACTAGAAGTATATCTAAATTTGATTCATAAAAAATCACAGCTCAGTGACGATAAGAAGTCACATCCTATGTGAATATAAAGCTTCCAGATTACGATTTTCCAATGTTTTCAGGTCAGTTGGAATCTTGTTTGAATTTTAAATGTATATTGTTGTTCTATTGATTCTAATCAATCTATCACTGATATTCAAAAATTATAACATCTTCAAAGTTCAGTTTTATCTGATGCTGCAAGCCTTATTAGGAGATTCGCAATAACCCATCAGAATTATAAACGTACTTGGGACACTTTAATTAGTACATAGGATAGTCATAGGAAATTAGGATTTTTCAGGGTAGATAATTATTTAATCTAAAATTTGTAAAAATCAACATCTGTTTCCATTCGAATGAAGATTAAAAATAGCAGTGAAGCAATTCAGAATTTAAAACATTTGTCTTATCAGTTTGTGGAAATTCTTCTGATAACTTAACAAGATAAGCTAGAAGACTTACTTAAAATCAAATAGGAATTAACTGCAGATGGTAAGAATTTTCCATTGTTAAAAAATTTTCTTTAGTTTTTAGGAAACCAAGCTATAACTGTTCCTAGTGTAAAGGGAAATCATAATAGACAAGTTAGATCAGTAAAATCCATCAACGAAACTTTCGCTTACCACACCTTATATATAAATGCGAGAAATTTCTTAAAATGAAAATTGAAGAACGTTGAAACTTTGTATGAAAATCATACCTTTGTTTTAATTGTCTTCAGAAAAAAGCACAGTGTTATTCATACCGATTTTCTACATCTTGTAAGACATGTACACAGAAGCATACGCAATTCTTCACGTGTTTCGAACTGATAAAAACATTCAGCTGACTGTCATTTACAGTCCGCACCGTTCCAAAACCGATCTTTATATCAAACTTCCGGTAGTATCTTTGCTTTAGAGTAAAGAATTATGATTTAATTTTGCTTACAACAGCTGTTATAAGAATATAAAATAGTCAAGGACAGCACGTTGAATGCCTACCTTTAATTGACAATGGTTCTAAAACTTCTTTAACCGCTGTTTTAATCGACTACAGTTTTCATTTAAAAAATCTAAACGCACTGTTCTAGGATTTGACAACACAGTTGTTGCAGGTGCTACGAAGATAGTTAATTTAAATTTTACTTTCTGTTTAACAACGAGAAATTTTTTATATTGTTGTTGTGGGAAAAATGCTTGACTTCAAATTTACCAAACTTTGAAATTTCAGAATTCAGTTGTCATCATCTGAAAGGATTACGATTGTCAGACACTTCTTTTCACATACGTATAAGAATTATCATTATGGCTCCATATATATCCTTAGATGTAATTTAAACAGGGAAGATTGTGGTAACTCAAAATCAAACATTCGCTCAAAATTCAAAATTGGGTTGGCTAACCTCAGGAAGGAGGTCCTTTTCAAATCGAATTCAGAATTCTTTAGTCAAGTGTGATGCCTTAGTAAACAACGAAAATTAAAAAATTCCGGGAAGTCGAGTCAGTCCCAGATGTGAATACACTGAACGAAAAAGGGCAAGCTGTCGAAGAATTTCATGTAAACCATGCAAGTCGAAATTCTGATGGTAGATTCGTTGTCAGTCTTCCATTTAAGGATAAAGCTCTCTTGGTTGATTCAAGAAATCAAGCGAAGAGACGATTCTTATTTCCTAGAGAAGTCAGGAGTGTCTTTAAATGAGATTCTCCATACTAACCCCAAACTTCAAAATGAATTGTTCTGTATTCTATTAAATTTTATAACTCATTGTATCGCACTCACTGGAGATACTGAAAAAACCGTTCGGACAAGTCCTAGTCAATAAAAGTTAAGCCGATTTCTAGAGAAGATTTTGGACAGAAAACTCAGAAGAACTGTTTCAAGAATTCCAACTTATCACAGTTACGTACAGCACTACTTTTGGTCCATAATTGGCCATTTGAACATTAAAACAACTTGCCGAAGAGGAACAAACGAATTTTTCAGAAGCTACAAAAGTCAATTTGGAAGATACTTAAGCAGATGATGTTCTCATAAACAAAGAACATTGAAGAATATCGAAAAAAAAATTATCGAATTCATGAAAAAAGGCGGTTTTCCAATAAGAAAATGAGTATCCAGTGAACCATTAGTCATTGAAAGTTTCCCCAAGAAGCCTAACAAACTTTTGGCAGGAGGAGGAAAATCAAATCCATACAATTCGAGTAATCATATGGGACGCTAAAATGATGTATTCAAAGTTACAATAAATCCATTTATTGATAGTCCTCTAACGAAACAGTTAACTATCGCTAAAATTCATCATCCTTTTGTATTTTTATCGCCTACAACCGTTCAGTTAAAAACTTTTAATGCAGCATTTATGGAAGAAAAATATTGATTGGTATGATTTATTACCTAATGACGTTTCTAAAGATGGATTCGATTTAAATATCAAATTAAATATTTAGCGCCCACCAGCGGTAGATCGGTAAATTCGCTGAACACTGGTAGTTCGATACGAGGTTCAAATCCCCCAAACAGCCTGCCTGCATGGGCGTTTCTGTGGTTTTCCACATGTGTAACGTGGAGTCAGTTTCTCTCCGAAAGCCCTTCATGAATACACACTTTCCTTAGGCAAATAGCCCTCGAGGTACCGTGCCGTAATCAGGTAAACCAAACCAAAAGTATTTAGCTTAAATCAAGATTTCACGATTCTTGATGAAAAATAATTATGTTAAAAATAGTCAGTTAATTGGCTTTTGTAGCGCTTTTTATCCTGCCTATGCTGCATTATTTTATCTAAGAATGGAATTGGAACATAAAATATTTAATTTATCTCCTCAAAGACTGAAAATTTTATTGCTAACAGAATATCAAAATTTCATCTTCAGAAGTTTCATAGAAATACGTGAAAAGTCAAGAAAATGCAGCAGATTGTGTCTCGAGAAGTAAATCTACAGAAAAACTTAAATGTCACACTTTGTAGTGGCCTGGTCCTCAATCGTTGTATCAAAATAGTATTTTCCTCGAGTAGAGATCCACAGAAAGCATGCATGGCTGATATCAGATGCGAAGGAAAGAAATCATTTTGCCAGTCAACATCACTATTTCAGATATGCCTTAAGTAATTGATATGTTAAAAATTATTTCCAGTATTCATCGTTTTCAAAATATTGATTAGAATAATCTCGAGGTGTTTAAGATTCATTAGATATTGCAAAATACAAGCTCAGAACCAAAGAATCACAGATGTATTTATCAGCTGAAGAACATGCAGAAGCATCTAAATCTATAGATAAGCTCATTCAAAAATCAGAACTTATGCTTGAGTACAACTATTTAAAAGAAGATACTTTCTTCGCCAGAAAAAGCAAACTGATTCCAGTGAATGTTTTCGTAGATGAAGATGGAATTATTAGCGTAGGAAGACAATTAGCAAACTTAGATCAGAATAAAACACATGAAGTTCTTATACCAAAACACCACTATTTCATTACCTCATTGGCGCAATATTATCATAAAATTCATTTACATACTGGTCCTCAACTTCCTCTGTGTTGTATCCGTCAAAGTAATTGGATACTTTCTGGAAGACATGCAGAATACTATCCAGATGTTTGACGTACATGCGACTGCAGTCGCGGCCATGAAATACCATCATAGGAGACCTGCCTTCTGGTAGATTTAATGTCTGGAGAGTATTTCTTAACATTGGACCTTGATTTTAGACAACCATTCATAACAAAACCTAATTTGGCTCACAGTAGAGTAAGATTTGAATCTTGCTTTGAAATTAAAGCAATTCATCTCGAGACAGTTTCAGTTAATCAACAGATACCTTTCTAGAGGCTTTAAGATGGTTTATCTACAAACGTGGATCTGGCTTTTACGCAACGAATTTTTGAGGATCTTCAACCTATATAAAAGAGCTATAAGTGGTTCTCAATTATACTAAAATTCAAAACTTTTCAGCTCAAGAAGCTATTGTATGGCATTTTATCCCACCTTTAACTCCAAATTTTGGAGGCTTGTGGGAAGCTGGAATCACATCTGCGAAGCAACATTTATTCAGAGTTTGCAAGTCAGCTGTCCTAACTTTTTAAGAAGTTGCCACTCAAGCAATACAGAATGAAGTATGTCTTAATTCCAGACCAGGTGACCAGGCCCGCTGACTCCTCTTTCTTCAAGTCCTTAAGATTTAGAACAGAAACCTTTTAATAGATGTTTCTATAGCATCCTTTCCTGAGAAAGCTATAACAAAGTATCTGCTTAAAATCAAGATGGCATTTGATTCAGCAAATTTGTAATCAGTTTTGGTCAAGATGACAAAACGAATATCTGAATCAACTGCAATTCAAAAGAATATCTGAATCAACTACGGAAAAGTGGATTTTCCGGGCGTAAAATATCCGAGTGAATGAAATGTTGTGTCTTAAGAAGTCATATCTTCCTCCTTTGAAATGCAGTCTTAGAAGAATCACAGAAGTTTTTCCTGGAATCGACGGAACCATTCAGGTTGTTAAGTAAAAATGTTTATTGGACTTTATTGGCTTCCAATTTCCAAATGCTGTTCTGTTCTTAGCAGTCAACCTCAATTGAGAATTCAGCCGTGGGGAGATATGTTGCAGAGACATTAGGTTATTTCCTAGCAGGAGCCACAAAATATGAGCAATGTCCTCGCAGAGACTCGAGCCTCGGGCCTCTCGAATATGCGTCGAGTGTGATGACCATTACATCACGAAGGCATGTTAAGAAGGCGGAAGAAGTGCCTTATATACTCTCCCTTTTAAAGGGAGACTGGGATTAGGGGACTCAATCGCCAAATCCTGCTGGTGAAGGATTATCATCCAATACCTTTCTCAGTTGGGGCGCCAGTGTAGAGACATTAGGATTTTTAATGCTGAGAGACGAGAAAAATTAGCAATGTCTTCTGGCCGGGACTTAAACCTGGGACCTCTCGAAATACGCGCCGAGCGTGCTGACCATTACACCACGAAGGCATGCTAAGAAGGCCAAGAAATACCGTATAATGTTAATTTTTCAAAATGTTTTTATGCCTTATTTTATCCGTCTGTATAGGTGACTCTGTCTTCGCACCAGATGTTTTTCTGCATATGTGTGTTGAATTTGGTTTTTTAGCAATAGATATAAAAAACCAAATCACTCAAAAATTCAGTAGTATGTGGAAATGTCAAGTTGTAAGAAATCTTACTAGAGCATATATATGTGTAAATCTTATTTATTTTTTGTCAAAGTGTTTCCGAGTAGCTGTAAATCTATAATCCATCTATATTAAAGGTAAGCCTTTTAATAAATATTAATTATTTAAGAAATGCTTCTATTATGTAGCTATTAATTCCTGAAACTTTAAATCTAAATTTCCAAATCATAACATCTCTATTAACAAGCTGTTCAAACGCAGAATTTAAATAGTTTATTTAAAGCAGGCGATTGAAAGAGCCTTGAGTTTTAAACCATTGCGGTCGAGTTTCAGTAGGATGTGTAAATGAATCATGAAGAGAAGGAAAAATTAATTTCATGGGCAGAAATTAAGAAAAGTATTTTATAAAGGTAATTTCAAAACCAGTGGTGGCACTCGTTATGATTTAATCTGACAATGCAAGGAAAATGTCGAGGTCTGTGTTTAAATGTCGTCGCTATCGTGCAGAGATGGCGGTGTTAAGAATTTGTTTTTGATTCAATTCAGTAAGAAACATAATTAATTCTTACTTTTAAGGTTTTCGTGAGATTCTTGCAAGAAATCATAATTAAAGCTTTCTTGTTAGTTTTACTGTTCCGTTCCTTAATAAAATATCTTATTTATGTTCTATTTACCGAAACCAATTTCTAATTATTGAGGATATGTATGTTCAATTTTTAAATATTACATTTCTTTCATGAAGTCCTGTAATCTGTTAAGTTGTAAAATTAAATATCGATTCAGCACTGTGTTTGGAATAAAATGGCGCATGTTTTTATCTTGGAAATCATAAAAAAATGATAAAATTGCGGTGAGAAAGAACGCGAGGAAATACAGTAGTTTTCATTTCATTTATTCTCCTACCGCTTTTCGGCGATGATAAACTTGAATCAATGAGTTACTCTAAATAAAATACTGTTTCAAGTTAAATTTTGATATTTAACTAATATTTTTAAATAAAATTCCGTGTATAAATAAAATCAGTCGTTGTTTTGCAGGCAGTTATTATCGCATTTGATGAAGAATATTTTTTAAAGCATCTTCAGCGCTGGACGCAGTAAATACTAAATCGTCAAATGTGAATAGCATTTGAGAAATACTTTTATGGTACACGCATGCTAATTAAGAGCATGATAAATTTTCGTTATTCTTACAATAGAGTTATTATAAAGTACCAGAAGACAATCGCTATTTGAAACTAGGATTCCCATTTTAAACATCAATATTTTACCTGAAGATACTTTCTTTGTCAAAAGGATAAAAGGTATAAAAGTACGAATTTCCGTCTATTAAAATTCAAGAGAAAAAATTTCTAAATATGTCTCTCTTTCAAAGTAAATTTTGAAAATCTAAATTAAAAATCCTTCTGAATACATTAAACTTCTGTTTAATAGTAGTACAATTTTTTGACAACTTGTACTGCACACAGAAATAGACATTAGAATGTCAAATAGAAAAGGAACACGTCAATGTGAAATTTAAAATTAGGTTTTCCTAATTTTAAATCATCCTTCAACCTTAATCAAAACCTTCTTTTCAAAACTTATCTTTTCAAGGAAAAGTTTCAAGTTGATCTTTTCAAAGAAAGATCAACCTTCTTTTTAAGGTTGCTTTTTCACCTAAGTACAAAAGTAAATATCCTCGAAATGTAAACAAATAATGAATACTTTTAAAAGCACTTAAGATCACTGGGAGAGTGATTAAACTAAACGAATTATGGGTTCCAGAGGGGAGGTTTCATATTTAATAATACCAGCTGCTTTTGTGCCTCATGAAATTTAATATTATGTGTGCAAAGCACAATGGGAACAAATATTTCTAGTACATAAACTAGAGTAATCCTGTAGCCTTGAAATCAATTTTCTAGTTTTATTACTAACCATCTATTTATATTTTTAAAGTACAATGAAGTAAAATTAATTTAATTTTATATTGAGATTAAATGGATAATAAGGAATGAATATTCGTTTTTAATAATTCAAGAACGTTAGATGTAGGTAATCTTCATCTTATTAACTAAAAATTAAATAAATGCTGGTACTTATATTAAAGAGATGAGCGTGCCTGCCGCGCGTTGACAGCTCTGTTTTGCTTGTATGTGTGCTTGTAGGTTGAAGTCTGAGATCGGCAAGTACTTCAAGTCGATTTCGCTTCTTTTTCTCATTTCAGTTGCTGATAATCACACATATGTAGAAGCAAACTGAACTGAAATTTTTAAGCACAGTTGTAGATATAACTCTATTTCGTTTTCATTGACAATGAGCCAACAGGCGCTAATCTACAGAGAAACGACAATGAGAAGCAGCACGATCATAGTGCTTTAAATTCTTCTTTTGTTGCTGAGACTAAAGTGGCACGTCCATAGATAAGAAAACTAGAAATGCATTTCCTAAAATGTTGGTCTTGGGAGACAAAGTGATAGACAATTATACTTATTATTGTTATATGAAACTGAAAACAGTATTGCTGGAAGTCTGGAACCTAATTTCCCAAACTGTGGTTAACAAAGTTATTGCCATCATGAAACCAGCTTGTGATATATGTGTGAATGTCGTCGAAGATCGCATTTCACATTAAATTAAAAACACTTAAATTTTTTCCGAGTTAGTAATTTTTAAAATTCCCCTTGTAACATGTTATTGCAATTTTTATTTTTTACCATTTTATATCACATGCAGTGCTCTTGAATTTTTTCTTTGTGTATATGTCCTATGATATAAAGCATAAAACCACACAAAGTAATAGAATTCCAAGAAGTAAAACGCTCAGTAAAAATCGAATGAAATTCTCATTGTTTGAACTACATTTTGTAAGGCATATCTGATGAAATGCATTTATTACTTCATTTTGATGACAAGCAGGATGATTGTTTGTCTTGTGGGAAAGCAGATAAATCATGACATTTTACAACAATTAAAAAATTGTGGGAGGTTAGATGCTACAAGATTTATAATATCATGAGAAATGTCATTTTCTTTACAAAAGATGATGCGAATTTTATCAACATATAAACAAGAAGTACTTTAAGTGTAATAGTAAGATACTTCAGCCAACACAATCAGGCTAACTAGGCTATTGCCTCTGGTGAATGGCTAGAAGGGGAGTGAAATTAGCTATGAGATATTAGAAAAACCTTTTAAAAAGGAAATTATGACTTTCCATTCTGGAAAGCACCAAAAAGCAGCGTTTTAAAATACCATACTTAAAAGCAATAAAAAGCGGCCTAGTATTTTTGACAGTGCGTTTTATTCTCATTACTATAAAAGACAACTAGTTTATTTTCGTTAATCATATTTTCAAGCCAGTGATCCTCCTCAGGCTGTCTGTTGCCTTTTCATTACATGTTTCACTTACTGTAGTATCAAAATAATAAATAAAAAATTATTTAATTAGAATTTAATTGTTTTGTATTATTACCTTCCGTTACATGAAACACAAACAAAGAAGTCCTAAAGCAATATGTATTACATATAAATTTTTTTATATATTTTTGGAAAACGTTTTGCCATAGAATAACGTTTGTGGTTCTTTATTCCGTCGTATACACGTTCATTTTGCCTCTGAGCTGCTAAATTGATTATATTTATAACCAAAACGCATGCTAGGTCCATTTTCTGCGAGATAGAGTAACCGATGGTTTCAACACATTTTCTCAATTGTTTGTTCTTTTGTTTAGATAAAGTAATAAAACAAAAGATTTAGTATCAAAGAAATAGAAAATAAGGTGTGAAATCTGCCATGGCAGAATTAAGATAAATATCCTCTCATGTTTTTATGAACGGATAATGAAAGATCTCTTTTTAATTCTGTTTATTATAAGATAAATTTGTAGTCATTACGTTAATGTCATGCAGAAAGGAGGGGAAAATACCTTATAAATTATATAAAGGAACTTATTTTAAAAATACCTTTCTGTTGATTTTCAACTAACTGGTATAAAAAATATATTCTTCAAAACAAATCTGATTTTATAATGAATTTGTAAGAACTATAAATGCATTACATGAAGAAAGAGAAAAAGAACTAAAATGTTGGTTGTTGCAACGGAATGTTTTTGAATAAATAATTAGCCACGAGCTACCTATCAAACAGACTTTCAATTAATTCAAGCCACACAAGAAATTGATGATGGGTTTATATTCAGAAATGAAATATTATTACGAATTTTGTATAATATAACATGAATGGCCTGATGAAAATGAAGCTTTGCACAATAAATAACATTACAACGCCAAATCTATTTAAAATATAGGTAAATGGGTATCTCGTTGAATTCGCGACATAGCATCAAGATGGCTACTGTTTGCATAACTAATTTTTGTACCCAAATTTGTTGAGGAATCCCAAACTGGGGCCAAACTTGGAGATATTTTGGTCCTGTCCCTCTGTAAAGTGAATGGTCTCTCTCTATGAAAACGTGACAAGAATCCGTTAAAAAAGAAATGCTAGTCCGTTCAATAAACGATTCAAACAGGTCCCCAAGAAAAAGCCAAACTACAAATTATTGCCATAATAGAAAATAAATACGAACCTACATAAGGCAGAATAGACATGGTTAAGGGCAAAGTTGGAGAAATTTAAGAAAGAGATTCTGCTGTCAAACAGCAGATCGAAGAAAGAGTTTCTGCAGTAGAATAACAAATCAATGACAAAGGTTTTTGCTGTAGCCAAGGAAGTTGACATATTGACGGCATTCATTGCGACAGCTGATCATAATTATAAGGTATTTGAATTGATATGTATGTCATCCGAAATTCTCTAAATTCCAGGAGGCCTTACCATCGTATGTCTCCATCATCTGTTCGAAGCACTGCCTCTACTGCGCTTTGGCTAGAAATGCTCAAAAGGCCTTCAAAGCACCTTAAAAAAAACCTCTAACAAAAGCCCACAAAACAATCTAGGAGCTTGCCACGGCTGTTGAAAGGCTTTCTTTCTCATCTCGAATCTTCGGAGTGCCTAACAGAGACAAGGGAAATCATTTCTTGCAGTACTTCATTGATGCCATCATGGATCCTGAGATACAAAAAAAAACACCTGCGAATGGCAAATGCCAGGGAATTAAAAAGCATCGTAAGGAACGGCATGCATTTCGAGTCAGTCCAACAAGCAACTCGTACAGACAGACACCCAATCTGAGCTGCTCAAGTGCAGAGCCTGTGCATCGTGTGACTGCTCGCTTAACGAGTTTAGCCAGATAAATCTATGCCTCGACGTTGAAGAGGAATGACAATAAACTGACTCTAAAAGTTCCAGCCTAAAGCGCTGGAACTGCGGTGGCGAAGGCCACGCGCGAAGAAGCTGCAGAAGTCGACTCTTAATTAAAAATTGGGTATTAGCAGGTAGTGAGACAATCTGATGACCGAGAAAAGACAACATTTACTACTTTACAAGGTAGTTCCAAGTTATGGCGTTTGGATTATGCAATTCGCGGGCGGCACTAGAACACTTGATGGAGACCATGCTGACAAGTCATTCGTACAGAGCCTGGTGATATACCTAGAAGACATCACAACCGCCGGGAAAAGTTTTAAAGAGCATTTTGCAAACATTAGGAAGGTGCTTCAGGATTTGAAAGAAGCCAGCCATAAGGCCACCCAGATGAAACTTTATCAGAGACGAAGTGACTTATCTCGGACATGTCATCTCTGCCGAAAGTGTGCGTATGGATCCAGAAACGTTTCGGCAGTTAAAGATTGTAAACGCCGCGAAAGTATTTATCAGCTGAGAAATTTTTCCATTTTGACCCACGACAGGAGGTTTCTCAAGAACTTTTCTTCTAGCTCAAAGCCCTTGACAAACTGACAGGGAGTAAGTAAAATTTCTTGTGGAGAAAGGACTGTGAAGATCCATTTAACAGTTTTAAGGAGCCTTTATCTGGTCAATCCTGGCGTATCCTCAGCTTGACAAACCATTTATTCTTGACACAAATGCTAGCAATGACAGTGTTCGGGTTGTTTTGCCCCAAGAAATAAATCGGTCAAAACTGAGTCACAGGAAACTGGAAAAAGTGCCTATCTAAACCGGAGGGGATTGCCGTGTCACTAGATAAAAGCTACTATCCATATTTAAAGACATTTCCACCATTATATCTACGGTAGAGAATTCCAACTCCACGCAGCCCGTGCGTCGGAAATTTCGGAACCTAAATTTCCAGATGGATACAGAGACTCTAGGAAAATGAGAATACTATTTGTAATCGCAAAAGTTCATCACTGAAACTCCAACGCCCTGCGTATAAGTCCCTGTCCAGAGCGGTAATATTATTCCGTCCTCGAATCGATATAGGAGATATTTAATACGGCTATACCTTAACTATAAATTAAGCATTGTGTAGCACAGACTCATTGAATGAAGTAAGTAAAGATAGATTGAAAGAATTAAAGAAAGCCCAGTTGGAACTTGCCTGACAAACTTGTCTTGAGAAACTTGCTTGACAGGACATATTTGTCTATTGTCCTGTGACGAACCATTATTATGATGGCATTCCCTCCATATTCGAAACGGCGTCTTGTGCGGGAAGTTCAAATCGGATGATGGAAAGGCTATTATATTCCAGGATCCAGGATCCTGGGTGTACTTAAAGGACTTCATAGCAGTGCGATCGGAGGCCACTTCGGATTAATGAAATCTTTTCGTATAAATCGAGAGCGCTTCTAATGTAGTAATACAAGGACTGACGTGGAAAAGTGGAGCCACTCTTGTGGTGCCTGTATGAGTGGCAAAGGACCAAATAGATGCAGCCGAGAAAAGCTGCAATGTTAAAAAGCACCTTTTGGACGCATCGCATTTGGCACACTGGAAACTCAGCGACGGACAGCTGATAGCAACAGTTACATCCTCGTTTTCATTGATTGTTTCACAAAGTGGCCGAACGCGTATCTTATCCCTGATCAAGAGGCTGTTATGATAGCAGAGGTAAAGATACAGCATCGGATTTCCAAGTTTGGAGTACCTCTTTAGTTTCAGTCCGTACAGAAAAGGAATTATCTTGGATATAATTAAAGAAATCTACAAAACCCAAACATCCATAGTCCTTCCTTTACATCCATAGTCAGACATGAGGGTAGTGTAGAAACGTTTAATATAAACCCCTTATAACTGGTGTTTCCCAGAAATCAACAGGATTGGTACCAAAAGTTATCTTTATTGTTACTGGCGTACCGCAGTGCTTTCCAGGAGACTACCAGCTATTCCCCATACTAGATGTTCTTCTTTCGGGACCATCGTTGCCCTGTGTTCTCTTGTTTGGCCGCCATACGGATGCGCCTTTTTTGCCTGAGGAGTAGATCTCCAGGCACGGTTTGAAGCAGTGCACACTTTTGCACCAGAGCGAATCTAAATGGCTGCGCAGAAGACGGAAACTCGATACGTGATGTGAGCTACAGAACATCGGTTCAACGAATGTGACAAGGGATGGTTTTGGAATCCAATTCGATAAAAAGAACTTTCTCCTAAAAAACAATTACGCTGGTACAGTCCTTACATAATCCTAAATAGGCGAAACGAAGTCGTAGTTTGGATCCAAAAGTTTACAAATTCTAACCCTAAAATCGTTCATTACGACAGTCTTTCCCCTTGCTATGGCCGGTGTACATAATCCCCATAGGGTATATAATGTAAATAATATATTTTAAGACCATGGTCCTATTTGTGTATAAATTTGTAAATTCATGCATTTATTTATTGATTGAATATTTTATTTGTTGTATATAGTTATCGAAATTATTCTTTAGTATGTAATTAATTTTCTTTATTAAGTATGGTTTCCTGTCCAGGGTGTATTCACGGGTTAGAGTCTTTGGGAAGATGTCAATGTAATTAATTTTGTATGTCGTGATTTGAACTTCCTCAAATTTGAGCCTTCGCCAAAAATACAAATTACAGGGGAAGTCTATTTAACAGAGTAAATGGTTTGCTCGCTAAATTTGCGATATATCGCCAAGCTGACGATGGTTTGGGCAACCTTTTTTTGTCAGCAAATTTGCCGAAAATCTACAAAAAGTCGCCAAGCTTGGTGACCATTTGGCAACATTTTGGTCCAGTTCCTGTATAACTGTAATTGGTATTGTAACTTAATAACTGTAAGTGATCCCTATATGTAACTGCAACCATATCTGGCCTCATATGCCTTCCATTAACTTCGAGAAGTTGAAGTTACTAGAAATTTTTTGGCGGCCAAGGAAAATTATATAAGACCGGACAGAACGTCATTCTCAGTTTTTTCCTTTGGTATTTCAGAGTGACTTCGACATGTCGAGATATCTGTAAGAGCTTCGCCTTTTAGAGGCGCTCTGCATTGCGTTGTGTTTAACATTCTTAGTAGTTTATAGTATAACTATTGACTGTGTTCTGTGATACTCAGAGAAGCTTCTGGGAAAAGTTGCAGAGCTATAAAGTATTGCGTTTGGTAAAAATAAATTTCATCAATTTCTTTTTATTTTATCATTGGCTCTATGTGCATTCAATCTCTTACGAATCCATGCGCAAGCGACATAATTTTAATATGCTTTACAATTTACTGTGATCTTTTATTACATCTCTGCAGTCAATTTGTAAGGTACCTCCTCACTCCTTACCGTATACCTTAGTGGTGTAAATGGAAGCACGTCCGGCAAGTAGTCGGGAGGTCCGGAGCTCGAAACTCGGTTAAGGTATTGCTGATTTTTCTTCGTTGCAGCTCCAATAAGCACCTAGTCTCTCTACAAGTGGCCCTCGAGCAAAAATGTGGTGGAAGTTATGTCGTTACCACCATAATTTGGCGATTCAGCCTACGACTGCCCAGTCGCACTTTAAATCAGGAAGAATGTACAGTATTTTCTCCGACGAAGGCATCTACATATTTAATGCTTTCAGATTTTGTAAACTTTATGATTCTACAACTTACCTAAAGCAGTCGAAGAAATTATCGATATTCGAATTTGTTACAAAGAAATAAATTTCAAATACTAAACTACATAAACTTCTGAGCCATCAGTATTGAACTGTTTAAAATTTTTCTTTTTACGATCTAAATAATATATTTTATGTTTCTTTGTATTTTAAACTTAGTAGCTTAAAATTTTGTTATTTGACATTTTTTAAGATACTTTTCCTTTTGTTATTTGATTATTGCTTTTAAGATACACTTCCTCTTATTAAATAATTCAGAAACTACACATTAGTTTTCATATGCGCGTTTTAAAAATATGTAACTAAGAAATTTTCTATTATAATTCTTAGTTCAAGTATTTTAAAACAGTACGAATATTCATTTATTCCTTATAAATTTATCTTTATAATAAATTTCCATGTAGAAAATTTCGCATCATCCCCTTGAACAATAGAAAGTTGTATCCAATAGAAAGTATGGGGAAAATATATAATTCTCCATTTTCTGATTATAGTAATAACTTGCCAGATATCTATGATTTAATAAAATAATGTAGCATTTAAATAAGCTTGGTAATAATACAAATATTTATATTTAATCTAACTATAAAATAAAATATTATTGTACAATGAAGTATAGCAACTGCATATAAATAGCGTTACTTCCAAAATACCATGTAATAGTAAAAAAAGAGAAACTGATTGTTCTATATTCGCTAAGAACTGCAAAATGTTTCTGAACAAAGTAAAATAAATTCTTAACTTGAGTTGGGTTGTTTAACTGCTTAAAGCAAAGCAACTCGAGGGCTATATGCTTTTGAAAAGGCATATTTTCGTTGAAAATATTTTAAGGGAAACTGTTTTGTATCCACGTTACACCTGGGAAATACCACGAAACTTTCTACGCAGCCCAGCTCGTTAGCGGGGTGAGAACTCGTCGAAGTAACAAATATCAGCGACTTTGCCATTTGGTAGCTGTAAAGCTAAATTATTAGCATATTGAAATACAGTGTAGTTAGAAATGTTTACCAGCTGGTGTACGAAATAGTATGCTTTCTGTGATAACGTTTTGAACATTAGTTGTTTTTCTTAATTCTAATTCAAGGAAAACTTTAGAAATTTTGACTTGATTTCATAATTCATCCATACTAATGCAACACAGAACAAGAAACGGAATGTTATAATATGTTTTAAAGAAAATGGCAAAGATAAGCAGAATCGTGTTAATACTAAAAAATCTTAATATCGTGATCTGGTAAAAACAGTAAAACCACTGTGATACAATGTGGAATATTTTTTAATAAAACCACATAAGTTGTTTTATTAATAAATGGTGCTAAGAAGCAAAGCAATGAATTATCCGTTGATAGTCACAAACCAATGACTTACGTAAATTTATTCTTGGAACTACAGCGAATTACATTTAATTCGGAAATACAATGCATGGAAATAATATCCATCATTTTTTGCTGTCCTCTTCCCACATGTCATCTGTCCACATTTCATCTGTAGACGTTTCATCTGTAGACGTTTCTTCCTCATCGTCTTCACTTTCCTCATTTCCGTTCTCCTCAATACCATCATCTTGCGCTTGGGCCAGGAAATGGGTTGCCAGCCCAAATACTAATAGCAGTACCTATAAAATTGAAAAATAAATCTACCTTAAAGACACAATATTTCTCGAAAAGAGTTTGGAAATTCAGAAATCCCTTAAAAATAATTTTCTGATTTTCGTCTTTAATATGCATGTCATCATTGATACAAGTATTTGACTCTCAATTTAAATTCATACTACTCAGGTTTTCTTCAAAATGCTGATAATATATGCATTATTACTTATCAGTCTGTGAAACTCGAATAATTTTTAGAAACGTAGCTCAAGTTAAATATAAAATTGAAACCAAATAAATTGTATGTTATATCTATGCATTTTTCAACAACGTAGCTTGTTATGCGTAAATCATTTAACATATAAATCATTAACATAATTTGGTCACTTTTGATTATCGGGAAAGTTCTGCAGTTTTTCATTTCGAAGGGCGTTTTATTCTATTTTGTTAATAAAGAGTGACCTTGTTCCAGGCAAATGTTTAAATCCCTTATACACAGAGGTGGGGTCTGTATGAACGCGCCAATATACTAGAACTGCGAAACTGCTTATAAGTTATATAGTTATTCTTTTCCTTTTCAGTACTTTCAAGTTCACATAAAATATAATTATTCCTAAATTTTGATTAAACTCTATCCATTAGTTTTCTTTTTTAAATACTTTTTAAAATTGGGCCGCGGTTATATAGGCCTTACCTTTACGTTTACATTACTTTTTTCTCACATGAGGGGGGATGGCTTTATTACTACTTTAATCATTTCAGCAGCTGGCCTGATAATAGATAGTACCAAATTGGAAAAAACGGATTTTTTGATGGAATTATCATCAAAATTAGGGAAACCACTTATGGAATGAAAGCTTCAAAAGCCAACTGTGAACCGAGAAATAAAAACGTGCATTTAGAGAGTTTAGGAGTTTCTAGCGGAATTTATTCTAACCCAGAAGTAACTGATACCCTTAAAAATGTAAAGCATGCTCTCTTTGTCCCCTAGACTGAAGAAAAACTGCCTATCTGTGTTTCAGCTGCAAGAATCCGATATGTAATGAATGCGCTAAGAGAATTTGCAAAAATTCTGTTGAAAATGTTTAAAATAATGTGCTGCTGGTTTTTTAATATTTATATGTTATCCTTTTTTGTATTATTTTATATAATGCAAATTCTGTAGATAGAAAATTTATTAAATAGTTTAGTTTGTACGCATTAGCAAGTAAGTAGTGTTTATTTTATTTATTTGATCAAACGTGCTGTACGTTTTCTTATGTGATTTAAAAATTAATTTTAATGCATTAATTTTAGAGTTCCAAGAAGAAATAATTACTTCAATATAATAAGCAAAACATATTAATGCTTATATAATAACAAGAGTATATTATTTTAAATTTTTTATTTTAAAATGTATAAAATAGAGCGCGGTCTGAGAGACCCCTCATCTGTATTTACGCAACAGAAAATGAACGTCTGTACTTAGGAGCTATACTGTCAAATATTGGAGAAATTTTCATATCCAGTCAAAGTAGAAGCAACCGCATGTATAAAAAGTAAAATTCTAGTTGTATTAGGGCAGAACCACCGATTCCGATCAAGTATATATTTTAGTTGAAGCATTTTTGTTTCCTATAGAATCATAGATTCGAAATCATATTATAACAAGATTTTCAGAACTTAAAACAACAGCATTAGTAAGACTGAATTCCATATGTGAACAATGCAGTCTTTTTTATTTATGTTGCATAATTTGAACTTGGATTGTACATAAGTTTTGCTTCAGTGTAAAGCTGATAATAAGAGAACCCCAAAATTCCTATTCGTGATATATTTTCTTTTTTTTTTAGTAAAGAGAAAATGTTAGTCAAATTTTTCGTAAAATCTGTGCTATGTATGAACGAAATGCGCTACCACTCGCTTAGCTCGAAGGTAGTATGAGATGTTTAAGAGCGCAAATTTCAGCCTCGAAGATGATACCCGTTCTGGATTATTGACTGCAAACAAAGACCTAATAAAATCCACTGTACAATTGCAGGAACTATCAGAGAGACTAAGTATTCCAAAACGTATATAATCATTTGAAAGTGATTATGTATGTAAATTGCTACGATGCATGGGTATTCAAAACTTTAACAGAAGAAAATATGCTTGCTCAAGTCTCTACATATGATTCTTTGCTGAAAAGAAATAAAGAAACTTCTTTCTTGAAACGACTGAAGAAAAAGATCATGAAAAGTCATTTCCAAGAAAAAGGTCATGAGGTAAGGCAAAAGAACCTTCTTTAGTAACATCGGTAGAGGGCTGTTTCCATTTGCAAGAGAAATCTCCAACGTCATCAACTATGATATTCTAAAGGATATCATTGTTAATGACAATTGAGATGTCAAATCAAACTATTGCTTGATACTACATATATATTATTTCTGTTTTTTTAGTTTTTAAATTTTATTCATCATCTTGAGTTTTATTTCCATACCTTATCAAGCGTAAACTGAATTTGATTTTACCTACTCTGTTAAACCTAGACTGAAGGAAAACTCCTGAAGTTATTAAGCGGCTCCTATAAATGCCAGTCTTGCTTCTGAAACTGAAATTTGTAAGTCCTGGAATATTGAACAGTTACCGTAACATCAGTTAAGCATTTCTTTCATTTGGATTCATTTGAACGAACCGAAATTTCTAATTTTCTGCTTTTGACGATCTATGTGCTAATTTATATAATTGAGAACTTCGAGAGATTTAAAAGGCAGTAAGTGAACTCCTAAATTCTTCTTACAATAACTAATGGCAATTCATTAAACTTTGGGTTTTGATATACACGTTGCATAAAATTATTCAAAATTTCAATTACATTAAAAATTTGAAAAAATAACATTGAACAGAAGTTACCCAGAAGTTTACCCATATACATAATGTATTCCGCATACAGATGGCGTTGTAATGAAGCCATAACTAGAGGGCGCAAAATTGAGAAGTCCCAGCCAGGAGAGTGGGAAAACAAATGTAATGGCGACGAGTTAGTATTCCCCAGCATACATCTGTACGTATTATGTAAATAACTAACTCCTATATTAAACTAACGGTAGTAAGACCTGTGACCTTTTAATGAGTCAGACAAAGAAGAACACATCACTATTTAACATAGTTTCAGAAGTGAGGATTGAATATTTGATAGCAGCATTAATCTAATGAAATCTTCAGTAGCTTCGAAATTCGACTGACAAAACAACCAGAAAGAAAACAATTATTTGGAAAAAGAAAGGTAAATCACTCGTCTACGGTGACTTTGGGTAAATCTGAGATTTTACTCAGTATCAATTTGATCATAACAGCCCCGAAAGTTTTATTGTAATTGACAGGCCCTATGACCTAATTATAGGCAAACATATTTTAAACGTTGGTTTAATGAAAAATAGGTGACCCTTTTAATATATGATATGCTAATAAAATCCATTCATGCAATTGAAATATGATGTGGAATGTAAATAAATTAAATTAGATGCCGAGCATCCAACGGAAACAAAAAGTAATATGACAAATTTTGTGCATGCTGTAACCTCCAATATTAATCATGGGCTGATTATATTTCAAAACAAACATAGAGATTTAGATTCACTATTGAAAACTGCTGATGGTAGAACGAATGGTAGTCGCAATTACGAATACAGGACGAAACTACAACAGATTAAATGAAACTAGGTTACGTTAGCGCAGAAGAAAACTAAACAGGATTGATGCAAAACTGAAAGTGAATATGAAGAAAACTTCTAATCCTGAAATAGGCCATTGGTGTAGTTTATTTCAAGAATTTAATTTTGAGATAAAACATATTTGAGGAAAACAGCTATCTCATGTTAATCCTTTTAGTAGAAATGCATTATCAGAAGCCGATGACACGATGACAAATATAGCTGAAAATTTTGTTTGTTAGCCTCTAAAGGAAGAAACCCTACTTATGATACAACGTACTGACCAAGAGCTGAAAAGAACTATCAGCATTTTCAACAAGAAACAATAAGATTAAATTTCAGAGGAGAAACAGATAATTAGTAA
The DNA here is from genome assembly GCA_000611955.2 of Stegodyphus mimosarum. NCBI lineage: Eukaryota > Metazoa > Arthropoda > Arachnida > Araneae > Eresidae > Stegodyphus > Stegodyphus mimosarum. The sequence goes on along the minus strand of KK119267.1, from coordinate 442,855 downwards.
TTACGTGTTTAAAAGGCATACGTTTTTTTGAAAACCCATGACGGATGGAAAAGTGAGACATCTCTGTGCAATTCCTAAAGCCATGAGGAAATGTGCAATAGTGAATTTACATGATTTAGTTAGTCACTTTTCTGTAGAGAGAATAGTTAACAAAATTAAGGAAGCGTATTGGTTTCCAGGCATGAAAACTATGTGTAAGAACACATATCAGCATTCATTGAATGTTTTATGAATAAATTGGCAGACGGCAAGCAATAGGGATTGTTTATCCCATAAAATCGGGTAAGAGACCTTTTGCTTCTATTCATATGGACCATTTGGTTCTTTTGTAAAGAGTTCGAGAAGTAATCAAGAACTGTTAGTAATAATTGATAATATGGCAAGGCTGTTAAGAGTTTATGCTGTTACAAGAGCGGAAGATGTGTTTAAGTTTTTGAAGCATTGTGTCAGCGATTTTGATCTGGCGGATGTGTCAGCGATTTTGATCTGGGGGGAAAAAATAAGATGTAATGGAGGATCCTGATTTATTTTTCGCTAATTTAAGCAGTATTATACAAACAATGGAATTCAGTTGCTCATTTAATTCCACCAAACATTCCCAAGCCGATGATATAGTACTTGCGCGTCGATAGAGCAATTATAGGAACAATAACGACAAGCTGTTGGATAAACAGATTGGAATTCCAAAATAAAAGATACAAAAAAAATCTAAACAACATGGTAAATAAAACTACGAATAAGACATAATTTTAAATGTTATATGGATATTCGCTAAGATTTAATGATGATGTGCTTAAAACGTTATCAGATTAAGATGCAGATACATGGAATAACCCGCGAGACATCCAAGAACAAGCGTGAGAAAAATTTTAAGAGCAAGACACGAAAATGAAAGATTCGATAGAGATATCGTATACCAATATTTGAACAGGGAGAAAACTTTGCCATGAGATGTGCTTCTAAACCTACAGATAAACCGACCAAAACACAGCCGAAATATCAAGAACCATTTATAGTAACGAAATTATTACCCAGTGATACTTAAAGGTGGGGATACCAGAAATAGAAGCCAAGGATTGAGATCACTGTTTTACTACCACAGCTCATTAAGTCTACTAAAACGGTGGAAGTGCGAGCTCAGGTTCGATGATTATGATGGTGATAGGGATGATGACGATCATCATACAGGCCGGTTATCAAGCTTGATTCCTTAACGAAATCCACGAAGTCCCGTTCGTAAGGATTAATGATGGTAAATTTTGTTGCAATTAAAGTAAGGGCATTGCTTTTGTATGTCTGTATGCATGTTACAGCTGGCAAGTCCTGGAAAGACTTTGGACGTTTAACAAGCTTATTGAACATTAGATTGAAAGACTTAATGTTCATTATATTAACTTGTTATTAGTTTAGGACTGATAATGAATCCATGTTTTTTCAGATTTATTACTATTTAGTAATAATATAGAGCGAATTTCCATTACAACCAGTGTGAGTTGAAACAATTTCTATCAATTTATGCATGTGTTGTTTTTGTGTTGTGACTTCTCTCACTTGTCTGACAATAACATCAGAACAAGGTCGCGGAATTCATTGCGGCAAGGAGGGCAAGACTGCGTCTGTCGTTGGCAAGAGCCTTGAGCACCATAAAGGTGACATTACGACTTCGCTCAGTTCCGCCCCCCCCAATTTTGATGGAGAGCTTCCCGGGGGGACTGGTCCCAGGGTTTCCTACCACCAACCTCTTGAGAGGACTTTAAACTCGCCGCTTATTTAGAGTGCATCCATGCAGCACGGACACTATACATTTACAAGCATCCATGCCTGCTTCGTTTTTCAAACCTCTTACCTTCCGTACCGCAGTAGGCTACCCTAACCACTATGCAGTCTGGGTGGCATTTAAATAAGTTCATTATAATGCCAGTTCTTTTCAAAATGTATTGTAGAGGCAATAAGATTTTCAATTCTGGTAAATTTAGTCATTTTGTGAAAAATGTGCATTGCCCTCTCTGGGTTTCAATCTTCGGACCTCCTAAATACTCATCGAGTGTGCTTCCAGTTACACCACGAAGGCATGCGGAAAGGAAGGAGAAATAGTTTATAGTGTAATGCATCAGAAATTATGTATCATACGATTAATGTAAACGTAATGTGTATGTTAGATAATGTGCTTTACGAAATTAATACAGAAATGCATAGTAAATAAAAAATTAATTTGGACCTCTGAGCAATCGGAACAATATCTGCGTCAGGATAGTCGAATGTAATCTGCCGACAGATGGCGATGTAATACAGCCGCCGTTAGAGAGTCGAAAATTGAGAAGCGTCAGACAGGAAGGCGCGAACGAAGGCATGTGGATGAGTTAGCATACAGATGGATGTGCATATGTAAATAATTGATTTCTATAATAAACTAAATGTACCCAAGCGTATGACATTTTTGATTATCCAGATAAAGTAGATTTACCATCTAAAAATTCTACATACATTCTAGTATATTTGTTAAATATGTGTCTAAAAAATATTGTGTGGTCTGTGCTGAAGAGTTATTTCATGTTGTATTACAGAGACTAGAGAAAGGTATAAATTTCAGAAATGACGATTTTCAATGGGAATTTTTTTTTCAAATTTGAGCTTTCTCGTAAACATTGTCTGCTAAAAAACGAAAACTGGTGTACAGTTATTTCTCAGTATTCACTTTGAAAGTAATAACACCCAGGAAATGCACTGTTCAAGCTTTTAAACGTTCAGCAAGGCTGACACAACTAAATTACGCTGATCGTATCAATTAAACTTTTGTTGATGAAATATTATCTAAGCCAGTAGTAATTCAAAAATGGTTAAAATTCCATCATCGACGTGGAAGACAAAAAGATGAATTTCGAAATTAGTGACAGTGAATTACAAATAGGTTCAGTAATATAAATCATTGATGCTGTGCTACAAATGAATAATTTAGATTGCTAGGTTACGATGAAAGTAACCTATCATCTGATCTTTCAAGAACCCGAATGCATTCCAATCAGACCTGATCATTTAAAAGAACGTTGCCACATAGTTTAGTTTAAGACCAAGAATTCGTTCGTAGCAGGTGTTGCCAAAAAATCTCAAAAGATTCTTATTTGCAGCCTCAAATTTAAAATTTACATTAAAGGATTTTTTTGACATTGTAAGACGTGTTAAAAAATTAACTTATTGCTGCGAAGCTTGAACAGAACAGTAGACTCCTGTTTGGATGTTTAAAACTATACCAAATGTCGCAAAAGGTGTTCGTGCACGTAATGCTTCAAAGAAAACGTTTGCTACTTCTTCGAGAGGGAGTAGACTCGACCTCGTTCGAACTATTACTTAGTTCTTACATGTAGGATCGTAGACTAGTAAATATAGTTTGGCATACAACAACAACAACGTGCTTCTCGAAAATAGTTGCTGAAAACGATGCAATATTGATATGCTTCATCATTATGCATTATGATAATGCAGTTCTAAATCACGTTTGAAACTATCAGCTAACTGATGCGTGAAAATGTGGCTTGATGAGTGGGTTGTTTTGCTCATGGTCGTTGTATTGATGACAAGGGTAGGTAGTTTCAAAAACGATAGAGTTATTTACTAAAATACAAATTATTTTTTATTTTAATTTCTAAAAAATAAACTTACATATATATTCACCTACATATACGTTATAATTTCTGATAACTGGAAAAAACATTGTTTCAATATCTAGCGTCCTACGCATATGAGGGTAATGGTTTCAAAAATTAATAATAGCTTTGAATATCTTGCTTTTATTCAAAACTAAATACACAGTCCAGTCACATTAATGTGACCATCTGTCAAAAGCCAGAATAACCACCTTTCGCAGAGCGGACTGCTGCGAGACGTGCAGGAAGAGAGTCACATAGGTCCCTGAAGGTGTTCTCTGGGATGTTGAGCCATGCCGACTCTAATGCCGTGGCCAGCTGCGCTAGATTACGCGGTTGAGGATCCATGGCGCGAACAACTCGATCGAGATGGTCCCACAGATGCTCGATTGGGTTTAAGTCAGGTGAGTTTGCTGGCCAGGGGAGGACGGTAAACTCATCCTCGTGCTCTTCGGACCACGCACGTACACTGGCAGCTGTATGGCACCTCGCATTGTCCTGCTGGAAGATGCCATCATCCTGAGGAAAAACAATGCGCATGTAGGGGTGAACATGGTCCGCAAGGACAGATGCGTACTTGTATTGATCCATTGTGCCTTCCACAATGATCAGTGAACCTAGAGAATGCCAGGAAAACATTCCCCAGACCATAATGCTCCCGCCTCCAGCTTGGACCGTTCCGGCAATGGTTGCAGGGTGGTTCCTTTCAGAGGTTTCACGCCTTATACGCCAACGTCCATCTGTCCGATGGAGCATAAAACGCGATTCATCCGAAAACGCAACCTGTCGCCACTCAGTGGACGTCCAGCTGCTGTACTGGCGTGCAAATTCTAGCCTTCGCCGTCGATGAACAGCAGTCAGCATAGGTGCACGAACCAGGCGTCTGCTTCGGAGGCCCAGACGCAGCAATGTTCGCTGAATAGTACTTTGGGAGACACTTTTGGTAGCCCCTTGGTTCATTTTGGTGGTCAGTTGCTCAACGGTAGCCCGTCTATCTGCCCGAACGCATCTCCGCAACCGTCGTTCGCCTCTGTCATCTATGGCCCGTGGTGCACCACATTTGCCACGTCGCTGATTTTGGACAGTCCCATTTTGCCATGCACGGTACACTTTTACCACGGCGGCACGCGAACAGTTCACAAACTCAGCCGTTTCGGAAATGCTTCCACCCTTGGCCCGAAAGCCAATGATCATGCCCTTTTGGAAGTCGGATAAATCGCTTCGTTTCTGCATTACGTCAACGATTGAAATGTTTTCCGAAGCCCTCACACACCCTTTATATACGCTCAACTGCACTGTGCTGCCACCTGCCTTCTGTGATTGGTTATTTAACTCTGACATGGAAAGTACGTGGTGGTCACATTAATGTGACTGGACTGTGTAATTCAAAATCCTTTTCAGCCATTTATTTTAAGATAAAATCATCAGAGAGATTTGGGGATTAAAAGAAATTACAATAAAAGTCTTTTGTAAAGTATACCTATATTATTACTATTATTATTCAGGAAAAATGAGGAGGTGAAATCGGTAATATAAATGCTTGAAGACGTTTTGGGAATTCTCCAAAACTACAGTTGTTGTCAGCAATTTCTAAGCTCTTAAAGTATTTAAATACAAAACTGAACAGGAAGTGAAGACATAATACCTTTAAATAATAAATAAAACTAATACTTTTATAAAACGTGCAGCTAAGCTTACATATCGCCGAAGAAAATAATGCATATAGTTATTCATTACCTTTATACAGAAAATCGTATTTAAAGTAATTCGTTAGTACACAGAAAAGTGTTGTTATTAATTATGGGAAGCATATTTTTTCATAGAACATTTAGAAGAGAAACTCGGTCGTATTCATATTGTATACAGGTACCCCATGCAGAGAGGTACCTACCTCTACGGAAACCTACGCAGCCTAGTCATACCCCTATATTAATCTACACAAACACATACATATATATATATATATACTAATACTATCTCCACTGCAGATATCTGTAACATATGAAATAATAAAACGCTTTGCCCATAAATGAAATATAATTTAATAAAGAGTAATATTTAAAGACATTTTCCAAATTTTGAAGCAATTTTACTTACCAAAGTGTATTTCATAGCTGTTCACTGACTTCGAATGTGAAGAATGAAGTACATACCAACTACAGTTTACGCGTTTGTTTATATATATCTGGAAACAGGAAGAATTTGTTTCCTTAATACATTAAAAAAAATTATATAGCGTGTTCTTGTATTTACCCTTTAAATACAATGTAGCTTTTGCAAATAAATATCATTATCGTGTTACGGAATTTAGTTATTATGATGTAAAAGAACTTTGATACATTTTTGTCGAAAATGTTTATCCATTTCTGGTTTTCCTTTTTAGAGGTATGCACGAAATTTTATTATCATAGTTTAGGAATATAAGTTAATATTTGATATATATGCTTTCAACTTCCACCAATGTGTTGAAAGAGAGTTTGTTGCATTCTCTTTGAAAGTCTTCTAGCAGAATGTGTTGCATGCTTTACTTCCGCTTCAATTTCCTGAATATATTATTGTGTTTATTCCGTTGTGTTTTTCAGCTGTTTGAACGAATGTTTACTACCTTTATTTAAAAAAAAGAAGGAAAAAGTGCTAAAGGATATTTTTTCATTAAATTATTTTTTGTTTGTGTATTTTGTATTACAGTTGTTAATAACAATGTAAGTATTTCAAGGATTTCATATTACTCCGAAATCCTGGAACATTTCCCTCATAAACCTAAATAACATAAATATTTAGTGAAAGAAATGGTATGAAAAGTATAATAGTAATCAGAAGGTTTAGCACATCTTAGATGGATCTTCACATACCTATCACTCTCATACAAATCCCATACAAATACTTCATATACATATCTTTGCATACAAATATTTTAAACGTTTCGATGGCTAAGAACCTGTTTAAAAGATAGCTACATTAATTCAGTTTAAGAGAAGAATAAATTATAATACTGTAGGAACTGTAACTATAAGTGAGTAAGATTATGTAAAAGCGCCATCTAGATAAGGATGTGGTCAGACGAGAGGTTGACGATAGTGAACGCAGACGTGTTAAATTGTGACGATTGTTCTTTTACTTTTCTTTTCTGTCTAATACAAATAAACAAATCCTAGTTTAACTGATGCTTATCATAAACTCTTCCCCATATTTTGGTATCAGAAGTGCTTTCGTGCCCATAGTTGGATAATGTTAAATCACCTGTGCTAGATCCTGATCACCATCGCATGTTGATTAGTAAAGTTCACCTATTTTCAAGAGGATTACAGGTAAGCATTTTACATTTATCAATTTCATTTTGACTGTATAAGTGTTTCAAGTAATAAACATGTCTTAAGAAGGAAATTTTGAAAAATTAAAACGAAAGCGTAGTATTGACAGAAGCAGTACTACTAAACTAATTTCAAGAATCGATGTAGCTTTAGCAGATAAAAATGTTACATGTGATACTATAGACGAACATTTAGAAGTTTTAATAGAAAAAATAAATAACCTAAAGTCTTTAGATTGTCAAATTGAACATTCCATCGATGTAAACGTAATTGAGGAAGAAGTAAACACTAGTACTGATTACCAAAAAAAAATGTCTCAAGTAAACCAGCAAACTTAAACGCTTATTGAAACAAAAGGAAAGTTTTACTTACTCGTCGACATCTGAAAAATGTTTAAGTACTCCGAATGATAGCTTTAATTTATTCTCTGCAGTTACACTTTCTAAATTAACAATCAAACCGTATTCAGGAGACCCAAAATTGTGGAATTAATTCTGGAATTCGTTCGAAACCATCGATCGCAATGATTCACTTTCGAAAATTGAAACGTTTGCCTATTTGAAAACATACTTGACTGGAGAAGCGTCAAGTGTAGTAGCTGGTTTTCAATTAACTGATAAAAATTATGACAACTGTATTAAGTTACTTAAAGATCGTTTCGGTCCAAAAGATATCATCATTGATTCTTTTATGAGTAAACTTTTAAACTTACAAAGTGTTAAAAATTCATCAAATGTTCCAGCTTTGCGAAAGTTATATGATGAGCCCGATATCGCTATACGAAATTTAGATTCATTGCAAGAGGATTCAAAATCCTATGGTCCACTTTTGATTTCAATTGTTCTAAATTTATTGCCAGAAAATCTTGTTTTAGATTTTAAGCGAAACTCATATTCAAAATGCAATGTAACAATTTCTGATCTTCTTTCTTTTCTAAAGTGCGAAATTAAATCTCGTGAATTTTTATTTTTAGCATTACATGACAGAAAAGCGTTTTCATCAAATCCCAGTAACTACCAGTCATCGAAATGTTATAATTGCAATGGTTTGGTCATTTATCTAAATTTTGTCCCGACAAACATCGCAAACATTTCAAATATTTATCTTGTGGAAATTTCGGTCACAAATCCCTTACGTGTGTTAAAAAAACTCAAAAGCAGATTGCTGACAAAAACAACACTCCAACATCTGAAAAAACGAATGCTGTCACATCAATCAACTTTCATTCGCCGAACCTACTCCATAAAGTAATCAAAATTAATGATATATCACTTCCCGCTATCATTGATACCGAAAGCGAAGCAACGGTTCTGTCTAACGACATTTATAAAGAAATAGGGAATTCGCTTTTAAGCGCGTTTCATGATATGCTAACTGACTTCGGTAATGACAAAATTAAACCAATGAGTTATTTTACAGCTGACATTTTAATACATACATAATTATTTACATCTAATGTTTATATCGTTCACAGTAATGTAATGCCATTTGGCGCTATAGTTGGCATAGGCATTCTTAAACAAGGAGAAGTTAATATAAACAAAGATGGTATTCATATTTCTAAACATGTTAAATAAATTGATCCGGAAGATGTATACATCAATAATGTTTCCCTTAATTAAGTATCTAAATTAGAAATAGGTCCCACTGCTACAAAAGAACAAGTTAGAATTATTGAAAGTCTAGTCTCTGATTACAGACCTTTCAAAACCAAAACTACGAACAATGAAATGGCTATCCAGGTTAAAGATAAAACACCTATTTTTCACAGACCTCAATGATTACCTTTTGTCGAAAGAGACATTGTAGACAAGCAAGTTAAAACTTGGTTAACCGACAGCATAATTGAACCCTGTTCTTCCGAATATTCTAGTCAAGTTGTAGTAGTACGCAAAAAGGAATGCAAAACTAGAGTTTGTATTGACTATCGGAAACTAAACAAGAAAATAGTTAAAGATCGGTATCCCTTACCATTAATAGAAGATTTACTGGATAAATTACAAGATGTTCGTACGTTCATCACAGTCGATTTAAAAACTGCTTAAATCCATGTTAGTGTCGACAAAAACAGCTGACATTACACGTCATTTGTCACACATAATGGGCAATATCAGTTTCTACGTGTACCTTTCGGTCTCTGTATCTCGCGTTGTGTATTTCAAAGATTTGTAAATTCCATTTTCAGATATTTAATCCTGCAAGGTGATATTTTACTGTATCTAGATGACATCATAATTCCTGCAAAAGATGAAGATGAAGGGATTTAACGTTTGAAATCCGTTTTCTCAGTTGCATCTGCTTATGGATCTGAAATTAATTTTAAGAAATCTAAATTTTTAAATCGTAGAATTGAATTTCTTGGTCATGTCATTGAGAATGGTCAACTCCTCCCATCTCCTCTTAAAACAGCTGCAGTTATTAATTATCCTGAACCTAAAAGTCATAAAGATATACAAAGTTTCCTTGGTCTTGCGGGAGAGCTTCGTAAATTTATTCTGAATTTTTCCATAATTGCTCAACCATTAACTGATCTCCTTAAGAAAGGTAGATTTCCACTTTGGTAACAGCGAGAGAAAAGCTTTCAATCTTTTGAAACAATGTTTATGTGAAAAGCCTGTAGTCAATAAAGTATATAATCAGCACAGCGATACTGAAATACACACTGATGCAAGTATCCATGGTTATGGTTGTATACTCATGCAAACATCTATGACTGATAACTCCCTACATCCTGTTTATTACATGAGTAAAAAGACATCTGATGCGGAAAAGAAATTTACTGGTTCCGAAATTGAAGTGTTAGCTGTAAATCAAGCTTTGAGAAAATTTAGAATTTATCTTTTAGGAAAACATTTCAAAATTATTACTGTAACGCGTTCAAAATGACAATGAACAAGAAATGCGAAACGCTCAAAAACAAGATAATCACATCCGAGCTATCAAAGAAGTTTTAAAAGTTAAACCTTATGATGACTATTGTGTTAAAGCTGATATACTTTATAAATTTGTAGACAGTAAGGGATTACGTGTTGTTCCAGAATCAATGCAAAGTGATATAATTAAGGACGCAAATCTTCGTGGACATTTCTCTACTAAACGAACTGAAGAACTCATCAAACAAGAATTTTATATACCTAAGCTTAAAGATAAAATTGACAACTATATTGCTAATTGTGTTCCCTGCATACTGATTAATCGTAAATGTGGTTAACAAGAAGGTATGTTGCATTTATACCAAAACAGTATGTACCACTTCCTACATATCACATTGATCATTTAGGACCACTCCAGAGTACTCATAAAAATTACAAGTATATATTTGCTGTTATTGACTCTTTCGCAAAGTTCGTATTACTTTGCCCAATAAAATTTACTGATAGCGCCAAGTAATATCTAAATTGGAAAATCAAAAATTTGTCTTTGGAAATCCTTCGCGTATAATTTCAGAAAAAGGCTCAGCATTTACTACAAAAGATTTAAAAGATTATTGTTCAATCAACAATATGCAGCACATTTTAATTACTACAAGACTACCTCGGGCCAATGGACAACTTGAAAGATTGAATTCTGTCACAATTTCTGTTCTCTCCAAATTATCGATTCAAAATCCCTCAAAAAGGTATACACAAGTCGGTGAAGTTCAGCAAATGATCAACTCAACATACCAACGCATTATCAATACAAGTGGCTGAAAATCTTAAAACTTATAGTCTGCGACGTAAACCATCCCCTAAGTTTGAGCCTCAGGACCTAGTGGCAATCAAGCGTACACAATATGGACCTGGTCTTAAACTGAAATCCAAGTTTGTCGGACCCTACAAAATCGTGAAAATCAAGCCAAATGACACTTACGATGTTGAAAAATGTGTTTTCTTCGATGGATCTATGAAAACAAACACTTGTGCCGAATTTATGAAACCTTGGACTTCATCAGAATATATTACATAAACTTTAGTGTTTTATGAACATTTTCTTATATGAACTGATCTACAGCTTTGGACTTTAATTCTATCAATCTTTTCTTTGATTATAATGACTAACTATTATTTTTTTTTTTATTTTTCTAGGTGCTGTTTTTAGGAGATCCAGATAGAATATTATTTTCATTTATGTCTATAATTTAGTATTTTCATTATTTACTAGTGTTAATATTTTCATTTTTAGAGTATTTTATATGCTAAATTTAACAGTTTGCTCTTGTCATCTGAGGGCAGATGACGATGTTGGATGGCCGAATTATGTAGGAACTGTAACCGTAACTGAGTAAGATTATGTATAAGCGACATCTAAATTAGGGTGTGGTCAGACGAGAAGTTGGCGATAGTGAACGCAGACGTGTTAAGTTGTGACGATTGTTCTTTTACTTTTCCTTCTACTGTAAGTAAATAAATCCTAGTTTAACTTCATGAGTTGTAGTGATGCTTATCATAAGTTCTTCCCCATAATACATATTGAAAATGAATAAGTTTAGCTACTCGGCAAAAAATATATGAAACATTCCAATTAGCAGTTCATTCTTACTTCATTTAATATCGCTTAGAGAAACAATGTTCTCTTCTACAGAAAATTATCTTTAAAAAAACTTGTTTACGCGAATAATATTTGCCTTTGAAAAACAGCAAATTAGAAGTCGTGTAATCAAAGGCTGCGCTTTGTTTTGTATGGAAATCTTCAAACTGAAAATTTAAAGTACGACGACATGTAATTTTACAGTTATTTAGCTATTCATATATTTGTCGAAAAAGGTACTTTTGATAAACATGCAAGAATATTCTCCCTCTCTATGGTAAAGCTGACTCGGAACCTAAACTCAAAATTGCGAGAACAGATACTTTTCTAACCGAAACGGAAACCTTTTTCTTGGCAATCTTCCATTTCGTATAAATGCGCCCTTTAACTTCTTTCTATGTGTTACTTGGACGCTATTTTGCTGTGCTCTCTTCCTATCACAATAATATTATAACAAAATGCCGAGCCGCGGTAAAATAGCTTCCCCGCAAAGCGGGTTTAGGGTTACCAGGAAATAGCAAAGAGAGGCAGGGTTGCGAGATTTGGAGCGAAATCACGCATTTGGCTACAAAATAGCAATATACCATAGACGGAGGGAAAACATTCTAGAACAAATTCTTACTGGATTGACCCAGAATGTTCTCGAAAGTAGGCCAAAAGATATATAAATTCTGCCTGTGTGCGGAGTAACAGTATATCGTAGTGCATCGTCAGTGTATTGTCAAATTTTATCTTGAATGAGTTCAACTCCAAGAGCGATCGACTGAGTGAGGATTTGTACTTTAGTGTTTTGCCGTGAAGCTGTCTTCACCGTTATAGCTTGATAGACTGAAGGCTGTGTTTCTGATTGTTTCAGCATATTTGTCGTAGTTTTTTTAAGAATGTAAACATGATTTTGGAACTGTCCTGAGTAATGCTGGCTAAATAAATTGTGTTTTGATTCTTTATTAAGCGTTGCCATCAATCACTCCAAATCCACGAACCCCGCAGTACGCAAAAATATTAAAAAAATAAATTTTCTTGAATAGTCATGATTAGAGTACTAAGTAAACTATGGCCACAAATGTGAATTTAAATAAAAATGGATTTCAACTGCCAAGTTTCCTACTTAGATTAGCATGCTAAGTAATCAAAATTTTCCTCTCCAGTATGCCATCTACTTCTGAGTCTACCTACATCTGTAACTTCCAAATTTGTTTCATTACACGAATACACAAATCACAAACACACACACACACACACACACATATATATATATATACATGAAATCGGTATTTACTACTCGTACTTCAGAGATGGTTGTCTAGGGGCTTCAGTAAACTAGCCCGATTTATAAATAACTTGAATATTTAATGCAAACACGAATAGCTATCACACACTATAAAATCATCACATTCGTAAATGGAAACAGATGAGATTATTTACAGATGTATATAAGTTTGCGTCTTAGAATGTCGTGTCATGGAAGCGTCTTTCTTCTTAATGAGGTAATCGTCTTAATAGCGGACGATGTCTTCTATCAACAGAAAAAAAAAAAAGAAAAGTTCTTTCACACAGCTTGCACTGCCATCTGATTGTTCCGTTGTTGTAAACGATCACATTCCACACACAGACACATAGAGAGAGAGAGATTCCTTAGAGACTTCTCCAGAATGCAGCGCCTACATTTAAGAGGTGGAACTTAAATGTGAAATGTTATTTGGATTCCGTTTTATTTGTAATTTACAGATTAGCCGATTGATCACATCTCTGTAATAATGATTAATTTTCGAAAGACGTATTTGAGCGTTTTCATTTAATATGCCCGCTTTTTTGAAGATAAGCTACCATATTTGAATAAAAGTTTGTCCCAAATTAAGTCGAGAAGTGATTTTGATAGGAAACACAGGTTTATAATTAAATATTATAATTTTTTTATTGTTTCATATAGTATACGATTATACAGTAATCGAGCAAATCAAGAAATCTAATTAATAGCAAATCGAGTATATGGTCTCCACCACTTTGCTGGGATATACTGACTCTTTTGTTGAAATTTTCCATGACCGTTATGCATAAATGTGGCTTAATTTCATTGATACAGCTCTCAGTTTCTTTTTTCAAATCTTAGGTGGTTATGGGCTTTCTTAATCACTTTCACATCTTGCAATTTAGGCACGAAAAGTTAGATTATCATATCGCGATAATGAACACCGATAACTGTCCCTCAAAAGACGTATTTTCGAAGAAAAATAGTTCGATGATGTCCCCAGCTGAAAATTCGCACCAAGCAGTGTTGATGCGTTTGTTTCTCAGCCACTGACGGATTTTCTGAAACTCTAGAGGGACAGTTTTGTCGATTAAGCAAGACGTCAAAGATAAAAATGGCCCTCATCGCTGAAGATGATTTTGTTCGAAAAATCAGCATCACGTTGTTGTTCCAGAATCCATTCAATGAACTCGTTTCTCTGTGTGGTCAGTAGGCATCAGTCCATGAGGCAACAGAACTTTGTAAACATTAAAATACAATTATTTTGTGAAAATACACTCTAGAGAGCTTCCCGAAAAGTCCAATTCTTAACCAGGGTGCGAATTGATACCGCTGGAAACTCAGCAAGCTCTCACAAACTGCTTCGATGTTATATGTTGCCCAACTTATTGAAGGACGGCCAGAATGTTGAAGCTAATAACTTTGAACTGCCAGCTGTCATGCCTTTTTTCTTTCGTTGGCAATTCTTTATTACACGAATGGAGCAAACTTCGACTGTTGCGTGAATTGTGGTACACTCTTTATTAATTATGAATCTTTAACTTCCATAATTAACCAGTTTTCGCAAATAAACTTAAAATTTATTAAATCAAACAAAATATAAAGCGAATTTTTTACATTCCCTTTTAAACAGATGAGGGAATTTAAAGTTGTAATTTTAAATTTGGACTTTTAACAAATAAATAATCTGAATGCTAGTCACGAATATTGAATAAATATACTTTTCTCCTTTTAGAGCTGCTAATATTTAAGCAATGAACTGGAGTTGATGAAGGTTTATGAAATTATTAAGATAATCTCAATAGTTTTGGGTTAAATTCTCATTCTTATCATTGAAGACGTAACTTAAAATTTAATAAAAAATTATTGAGAGCATCCTAATAATTGCTTTAGTTTTTTTATAAACTATTTTTCTGTGTGTACATATATAAGATAATTACACATAATATTTTATTGCACATCCGAGTGCATTCTTTCACGTTTCGCATTGTGTGTATCTAACATATAATTTATTATTTTATGTATGTCAAAACATATTTTAAAATATTCCTTATCAGATACAAACACCATAAATAATGCGCGTATACTCTATGTATGTATGAGAGAAATGCAGCGAAAAAATACAAACCTTCTCTATTTTCTAATAGTTTTTCAAACTAAAGGTTTCTTAAAAAAAATCGAGCCCAAAAATATTATATTGCAAGATTAATGGAAAGGCAATTCTCTGCTTTTCTTCGGAAGAAAAAAACCCTCAATTTCGTCTTTAAAGGAAAAGTTTTTTTTGTCGGCATTTAAAGGTCTGCCCACCCCTTGGCCATTCTGAAGTGGCTACTACCGCAGATCAAATAGCTCTGCTCCTTGCCTCATCAAAATTGCGTTTCTTTTCAGGGTCCTGCTCAGACCATTTGTTGTTGCAGGGAATTCATTGTCGTCTCTTTCAATAGCCTGGGGCGGACGGAAGCATTCTCAGTGCAAAAGGATGCTTAACGTCATAAGTCAACGGAGATTTTCTCGCTCTCCTGATGCGAAAGAGTAGAGTTTGCTTTTGTAAGGTATTTCTATAGGTTCTTTTTGTTGAAGCATTTTGGTTTTGTTTGTCTGTTCTGTTTATCTTTGAATAGTTGGAGATAGGATGTCTCCTTTGTGGCACTTTTCACTATCGTTTAGAAAGAGCTACGTTATTGAAAGTATGTCCTGTAGTGTCATTTTTGTCAATGCATGAGGAAACCACAAACCTGAACTGAATGCTCTACATTTTGGTTAAATTGGGTGGATGGAAGTGATATCTGTATTACAACGAAGGTGGAGAGGAGAAACTTCAAAAAATCAACTGGAAGAGTTCGCTTTTATCTGCGAGACATTTACTGTTTAACGAAATTTTATTTTTATCCTAATCAATTGATATCTGTCTTATAAAATTCGCTATTTACGATTTCCTTCGTCACAAAATAATAACTGCATCTTTATAGAAAGGTTTTAGATTTAAAATTATAGGAACCTTTGAGGAAAGAATTGTCTGAATTAACCTGAAAATTTTAATCTGAAATCAAGCATATGTGTAATTGTCTTTAAAACATCTCGTTCCTGTAAAGTTTTATGAATCGTTTTTTTATAAAACTATAAAACAACAATGAACATTCTCTTTCTTATCTTAACTCATTTTCATTTGTATCATTTAGTTTTTCATTATTGGCATTTAATATTTATGAGAGATGCTTTCAGTTACCCTTGAGCTCTTTTTGCAACCGTGTTCTTTCGATTAATCCATTTCTCAAAGACGAATCTTTATTTCTATGCATGCCTACTGCTTTATGGACCTTTGACTACTAAGACAAAAGATTGCCGAAAATGAAATCAAATAGTATGAAGAATAATATTAATTTTCACATACAAGTGTTTGCAGAACATTAGGTAATTCCCATTTAACATAAACTTCAGTACAAAACCTGAACCACAGCTATCATATTTACACCACATAGAAATGCTTGAAATATTTAAATAAAACCTTGAATCAAAATGCAGTGCTGAATGTATGATTATTAAATATTCGTTATTATTAATGGCAAAAATCTATAATTTTTAATTTAAATATCTCTGTCAAATTTTGTTGTAAGGAAATCAACTGTTTTGTGCTATTTCAAATGTAAATATAAAGCTTACTATATATAACTACATGGACAGAGGGATAGTAACAAAATTGTTTTAAATAAAAAAAAATGCTGAGTCGTAAATGTTTTGCATATGAAAGGGGATTTTTACGATCAACGGTTGCGAAAATAAGAAACACGTAATAACAGTGTTTAGTAGATGTTAAATCTGAAACATATAAGCTGCTTTTAATGTACGCTTTTCCTCTAAGTTAGGAATATTGTCATTCTTTCCTTTTGCTTATCCTTATGAATTATTATTCATCGTTAATAAGTACAGATGGGCGTCGGCGGCAAAAGTCACGAAATCTTGTTAAAATATCTGCCTAATACCATCTGATAAATTTTTAATATAAATTGTTGCCTTCTACTGTAAATTACTGTAACGTTCGACAAAGATTCATTTGATCTGTATTAGTAATCGTATGATTGAAGTAAACGTTAACTTCTGCTGATTAATTTATTAACAAGGTTACATATTTTGATATATAGAACTGATTTATGATGCTGTGAAAAGGATATGATATTAGATCCATGCCAGCCTTTTAAATAGTTTGTTTATAAAAACTGAAAAAAGCAAGACATTAACATTTCTTGTAGTTACGATTGAAACAGTTGACTTGTCGTACATTTCTCTGTAATCGTACATTTCGGGTTTTATGATCTGAATTTCGGTATTTTGAGTGTTCCTTTCCTTTTTAACCTAATGCAAATTGCCTTCTGTAATAGTACTTTTGCATATATTTATTTAATTATCTATTTCAGCTACAAGCTCTTCGGTCTTGAAAGCACAATCATTAAAATAACAAAATCAGTATCATTTTCATTTAAATAAAGAGTTAATAAATTCCTCCGCAGAGAAGGGAAATTAGCAAAATAAAAAATCAAATACCGATTAAAAAATAACAATAAATACTTTTGGAGTATTATTTAACTGAAGGCGTGGCTGAAAAATAAGGATAAGATGATTTTACTGAAAAGTAAAACACTAGTTAATACTGTATATTCAGACAAATATGTGAAGGCAGAACGTAATAGAACATTGCAAATTTGAATGTAAGCAGAGCATAAATCCTGAAACCAAAATTTTCAAACATTACAGGGTATCTCCTTGAGCAATCTATCAGATTGCTATTTAGGAATAAAACAACGTATAACTTTGGTACTGGTCACACTTTTACAAAGAAAATTCAAAGATTTTTGTAACAAGTTACACAACCTCTGCATGCACACGAGAGGTTGCGTGCAAAATATCAGTCCGATACTCCATCTTTGTTCATGTGCTGTGCAACTGGCATGACACTGCAATTGTTAAATTTTGTCTTCCGGTCTGTAATGCTTGACACTCTCGAAAGATAGAAGAAGCCAAAGGGGTTTATGTCAAGTGGACGTGATGGCCATGGAAAGGTTCCAGGCCTTTTGATCCATCTGCTAAAGAATGTCTTGTCAAAAATAGCAGACAATGTCTGCAGTGGTAGCGCTCAATCCGACTATAAATGAACTGTACCTGAGACTCCTCCAATAGAGGGCAAATGTAATTAATCAATGTATCGAGGTAATTCCAGCTATTATTTTTTGCTCTTGGACGAAAAGTGGTCTTAAAATATTATCATGCAGCATTCTACATCAAATGTTTACTTTCGGGTTGTCTGGCTTCAACTCCTTTTGTAAAATGAGGTTTGTCGGATCACCAAATCCTCACATTATCTGTATATTAAACCAAAAAAAGTATTTTATAAAACCTTTATTCATGTAATAACATCCCAAAGGTTTAGGGACTACTTTTTACAATAGTAATTATAGATTAAATGTGTTCAGGAACTTTATGGAAACCCTTTGAAACATTTCAGCTCAAATCCCGAGGCTTGCAGATGTACCCTCATCAGCCATGTAAGGCGGACTGGCATTCCGCTAAAGAAAGGAATATATTAAAAGAGATCACAAGTAACTTTATTAGAAAGCCATAATAAATTAAATTTTTAAAATGCATAGGTAAAACAGATTACAGATTATTACAAATATAAATATTTTGACTTTAAGATATATATATATATATGTTATATATGTGTGGATAAAAGTTATGAAATGAAAATTATGATTTAAATTAAAAATATTCCTTTAATTCCTCATTTTAATTTGAGTATCTACTCTCTAAATTTAATTTGAGAATCCCCTCTCTATCCTACTTCTAAGAGTAGCAATAAATTTTCTGAACAGGGCCATTTCTAGATAAATCCCTATAATATGACTTTTACATAACAATTATGATGTAGCTAATTCAGTACTTAACTCAAAATTTTGGAAAACGAAACCTTTGTCTTAAGGTTTCATATTAGATAGCTATGCACTTTGATTCTACCCCTTTTTTTTCGCTAAAAATCCGCCTCACTGCTCTCATCTTATCACAACAGTATCAAAACTCTAAATGCTCTTGAACAGACATAAGTTAGAGTGCGAACTGAATTGAGGTTGCATATATCAAGTGATATAAAGATTAATCTGCCTCGGTTGTCACTTGCTCTTCGTTATGGGTCAACACGCTTTGAATGTGTGTAATCAATATTACTACAAAATTATTACACACAAACACACACACAGATACTATAAAATTTGAATTAGATGAATTTTTAAGAATGATCTAAATTAATTTTTTAGAAATTGATGCGCTGGTGAGTTGTTAATTATTTTCTTTAATTTATGAATATAAATCAGAAGTATAAAAAATCAAGAAACTACCATATTCAACCATTTTGCTAGGATTACGTTTAAGAAGAAATCTACGGTTGGAGTTGTTTATAGGGTTGCCAGTTGGTGTGCGGACAGATAAGTGTTACTCATTCCCTATTTCTAATCATAATCACTATATGCACTGCTTTCACTTAATTTCATTTCAGATTTTATTTTGTTTCTTCCCCTTTGAATATAATGATCTCCGATGTACGCAGTGATAATATTTTTCATATTTAATAGCGCCTTTAGTTGCAATTAAATTTCAGGGTTGTTTTGGACTATCACAAAAAATTGAAGCGCTTCTCGGGTTCCATAGTTTTGCTTTGATTCAGTAGACTACGGCAAAGCACACTAGGGCAATCTACCTCAGGGGATGGATGCGTTCGTGGTGGACGTTTTAAGGGAAACTGGCTCATATGCACCAGATTTTATGATGTGATAAGTGGAATGATTTTAAACTTTTACTTGCTGAAAATAATGAGTATTAAATAATTTAAAACTTTTATATCAGTTTCCTTTTAACATTTCAGCAGTTTGCTGTAATTTATTTCTTTAGCTAAAGCCTCATTTTCACAAACTTTGGTTTTATAAATTTGTTTTGTTTTCAAAATGTCATAATACATTTATATTCATTTAAAAAATTGTGCCCTGGTGAGTAGTGGTTAATTTTTTTATTTACATTATTTGTTTAATCATAACCGCTTCCGGTCTTGATTTTATTTTCGAATGTCTTAATTTTCATCTTAAATTTCAAATCAATAATACATATATATATATATTTGTTATCTCTTTATATTTGTAAAGGGAAATTTATAAAAATTTTTGCAATTTTTCGAAACATTTTGTCATTTATTGTAAAAGCTGCAAAAAAAAGTTAATCTGGTTAAGATGGTTAATTATTATTTATATTGTAATTAAAATCAAAATTCGCTTTTATTCCTAATGATGGATTAAATTTAGATTTAAATATTTAATTTTTAGATTATGTAACAATTTATATTGCATGTTTATTTAATAACATCTTAGTTATAATTTAAAGTGATAGTTTATTTGCTTTTTAGTTTTTCAATAAACAAAATTTATTCTGTAATATATGCATATTTTCTGCTACTTTTGTGTAAATATTCTTTGCGAATAACATATTTTCAGTCATTTTTAGAGAGCATATTTGCATATGTTTCATTTAAGTATAAATAAATGAATAAAAAACCTAACGAAAGACAATTTAGTTCCCTTCCCCACCCTTATTTAAATTTTTCACAATTCAACAAATTTCTAAACGTTCTACTATTGCTTTTGCATTACGTGTCTTACGTGTCGTCTTTGTCATTAAAGTCACTTTCACTATTCATAGAAATAATGATTAATTCTTCAACAATTTTGAATTTTCGCTTCCGTGCTTAAATATTTCGTTTCGCAAGTGTGTTTGCACAGCTGATTCACCTGATGATCTGTTAGTTATTTTTTATATCCGTTCAAATATTTTACTTTTTTTTCCTTCATGTGCACAAGATTTCAGAAATCCTCAGTAGTAATTCTTGCTTTTCTTTCTCTAAATTATGTTATAAAACTTTTTATCTTCTTTTGCGATGTAGTATTCAATATTAAAATTTCAGTTTAACGTAAAGTAAAAATCAAAAACTCAGTTTAAAGTAAATTTATGGACTAAAATTGTTTAACGATTATTATCCACCGGGTAAATTTCAACTGTAACTATACTTCTGAAGTCAAATCTCACCCATGACAGTTCGCTAGATTGCAAATTCGCCTCAGTTTTATGGGGGTTTGGGAATTTTTTAAGAATGCAGATTAAATATCGGCCATTTTTCCAAAGAACTTCTTCCACAAAAATCTCTAGCTCTAATTACATAGACAAAAACTGCCAGGATCAGTCGTCTGAAAAGAACCAGCCACTAACCAAATAATAGTGCTGCAAAAGGAACAAATAAATAATAAAAAGAAGAAAAGTGTATGATTTTAGATCATTCAGGTAACATAAGTATTGTAACTTTACTGCATTTACATTGGAGACAAGAGAAATGAGCGGGCACGAACGTAGAATCACTACAGAATGCGTTCAGAAGCATATATTACTTTGCAAAATGCAACTGATACTAACAGTATGCGTAGGAAATATGTTATCTAATCTTACTTAGGAAATATGATTTCCACGCGTACTAATGCGTGAGTGTAATTTTTATGTGACTGATGCTAACAATATGCGCGACAAGTCTGTTGCCAACGCATCGGCAGGAACTGAGTGTTGTACGTGTATCAATACCGTGCTTGCGACTTTTAAACAATTATTTTATTTATTTTTAAAAGTCTTCCTTTCTGCCTAGAATAAGACCTTGTACCTCTAGCTGGAATTCCCTATTCTGAAACATTCCAATTCATCTACTAGTGCCAGTTAGAAAGCTGCGTCGATGAGAAACCATGCTTCTAATCACAAGAAGATCCATCTACTATGTTTCGTAAATCAATATTCAAATAGCACATACTTATTTGCTCTCGTTGTCGCATCTCTTGTCGTCGAAAAGTACTTGTGTTCATGTATGAACATCAAGAAGATCCATAGCTGTCTAGGCACAAAAACATTTGTGGAACAAGCATAGTTCTGCTTGTAAATATCTCTTGTTGGTGAAGTCTTCTTGGAATTGGTGAAGTAAAGAATATATTGAATATTAGTTTATATATTGCTGCAAAATATGCGATAGCAAGTTAAAACATAGTTGGGGCTCTTCTGATCTAAATGAACAGAAAGCTATCAGCAGAAGGAACTGCATCAAATTCAGTTCATAATTCCACAATATTCTGACACTGCGACTAGCATTAAATATGTTGTACTTCCCACTTTAACTGTTTAATACATATACTAATATTTTAGAAAACACTTTTAACACCTGTTATGACTTTTCCGAAATCAAAATATGAGCACATATGAACATATGAACTTTATAGGGAGCCACTGTTCTAAAATAAAATCAAATGCTCCTAACCAATTTTTTGATAAGAACAGCATCAAATTATATGAATAGGCTTTCTGAATTATTATTATTACTTTACTGTTCGTCACGATTCATTTAGTTCCTTCATTCAGTTAAAAGGAAATTTACTTATTTCTTAACATTTGGAACAAGCTGCTATGTTAAAAAACCTACTAAATATTGTGCAGGGTTTTCCTTATTTTCCATAACAAATTTATTTTAAGCTTGATGCCTTTCCTGAATCTCTCAACTTCCCCTTGCATTTTCTCGCCAGGATGTAAATTTAAGCGAAGTGAATTTAAGTTAAGTGAAGTGAATATTTAAACGGATAAAACTCTGAGTTTATTCAGATCGTGTTTTCGCTAGCCAGCGCACGTTTCGTTGCTGTCTCGCTGTTACGCTATTGATCCTTTTGGCCATTTCGGATTATCGTCACGCCTGTTAGGTTTTTGAGAGTCAACCTGTTAGGTGTAAATTAACGTGCTAATCTAGCACTATTCTATTTTAGATTCGACTTGAATTATATTCTACATTTAAGTTTCTCACCGTAGATTTACAGTGTTTTGTAACTCACGAAGATCGCGCCTTTCTGTTAAACTTTGAATTAATAAAGGGTTAATTTTCACCCTTCTTCTGTGCTGGTAATTTATTCACGCCTGTGTGAGAATTCGACAAGTTCATTGTAGGATCTACAGCTATTTATGTGGAGTAATAGAGACCAATTGGGGAGCAACAGTAGAGAAGAATTGGTATTATGATAAGAATTTAAAAAATAGTTGATAATGATTAAGTGTAAAATATTAATCCTTTCGAAGTGTTGCAAAAAATCTCCAATTAAATTCACTAATTTCTTTAAAGTTATTTGATTATTTTCAGGTTTCTATCAATTCATTTTCTGAGTTAATTAATTTTCGCAATCATTTAAACTTTAAAACGAAATTAACTTTTACAGCCATTCAACGCGTTTTTCCTTCAGACAGCATAATATCCTTGAAATACAATGAAAGGGATAGCATAGGCTTAAAAAACATCCATCAAACACAATTTTTCAATATTTGATAAGCCGTCAAAAATGTGTGAATACGAAACTCGATATTTCAAAGCTCATTAATATTAATAAGGTAGTTATTGATTAATTTGCATTTTAATTCATTATGTAGATCGATGTAAAACGAGATATTTCTTCGAAATAAATGAATGAAAGCTGCCGGGATCGAGAGCGCGAAAGTTTTACGTTTAAGTGAATCCTATCTAGCTAATGGTTATATCCTTTTAAATCTTCTCCTTCCAACTCGCTAGGGAACATCCATCTTAATCAATCCATAGACGTATATGTCGAGGGATACTGAAAGTGTGAAAGGTGGAGAAGGTTGATGAATTTCGATGGCAGGGAATTGACTAGTCTTGAGACATTCTTGCATTAACGATGATGCTGAAATCTTTCTCTCTGCCAACTAAATTGCTAACTCCCCATTTGAAATATCGCAATTAGAACACAAGGAATACCTTTTATTTATAAGGACTCCTTTGTATCTAAATGTAAAGAGGTTTTAGAATAATAATTAATGTAGCAACGTGTTTTAGAAAATGAAAATATATTTTTTACTGATAAGCATTTTAAGTGAACAGTAGCTAACCGAAAAACACCTAATTTTAGTTTTGTATATGCATTTTTTTCCAAGATTCCATGGGTAACAAACCCATTTCTTATCTGACGCCTGGAAACGTTCTTGTTTCATTGTTCTTTATAAAAATAGATAAAAATATCTTTTACCTAATTAAGGTGATAAAATATATCTTTTACGTAACTGAATGGTCAAATGAATTCTTTCTATATTTTTTATATTGTGTGACCAAAGGTAGATGGTTCAAATTATAGTTTATTATCAAGTTATGAATATTTTTAATTTTCTCTAGTTGTATCCATAGTTATTTCCGGCATAGCTCCTTTCGTCTCAAATTCTTTTAACACTTTCACCGCGGCAATGGCTGGCTATTTTCCCACCTTCTGCGCTACGAGTCTGCGCCAATTTTCGCAGTGCTAAAATTGAAACAAAGCACAAATTTCTTTAAAACTTGTTTATTTTGAAAAATAATAATCAAGTGTAATCAATAACAGTTCTCACTATAATGATTTACTTGTATTCAGAGACGTAGTAATAATAATAATAATAAAACAAGAAATAAAAATCCTGAATATTGCATAAATTAGAATCTCTCTGAACTATGGCATTTTTCAAAGCGAGGTACTACAGAGAATGCTGGCTGTGGTATGCATGTTTTGCACAGATAACGAGTCTCTCAGCGTATTTTGGGCGAATTACATACGACACGCTTCCGTGTTCGCGTTGCCTTACTTGAGGTTCCTGTTATTATGTCCAAGTACCCCTGCTAAAAATGCTCCATAGAAACCAGTGAAATTTTTTATGGGTACCCATAAAATTCTATGAGTTTCTGTTGACTTGTTGATTGGTTTCTGTTGGTCTCTGTGGATTTTTCCTACTGGTTTCAAAATGCCCCATAGAAACCAGTAAATCTTTCTGCTGGTACCCATAGAATTCTGTTGATATCTACTGACTTTTACTGGTTTCTATTGATCTGTGTGGGTTTTTCTTACTGGTATTATCTGACACCCATACAACCAACTTCAATGTCAGAATTTATACTGGTTTGTATTGGTTCATATTGATTTTCACTGGTTTTCTTACTGGTATCAGTATAATAGAAATAGATGCCAAATAAATCTTCTGTTGGTTTATATCAGTTTATTTTAATAATTTTCTAACTGACATCAAGACTTCTTCTAAACAATGAAATTAATACTAGTGTCAGTAAACCTAAATTCATTGGTATTGTTGTCTACTGATTGTTTTAAATTATTTCTTTATTTATTTTTATTTCATTTATTTGAATACTGTTGAAAATAAGGTTATTTATGTTTTGTAACAAAAAAAAAAAAGCTTTAAACCCTCTCTTCTCCACCTCTTCTCTAAGACGATCAGTATTTCTAAGAATGAAAATATGATCTCTTTAAGACAGAATAACCTGGAAACGCAGGTGGTCGTTTTAGAGAGGTTTTTACTATATATGCTCATTTATTTGATTTCTTAAAAACTTTTGTCGGAAACAATAACAGTAATCATATACACCACACACAGCGAAGTCTCTCTAAGGCGACCAGTCACTCATAAAAAGGCATCTTTGCAAGTGGTAGCCTTAGATAGGTGATGCTCAATACCAATATATATTTATGTTCTCATAAATACGTTTATCTTTTAGAGGTGGTCGTCTTAAGGAGGTTGCCTCTAGGAAACGAATATCTCTAAGGCGACCAGTCACAGTTCCAGAATTTTCTTTGCGAGTGGTAGTCTTCAATACCAAAATATACTTATGTTTTCAGAAAAACTGGTCTCGTTTAGAGGCAGTCATCTTAGGGAGGTATTTTCGCCAAGAGTTGGTTCTCTGAATACACACACATACACACTTATATATGCATATATCAACATTTCTGATATTACAAATAAACACCGGTATCAACCACCATCTCTTTAAGGCGACCGCGTTCAAAATTATTTTCTCCGCATTAACGTGAGGAAAAAAATTCCCATCCCTCCACCGCTCTCAGAAGAAGCTATATGGCGCCGTTCTAATTAATGTTGTTATGGAATGTTTGTGTTATGGTCTTGGCGGAAAGTGGGCTGTAGTTATGCAATAAATAATTTACTATATTACAATTTTTACTATGTTTTGCTGTTTAGATGTTTACAATGAAAAATAAAATACCAACATTGACTGTGAATATGAAATAATATGAAAGGAAATAACAGTAAAGCCATGCACGTGTAATCGTATCTAATGTATTCAGCGAACTTTGCTGACAGTTAAATATTTCTGAAATGAATTTTCTGTGCGTGAAATTGATTTTCTATCTTTACTTTTATCCTGTAAGACAATGTGCTTAAAGACTGAAAAGTAATAATTTCAGACTTGATAATTTGGCTCAGTACTTTTACATCAGATACACATTGCATTCTACTAAACTGTATTTTTGAAAATTTGTTTTATGATTATAATTTAGAAATACTTTTTAATTCTTGTTCATGTAGATCTTTATCATTTGAATATTATGTAATAATAAATTTGAGCATACCTTACTTGAAAAGGTCTTGTATGATTCAATTTTCAATTTTTCGACTTACTTATTGAATGAGGTAGCCAAGACATACAAGCCAAGGAATCTTTTTTGCATTAATAAAATTGTGTGAAAATTTAGATGATCATAATATACTGGTTATCATAAATTAAGGAAAATAAGCCAAACCGTGTAAAATTTGAATGTGTTGCCAAGTAAGAGTAGCTGAGTAAAACTGCAGTATGCAAATTAGTGGCGCTGCACTTGGATACGTCATCTGCGAGAAGCATAAAAGTCCATGCTTGAAAGCAAGCCCACATATTTCACTGTGATAGTGACATCAGAAATCTGAGATAGTCAGTACGTAACAATGACGTCCAGGCAACATTTGCCTGCAGAATTACGATGGAGAGCCATTGGGAGACTAGAGCCAGGACAACGTAAACAGAAGTGAAGAGATGGCTAAATGTAAGTCGTTCTGTGGTTCATAGACTTTGGAGGCAATTTCAAACCACAGATTCGGCATCTAGGAAGTTCAGATAAGGACGGCCAACTGCTACGACGAGCGCCGATGACCGATATTTGACATTATGTGCACAAAGGAATAGAACCGCTACTCCAACTCTTCTTAGATCCTCCCTTGATGCAGCCACCGGAAGGTTGGTGTCAACGTCAACTGAGCGTAGAAGGCTTCACAAAGATGGTCTGTATGCGAGGCAACCAGCCATTTGCGCGCCTTTCACGTCACGCCATAAAAGTGATCGTTTATAGTGGGCACGACAACATATCCTGTGGACGCCTGATCAATGGAGGGCTGTTCTCTTTACGGATGCGTGCAGGTTTAGTCTAGAAAGCGATAGTAGACGTTATCATCCGTCAAACATCCGTGAAAGAGTTGCATACGGAAGAGGCAGTGTCTGTGTTTGGGGTGGCATCTCTTTGGGTGGACGCACAGACCTCCATGTCTTTCCAAGGGGACCGTGAATTCTCAGGTTTATAGAGATGACATCCTTGATTGTTATGTGCGCCCATATGCCGGGGCAATATGTGATGCTTTCCTGTTACAGGACGACAACGCAAGACCACACAGGGCTCGCATCGTAGATGATTATCTTCAACAGGAAACAATAATGCGCATAGAGTGGCCAGCTCGATCCCCGAACTTGAATCCTATCCAGCACTTTTAGGATGCTTTAGGGAGACGTCTACCTGCTCTTAATCCGCCCTTTCAGACCCTTGCCGCGCTTGCAAGTGCTTTGTAACAGCAATAGTTCTCGCTTCCTATGGAAATGATAGACCGCATAATTGAAAGCATCACACATCGCTGTATGTGCTCTATTGCTTCTAGAGGTGATCATATTCCATATTGAAGGTACTTTTCCTATAGCAAACTGACAGCTTCGATTTGTTAATTTTATGCATGTGCTAATTTCTGTACTACCATAATTGTCTGGTGATTTCTTTTTATGTCATTTGATACCTTACTATATGTTGTATATTGTGGGTAAGTTTCATCAAATTCTACGTGTAACGTTTTCAGTAATCGTGATCTTTGTGATTTTTCCTTAATTTATGATAACCAGTAGCTTACATTGTTTACATTGTTTTTTTTTCTTTTTGGTCTATATTTTCGTACAAGGATGAGACTAGAACCACATTTTTACATCAAATATTTTGTGCTATATTATTAAAACACATATAATCAAACATTTTTATGCATATTTTAATTTTCCTCGTTATTAATTTCAAATGCTTTTTTCATAAATTGCTTGTGAAATAGAGTTGTGAATAGTTAATAGAGTTTACGCAATATTAAATGTGCTAGTCTTGGGAATATAAAATAGGAATTATTTATTGGAATAAAATTGCATTAAGTGAAACCTTATATTGTGGTCGTTTTCTTAGATGACCACATCTGACAGTGACGCATTTGTCAGGAACATAATTAAATAACAGTACTTAAAATCACTGACAGTTTTGTACGGCTACAAGAAACTGGCATTATCTGGAGTTGTGGAGTTAATTGTTTTAGGGGAGTTTCACTGTATAATCAGTTGATTTAGGTTTAGTAATTTTTACGTGGATATGAATTTTGCATAAGTAACTGAAAGGTTTTACAAGACAGTTGAAACCAAAGCTTTCAAATCATGAGTCTTGTAAGGCCATTATTTTAGCCTTACTTTCAAATATAGTCAGAGTAATATGTAAGCATTGTTTTCTCTCATTACTTATACTGCGGAAATAGTCGTTACAATTTTGTGCACTAAATATTTCTAGTTGTATAGATATTAACGTAAAAACTGTTTGTAAACAAATGTAACTATATGTGCTATATCTGCTTAATTGCGATAACAGTAATTTTAACTGTGTGTATAAGGCTGTGTAGAAGATTTATTTACATTGCTAAATACTGCACTATATGAATTTCATTTGGCAGTCTAAATACAGGAAATGCTCAGCGCGAAGTGGTATTTTTATAGTATATAATCTACGGTCAATAGCAATAGCTATCTTTTCAGTACTTTAAATTTTACTATTTAGAAATTTTGCAGTTCAAAACAATATTTCTATACAGTTTTAAAGTACTTTTTCCCTTATAGAAATGTAAATAACTTATACCTAAAACACTGACTTAAACTTATTCCAATAATGCATCGCTTTAATTAAATTTATGTTCCTTGGAGATGATATACGAAACACTTTTGTAATAATAAATTATTTTTTTTTTATATATATACAATATGAAAACTAATTATTAAGTATTTTTACGTCGAGAACTACATGTTGTATAAATACCTATTATGTTATAGATTTTATTTATATAAAGCCTGTGGAAGATTATAGAACACTAAAAGTGAGATTATATTTTCTCAGTTCCCAAACTGTGGGTTGAGAATTGGTATTTGTTGAGTCTTGTAAATTTTTTTAAAGTTTGTTTTGTTACAATATAATTTATTGCATTTTGCGTATTATTAAGTTTATTATATTCTTATACTGATGTTTATTTATATTCTGACAGATACAGGTAACGTTCAAAGTACTGTAAAAAGATGGTGGACACAGTATTTGCATATTATTATTTCTTCACTACATTATATTCTAAGATTCAAATTCCATGTAAAACATCTATGTGTATGTGGGTCATAATAAGCTGCAGGGTGTTGCTCTCAGTAGTAAGCGAGTTTTAAGGAGATAGCAAATATGCTAAATTTGAACTCTTTGTTAAATTTCTAATAATCAAGTCCCTTATTCTTTTTGGTTGCTTGTTTATTAAATATTTTTACTTGGAACATTGCTTCTCTTCCTGAAAATTAGGGTTTTGTCTAGTTTTGTTTAAATTTGGTTTAGTACATTGCAGGTAACTTAAAATTTAAGCAGATACTAAAACGTACCATCCTTTGACAATACATTCCTCGTTAGGTGTCAAATTGCTAAATAAGCTGATGTGATTAAATTCCATTGTTTAATTTCCCAATTAAAGAACTGAAATACAATGTAATACGTATATATAGAGTGAGATATAGTATTATGTGTATATATTTATAATCAAATCAATAATATATATATATATATAATCAAAGTCATGATTCGCAACCATTAAATTATATGTATATATAAATACACACACACACACATATATATCATTCGATGGCTGTGAATCATGACTTTGATTATTATCTTTCTATTATCTTAAAAATTATACAAAGGAAGTTTAAAATTTTATAAAGAGAATATATATAAATATTTTTAATATGTTTATAGGTTACTGACATACATAGTGAAGGACAGGCTCTTCCAGACTTCTAGATATTTATAAAATTTTATCAGGTTTCTTTGCATTGAATTTTATTTCAAATTAATATGTGTGCTTCCCCCCTATTTAGGTCTCTACATTTCATCACTGCTAATTGTAGACTTCTGCTGGTTTATGCTTACAATAATTAGTTTTTATGGAAATTTGATCTACAGTTCTATTTCCGTGTATTGTTTTTATAGAAATTCTGTGTATGTATAGATACTCTACTATGGTATAATTCTATTGGTTTAGTTTATGGGGTTTTGTCTACTGTTTTGTGCAGTGATTTTGCCACAGGATACATGTATTAGTCTATAGAATTTGTGCACTGGCTTTTACAGAAATTTGGGCTATGGGTATTCGCATAGGTCTGAGTTTTTGTCTACTGGTTTTTATGGGGAATAGACCTACTGAACATCCATTTTTTAATGGAGATTTGGCATATGAATAAAATATACGTATATAATTCTGGTTTCTGGCAATGGGTTTTTACAAGGATTTAGTACCCATATGTTCTGCTAGTTTCTGTTTCTGGGATTTGGATTTGTTCTACTGGTACCCGTAAAAAATGTATGGGTTTTTATGGGGATTTGGCCTATGGGTACCCGTACAACTGTACGGGTTTCCTTCTATGAGTTTTACGGGGATTTGGCCTACAGATACCCGTACAGTAGTACGGATTTTACGAGGATTTGGCCTACGGGTACCCGTACAGTTGTACGGGTTTCAATCTGTGGGTTTTTACGGACCGTAGGCCAACTCCTCGTAAAAACAATTATGGGTTTCTGCGGGATATTTTTAGCAGGGAATGCTGTCCTTCCATGCACGACATTTCAATGGATTTAAGAAAGAGAACGAGAAACGTAATAAAAGAAAGAGTAGAAATGCAATGAAAGTATGTAGAGATATTAGGTTATTTCGGAAGCAGGAGGGATGAATAAATGAGCAAAGATTTCGCCCGGAATCGAACCACGGCCCTCTCGGTTACGCGTCAAGCGTGCTGACCACTACACTACGAAGGCATGCGAAGAAGGCGGGAGAAATATCTTATATACTCCACCTTTTAAAGGGCGTTGGGGACTCAATCGCCAAATCCTGATGGTGGAGAATCATCATCCTCCACCTTTTTATAGTTCAGGCGCCAGTGTAGAGTCATTAGGTTATTTAGAAGCAGGAGAGTTGAAAAATGAGCAATGCCTTCGCCGGAAAGCGAACCACGGACCTCTCGGTTATGCGTCCACTACACCAGGAAGGCATGCAAAAAAGGCGGGCGGGAGAAACACCTTATAAGTGAAGGAGAAAACGAGAAACGTAATAAAAGTGAGAAACGTTATAAAAGTGAATGAGAAACGTAAGAAGAGAACAAGTAAGAAGAGAAAAACGTAATAAGGAAAGAATAAAAAGAAAGAGAAAAAGAAAAACGGGAAGCGTAATAAGAGAAAAGTAATAAAAGTGAAAGAGAAAGAGAACTTACAATAAGTGAGGGAGAAAGGTAAAAAGTGAAAGAGAACCTACGAGAAACGTAATAAAAGTGAAAGCACCAACAAATTGTGCTCTTGGCGCCACCTTGTAGAAATGTTGTAAAGCAAAATATTAGAGCCTGCTATACGCTAAAATGTGAATGAAATAAGTCACGGGACACGCTGCAATAATATAGAAAAACCTTGAGTATAAGACAAGTTATCTCGTCCCTCGCGATGAAAGTGTTAATGGGTGCCATGGAAGAAACTCTAGTAGGAAATATAAAAAAAAATTGCCATTTCAGAATAGCCAGGAAATAATGTGGATTTAATTAAAAACAGACGTGCTAATTGATATCTTTACTGAATGCCTCTAAGCAATAAACATATGCAGGCCTTAGAAAATTTAAGTTATTTTAATACGTTTCTATGCTCATAAGCAACGAGTGAAAGACTCGATGAATTATTTTTATTTTGTGTAACTTTCTGGAAAAGAAGAGAAATTTTCTATCATGTTATTGTCATTTGATATAAGCAAATTACATAATTAATTATACTCTTACTAAGAATTTTTACATTCCTTTCTGTGTGCTCTCGGGTTCTAAGTAGTTACAACGCTGAGATAGAAATTAGATGAATCGTGTTTCGAATCGTGGAGAAGAAGCAGTTGTATTTCCACGTTTCATGCTCCGAAGAATCTAATGGTCTTAACAAGATGATTAAGAATTCATGGAACAAAACTTAAGGGATATAGAGTGCGAGAAATAGATGCTTTTCTGCAATGGAATTCAGAAAATAAATTGCATTCAACAGTGTTAAAAACCCAACGAAGCTCTACATTTCTCAAATTTTCCTTTTAATCATTGCAAAAATAAGATGTTTTTAAATGTATAGTCAAAATAAGATAAAACAATATAAAATTAGTTTTACTGAAACTTTCGATCCCTTAATACTATCCCTACGGTTCCTTTAATTTTAAAAACCAGTTATGTTGTTTTGAACCTTTATATCACCTCTAACTTTCCGTTTTCTCGCCAGAATCCATATGTATTCGCGTGTATTTAAGTGAAGATTTGAGACTGTTAACGCAGAGCGTGTTATGCTTCGGTGAAGGTCAAGTTACTAGGTTAGCTATTCTAACATAAATGTTGCTATCTTCCGCCTTACATTATACTTGTCGATTGTTGAATTGACTCCGGTGGTGAAGTCCGAGCCAACCTCGAAGTAAATTTCTCTGTGTAGCCTTTGGCTATTAGTTATTTAAATTTAGCTTTGTATTTGAATTTTGACTCTGAATTCTCGCCAATTATGCTTGCGGATTTGTAAGCATCAGGCGTGCTATCTGTTCATTATATTAAATTTTAAATAAAAGGTCTTTTACAGATTTCTCAAATTCCTGTTATACTTCACGCATAACGATAAGTCTCTTTACGTGTACCAAAGGTTTGGTCGCAAATTCAAAATAGCTATTTACTGTATTCTGATTCTCTTTTCTTACTGGTTTTGTTGATACATATGCAAACTACATTCATGTCAATAGAACTAGCGGTTTGTATCGGTTTATATCGACCTCTTGTGATATTCTTACTGGTATCATTAGACTCCTAGTGATGCCTATAAAATCAAAACAACTGTCAATAATTATATGAATTTTCACTATTATTAATAGAACTCTTTCGTAAACAGTAAAAACTTTTGGAAAATAATACTAGTTTTAGGAAAGAAAATTTCATTGATATTTATGTTGTTTCCTGAGCATTTTTAATTCTTATTTATTTATCCATTTGTGTGAATTTAATTTTTCAAATTTTACTTATTTATTTTTTGTTACTGCTGATATTGATATTTTTTTCAGTTTTGTAACCAATAAAAGTAAAATCAAAATCACACTGGAACTGTCTTGTTATGAATATCTCCTAAAGGCGACCACTTCAGGAACTGACCAGTATTAATGACACCAAAAATAAGCCTCAGCACAACAGCCTCAACATATGCTCTTAAGGATAATCCAATTTCTTGAAACTGTAGCTTATGTCTTTGAGAGAACTCAACAGTCCAAAACAATAATCGGTACTTAATATATAATGAATAAAAACATTTTTGCGCATAATATTTATTCTGTGCATTTGTATTAAAATGTATTATGGAGTTTATATATATATATACTTACATGCACATAAAGAAACAAAATATAAAGCAGTTAAAAACCTAGTCCAGTGGTTCGCTGATAGCAGCAACATATCGTGGTAATAATCCAAAATAAAATAAAATATAAAAAATGCGTTTAAAACACCTCATATTCAATTCAAAATAAATCACATGAACCCCCTCCCCCCCCAAAAAAAAGTAGAACCACACTGGTAAACTGCAGGAAATAGGAGGGATATGCCAAAACTAAAAATGTAAATTTCCAAAGATTTAAATTTCACTTTTCATTTTTGGTAATATGCTAAAACCAAAATTTTAAATTTTCGAGCGATATAAATTTTATTTTTCATATTTCATTTTTCCTTTTTGATTTTGGCGTATATTGGCCGTTTATTTCTTTCAGTTTGTCCCAGCGCTTTTGGTATTTGGTTTCTGCATACGTTTTATTCCGAAATGAATATGAAATGAATTTTAAACGTATATATTTTTTTATTTTATTTTTCATTATATACAAACAAACATATATTCACATACATACAAAACGAATCCTCTGTAAGATAACCAGCAACAGTCCGAGAAAAATCTGGTCTTCTGTGTGATAGAGTGATACAGGTGGTGTTCAGTTAGGTAATGTTATGTTCACAGAAATGCTAACCGCTTTTGCAGTGTGTCAATTTAGGGATGTATTCACTATGAGAGGTATTATATTCACCATGAGAGATTTCACTTTCATATATATACAGTTTGATTTAATTAATTAATAGAAATAGTCTGAAAGTTTCAGATTTTAAATTACGTCCAAAGGGGATTTTTTAACGTTTTGTGTGTTGCCTTTATTTATTAAATATCATGTTCTTCGCACTTAAACCATAAAATTCAGTTCTACAGCAAATCGCAAAATAATTTTAGTATGAACTTATCTTTAGAATTTCGGATACACACGCGCTGAAGATAAAAATGTTTTTTCTGTACAACGTTGCCATTGCTCGCTTTGAAATCTCTGAGTTTGTTAATCAAATCGTTCACGTTTTACAAAATATAAAATCGATAATAAAACAAATTTCAAATTTTAGCTACCAGATGCCCATATTCAGTGAAAGATTACGTTATTCAAAATTTGATGGCTCTAGGTACCCTTGTTTTATCGCAATGCGAGAAACATACATACATTTATGCATATTCTTTATTATTTAATTTCTTTAAATATAATACAGAGCGATAATATTTAATGGCAACAGTTTGAAAAGCGATACGGACATTTACAGTGAATCCACGCAAAATGCCAAAACGAAATTGATAGCCCTTCTGAGCTAACGCTTGTTTGGGCTAAACATAAATAATAACAGTAACATTTTTGATTGAAATAAAACTTACAATAACGAACATGCATTTCTAAAATTTATAACGTGATTTCTACTAGAAATCCATAAATTTGGCAACTCTAATCAGTACTACATGATTCCAAAAAATTCCCTTGTTTGTATTCTGTTCAGCTTATAAATCCGAGCAAGTATTTTCTCTAATGAAATAGGTAAGAACATGAGCAGCTTAACTACTGAAATTTTAGATGCTTTTATTAGTCTTAAGAACTCTAAGTATAAGCCAGGCGTGAATAAATTCAGCGTCAGAGAAGTCAATGATATCAAAGAGAAAAAGAAAGTTAATTCAATAATGTTTGTTTTTATAATAATTATAATTGTAATTGTAATTTTTATGTTTCATGTTTGAAAAATTTTCTTACTGCTGACCAGGAAAAACTGTTCTAAACTGAAAATAGCACTTAACCGAAATGTCTTCTTAATACACACAGTTTTGCTGATTTTGACTCGCAGCCAAAAAGTTGCCCTCGCCTGTGCTAAAATGCTAAAATGTTGCATGTTTTACATATATATGCAACGAGATACAGTATTATCTGTGTATATTATATTTATATTTCTGTGCTTTCTTATCAAATTGTTTATATATAGATCTGTTTTATTATGTGTTATATACATTTTTTTTTGTTTCATCTGTTGTTTGATAGTAGGATTTGGCCTAAAAGTATTTGTATAGTTCTGTTACGTTGATCTATAGGATTTTACGGAGATTTAGCTTACGGATGCTCGTTAGTTCTACCGATTTTTGTTATACCGATTTTTTATATTTGGCTGCAAACTCTAATGGCCTATACCGTATATTCCGGCGTACAACGTATACTTTTAATACAAAAAATAAGGTAGAAATTTAAAGTTCGCCTGATACGCTAGATATAAAAATGATAGATTTAAAAATAAGAAAAAGATAAGTATACGAAAATTAGATTTCTACGTGTATCTAAATGCTGGTTACTTAAAAGAAATAACTTATTGTGTGAACTTAAAAATTTTCATTATCAGCTGACATGAAAAGTGTGCCATATTCATCTTCCCTTATATCTATAGGCATATCGTCGAATTCTGTTTCCTCTTCTCCATCATTGTTCCACAGATACATAATAGTTTTTCGTTCCATTTAGATTATTAGAAATACTACATTTTTAAATTGACTTTTAAATTACTTTACTTAATTTTATTCTATGCTTTTATTATCCACTCACGCACTATTTTTAGATCTTCATGACGCATTTACCTTCTTTTGTAAATCATTTTTCACTTTCTAACATCTAAGTATTTCACTCTTTTAAACTTTCTTTGAATATTTTATTGATACACAAATCTAAAGGCTGAACTAATGCCTGGAGTAAGATCTATGTTGTATAACATTCTTTTAACAATTTCTTCGTATTATCCGTTAGATGGGATTTAAATATTTCCTATTGTAAAAGAAAAACTGGATTCTTTAAGGCAACAGGACGCTTTTGAAAAACATTTCTTATCCACAATTTCATAACTATGGCTTTTAATTTTTATACCATCCACTAAGCAGAAAAGCAATACGAAGTGGTGAGATTTTTTGTGAGCTGTTGTTTTAAGTAAAATGCGCTATACCTTTCACAATCATTAATCACACGCATATTGTTTCTCTTATCGTTTGTCAGTTTGTCAGGACTGAGTGTTCTGTGCATGCTCTTTGCAAACATCTTAAAGTAACTCTTTAAAGTCCTTAAGTCCTGATCTGGAACAGGGAGCTGAAATCAGCTATGTTCTAGTGTAGATACTGTGCTGAAGAATAACTGCACTTGAAGGGGATTTAACATCCTCTTTTATTAAATCAATATTATTTACAAGGCACTTCCCAACTCGGGAGGGATACAGAAAGTAAAAGAACACACTTGGGTCTAAATAAACAATCAGATAAATTTAAACTAAAACTAAATAGAATTTTGATTAATCTTTGCTCTCAGAGCTCTTCGCGGAGTTGGCCTCTAACTAAATGGTGCGTAGCAAGAGATACTAATATTAGCTCACTTCAATTTATTTCAATAAGCAATCACGTAGTAAGCACTATGGCTTAGAAATTATCTGCTAGCTGGTCAGGCGAACGTCGAACATAATGACCGTGATCTGAGAATAAAAGCTCTCTCACACTAAGAGGTTTCTACCTCTGGTTTAAATAGTACTTGGCTCTACTTCAAATTAGCATAAGCTGAAAACGCGCGTTTCTTCTGACGGGAAGTTGAAACTGAGAAGAGATAGGAAGATTTAAATTAAAATAAAACTTTGTTAGTTTAACTAAAACCTTACAAGTTCTGCATACCAAAGTTCGAAAGTCTGAGAAAAATCTTCGACTTCAAAAACTAAGGGCATCCCACATGTATCTTTCATGTTCCATCGTAAAAAAGGATCCGCATAACCGTGAATATATCTAAAAGTTAAAAAATGTAATTTGAAATTATAGGTGCGCTTTATACTCCGAAACATACGGTAGGTATGGCAACCATATCAGCAAATCTCTCTCATTAGACGAAAGACGGACCAAAAATTTATTGAACGTTTACACCTACAATTTTGTGAAATTGGTTCCATCAATGTTAGCAGCGAATAATGAGTCGAGAGCTATACGATATTCAGCCATACATAAAATTACCTTGAATCTTGCGGGAGACCTATGCGTCACAAGTACAAATATAGCATCAATTAGGTGTGAGCCAACCTACTGCTTGGAGAGTATTAAACAAAGAATGATTTCACACATTGCATTTTCAGCGAAGTCTGCATATGGAAGCTGACTTATGCACATGAATTTTGTCTAATCTTCTCAATAACATTGCAGTTTATCAAGAAATCATTTCATAAAATACTCTAACTGAGAAAGCAAGCATTCACACTTGAACTGCGATTAATCTTCCTCGCATTCTGCATAAATTCTCACAGAACAGGTTTTTTCCCCCTGCTTTTTTTTAAGCTTACTGCAAAGGAAGAAGACTTCCTCCTCAGTCTCCTCTGCGCTATACCTGCAGTGATAATACAGTGAAAATATTCAACTTGCGAAATTTGACTGCTATAATCAAGACAATTGTGAGCTCAAAACAACATAGAATGCTTCGATGAACTTCGTTTTGAAGCGAGTATCTTCATTTATCAAAACCCGATGTTCTTCAATTAAAAATTCGTCCTACTGCTCGGCGCGTGCCATGTGTTGTCGTCACGTAGGCATCCAGCTTCTTCCCACTTACAAAATAATCTGCATAAATATCACGAACAGATTAGCAGTAGTGAACTTTCCGTGTTCAATGTTTTCGAAAGTTTATTTACCATCATTTTTACGGATAGACACGTATCTTGTGATCATGTGTAATTTAGTTATGAACAGAACTCTGAAGAACTGCAAAAATGACGGTGAAATCCGTATTGTCTCTTTGGAAATATGTCATATAATCACGAAAATTAATTTAGTAACTACTTCAGAAATGAAATAAGGTAATCACGTGTGAAAGTGGTCTTATTAAGTGTTTCTTATTGGCACTATACAAGTTAGGCTTAAATACAGTTGTTATTCTAATTTTCTACTGATAGATTAAAAGAGGATAACATTCATCATTATTAAAAAATCGTGTTACTGCGTTCTATAGAGCGTAATGAATTTATTTTATTTCAAGATCATGTGTTGATTGGGCCCACATAGTAAACTTCAATCGTTAATTAATTTTGGATAATATCATAACATTTGGTACTTACAGCATTATATAAGAAAATGTTCTTATTATAATATTATTTTATGCAACATTTCTTCGTAATAACACTAGTCGATATTCCATTATCTTTATACTTATAGTGACCCTTCTTAGATCAGCTGTGGTTGACTTATTTCATTGAAACTTGACATATACTTTTTTCTAAACCACGAGAAAAAGAAAATCATAATTAAAAGTAATATGTCGAATTTGACCACGGACAACCTTTCATGCTATGTAGGAAAGTCTTTATATAAATTAAGAACTGATCAAAATGCCTGCATTAAATGCGATAAACCATTCCTCATCTTGATTTTAGAGACCAAAGTTTGAGCTTTAGTAGTCAAGTTTTTTTATTAGAACGGCAGCAATAATTCAGGTTCACTACGAGAGCAACGACGTTTGAAAGCTTGCTGAAAGGAACTACATCTAAGAATGATTTGAAAAAGACGAATGCTGAAACTGAAGAGAATATGCAGTTGAGCGTACTCACAAGAAGAGGTCGGAAACAGATTTCATATTTAACTGAGGAAGAGGTATTCCGTTTCTGTGGTTAACAGAGATACTCTTCGATAAGTGATGGAGCGATGTCACGTCATTTCTCTGTTCCTTCTGCATGTTACAAAGGGTTCTGAGATCCATTTTAAAGTTCATTCATGCAAAATTTACATGGTACAAAATTCGCCCTTAAAATCCGCATCAATCCACTGATTTTGCTTACTGGAGAAAGTGGCAGTTGACAATGCAATAGGCGTCGAATGTTTTGTGGACGTACGAGATGCATTTTGCCTTAGATTGCTCAGTAAATACTCACAACTATCTCATGTTGGGCCTCTGAATTCTGATTTGCCTCATTTTATTTTGGCACTGTGTGATTTTAAAGTAGACTTCGTTCATAGTTTCTCTCTCTCCGGAGAGCGTTCCTTAAGGCCTTAAAAGGTGTACCCTAGCGAATCCTTGCTAATGCAAACTTCTGCAACAACATGTCATTCCTTCTTTACAAGAATGAGAATGTTAAAGGACTTAAAGGAAGGACTGCAAGATGGCGCATCCCTCCATATTGGCCCAAAAGTAAAGGAACTTCTTTGTACTCATTTTGGAGATGAACGGGTAATTTAGTTGGATTTTCTTAATGCCTAATCTACTCGTACTCCGGACACAAATTCTTGTGATATCTGGCTTTGAGGATTCCTAAAAATTCGTATCTCTGAAGGAAGCCTATGGACTCTGCCCGAATGGAAAGCAAGCATAACATGTGACCCAGTTGCAATCTCCTGAAGAAACCCATCGCGTTGGTCTTGAATATAAAATAACGCACTTTGAATATAAGATTGACCCAAATTAAATGCACTTGGAATATATTCTGTCATTAAAAAATTTTGTTTCGAGTCTGTGTTTCTTGCTTTTTATCAGCCCGAGTTTCACCTAATGGTCAAAATTTGAAGTAATACAGTTTATTGCACTGGCTCGCCCCATGGTCTATACAATGTGAATGTTAAAATTCAGTGACTTATGTGAACCGTAATGGACTTTGTAAAGCTCTAGGTAGGGTCACTTTAATTATAACCATCCTTTATCTCCTTTGAATATTTAAAGATTGATAAATAATTAAACGATTTTCTTTGAATTAGTTATACTGCATAAATTACAACGTCAAAGAAACTGTTTTCGTCTTCCAGTTAATTAAAGCTACTGCGTTCACTAATGAACAAGTAAAATTATTAGTTTATCTTTACATTTTTTTACCTATCTTGAGGATTTATGAGTACTCTGATATTAACTGAGTTATTCCAAACGAATATTATGTCTAATAAATTAAAATACTGAAATTATTTTTAAAAGAAGTAATTTCATGTGATAAATCTGTTTGATTTTTATCTCAATGCAAGCATTAAAATTCAGTTAAATTGTGAATATCATTAATCATTCTAAATTGACATGTATAATAAATTTACATATAAATTCTGACAAGTATAATAAATTATAAATTAAAAAAGAAGCTATTTCAAGTTAACGCGATTAAAGCATAGCTGTAAAATTAATGAAAAAATAATGCAACTAAATTATAGAGATGTCTCTCGGGACATAATAAAAAACGTTTTTAAAATTGGAAAGGAAACTTTGAAAGTACAAGCATCTAGTAATTAGAAAAATGAAGGCTCATTTTACATGATTAAGCCTGAAAGACGGCAATACAGACTTTGATAATAAAGGACATTGAAAGAAATATTCGATCAAACGCTTTTATTCAAAGAATCTAGGATATGATTAATATATATTTAATGTAAGAGAATAACACTTCTTTTAAACTTAAAAGTTTTAAAACTTGTATTGTGTTTTAATTTAAAAATGTTTTTAACATTTAATTTCACTGTATACTGTCGTACTTAACCCTTTAAACACTGATGTTTCTGAAGGGTTTCTGTTTCCAGTCTAGATCGAGTTAGTTGCACAGTATTTTCATGTTCTCCTTAGATGACAAAATGACGTAATTATGATGATTGTTTTCCATAAAAATAATTACCCAGTTTCTGGCAGAAAGTCTCAGATTAGGGTATGTAGATATCTAATGGATGTTATTTGTAGACTTTTTCAAAATATATTCAAGAACTAATATTAATACCCTCCAGTTTTGTCCGCGAAATGAGTTCACATTTCTTGTTATACACTGTTTTCCAAAAGATCAGGTACAAGCACGTTTTCCAATGCAGTTCTGTAACCTAAACATCAGCAATATTTAGAGAAGAGATCATAAAAGTATACGGAATACATAATTAAAATCCCAATATTTCTTTTTCCAATATTTCTTTTATCCCAATATTTATTTTATTAATATAAATTTTTAAATCTAAGTTTCGGGCAGACTAATTCTGGAAAAACGTGTGAATTTTTTTAAAACTTCATTTTAAAATATTGCAAATGATGGTTCAGAAATTTATTTTTCGGAATATCTAAGATGCTGATCAGTTGGTTGAATGCAAGTTGGCTTGTCTCAGGCTGAAGCAGTAAGGCGACAAAATACCCTTCTTTTCCATCCGAGGACATCATCCTGCCTCTTTTCTCTAGAAACCGTGAAAGCAGGACACTGTTCCTTGTGATCATTTATAGTCAAGTGAGCAGAATATCTGCTTCTACTGGAAAGACTACACACGCATCGACTATGTGCATGAAAATGTGCATAATTTTTGCTCTTTCACGCAGAGGACATTTACTACTATGGGCAAAAAAGCCCGTCACGTGAGGTAGACAACTATGACACTTAATAATCTTCCGAGATCAGTCGGGCATCCTGTATTGTGCAATTTATATCTCTTTAGGATTTGGATAGATAGAACTATACAAAAACAGCCAGATGACTATTGTTGAGAGGGACATTTAATGAGACACAGTATCTTGTTGAGTTCAGGATTAGTTTATGCAGGGAAACTGGTATGTAGATGTTTCGTTTGAGAGATCTGTTTTAGATCAGCTATAAAGAATGACACTTCCAATCCTTATGTAAGGTCGTTTGCTACCATAGATGTATATTACTTTACTTTAATGGACAATAATACCTCCAAGTATGGAGATACGTAGTTCATAAATGTTTGCCACAAATAAGATATTCGGAGAACAGACATGAAATTTGATCAGCAGAGCATCGAGTACATCGGAAGACACACATTTGCTTTATCTTCCATTCCAAGACCTACACTTATGTGCAAAAATTAAGGACGAAGTCGAAAAATTAGCATATCAGCTGAACGAAGAGGCAGAGCGGATATAAAGACCAATCAGGAGATTAAGTAAGGTGATGTACGGTAGCACATGCGCAGATATGCAGGTAGACGTAATGGGGAAGTGTCTGTGTAGTATAAAGCATGTTGTCGGTGTAAGATCAGTATTTCTGGC
Source organism: Stegodyphus mimosarum (assembly GCA_000611955.2). Classification (NCBI taxonomy): domain Eukaryota; kingdom Metazoa; phylum Arthropoda; class Arachnida; order Araneae; family Eresidae; genus Stegodyphus; species Stegodyphus mimosarum. Next base: position 400,262 of record KK119267.1, on the reverse strand, counting down.
AAAGAGATTGCAGGCCGTATAGCAGTTAAAATCACACCGAGTTGCTGCCTCAGCGAGAAATGGCGAATAATCAATCTGTTAGACAACATCTGGATGCTTTTACCCGAGTGTGAGAACATAGAATTCTCACGGCACGCAGTGTATCGTCATCGCCGCTGTAATTGTAATCGCGGGCTACCACGTGCGCCGCATTGTATAAAAACACTGGACGGACAGGTTCTTTCTCTCTTTCTGCGTAACGTCGTTCTACCGAGCGTGTGAGGCCACACACGTCTCGCGCCATCCCCTTTGGAAGCATCGACCCATAGCTATGATATGTTACCTGAGATGGAGGAGAAGTCAAGTTGCAATTTCATGAAAAGTGCATAATTGAGGGATAAGAACTCTGGATGAAATGACGACTCTACCTCAGAAGAAAATACCTCTTGTGCCTTGTGTTTAATGTGTTTAATCTTCGCAACCCGTCTCTTCGAAAGTGACGGCCGTGTGCTCGATAATTGGGTATAGATACAAGAAATTGCTCTCTTCTATCATGGAAAATACGCCTCACCTTAAATAGGCATTTTGGTAATGATTAAGAAGTATTGTGTCATCGATATTTTCGGATTGGGAAACTGCACTTTCCGTTAAAAATGAACGATGTTAATAACATGCTTGTCTACCATATGAGACAGCATCTGTAAGTCCTTCATGAATAGTTTTTGTAACCTGCATTGATATATTAATAACACAGAGAAGTTTCTTATGCTAAAATAATTGTGTCTTTAAACGATATCTACAAGTCTCATGCATGGGGGTTATTGGGTAAGTCACCTATTTTGCTATTCTTATCTTAAAGAGTAAACTCAATGTACACCACTAATTTTTAGGTTAGTTAAATTTATGCAGACTCAATTTATATTTGATACTTCTAGTATCACATTGGATTAGGGAGTCACCTTTACAACACCACACCGAGGTCGAATCATTGGGAAGTTGGAGGAAGGCCGCAGTGGAATATATATATATGTATATATAAGCATATGTTACTGTGAAAGACCGAAATTGGAGAATGTCGACTTTCACCGGAGAATGTCAACATTCGTCAAATACGTCGGTGAAAGATCGAATATAACATTGCATTCTTGTACATTCAGACCCTCACCGGTGTATGTCGACAATCACAGATATGCTCTGGTGTAGGTTGGAAAGAGAGGCGACTGGCTGTTTCCCATAAATGCAATTGTAAAAGCAAGGGCCTCTTGTGCAATTCAAAGTTTCATAATAGTTTAAGTTGTTGCAATTAATCAGATTTGAATCACATAATTTAGTAAGTTTTTTATTACTTTTATTTTATTTTCTCATTTTCTACGTACTGTATAATTAAGTAAGTTTTTTAACTTCTATTATTTTCCTTTCTCATTTTGAATGCATTGTGTATTTTAAGTACTTGTGTGTTTTTTCGCGACTGAAATATAATATTCTCATATATTCAACATTCACCATTAGTACATGGTGAATGTCGACATTCACTGATGTAAGTCAGAAATAAGAGTATTTGGAAAATATTTCGGACATACACCAAGCGACTATGTGAATGTTGACATTCACCGGTGAAAGTCGACATTCTCCAGATTTCGATGTTTCACCGTAACATATATACATCGAACCTAGTCTTTCTATTTAATACAGAAAATGTGTTCTAAATATACACAAGAATCTGATGTACACTGAAATCTGATGTACAGCAAATTTTGATGCACCTAATGTCCTCAATAGTATATTCGAAACTGATTGTTAATAGATCCAAAGTTTAATTTCCTAACTGCAAATGTTTTGTTCATAATAAAAGAAAGCAAATAGCAGACTTGAAAATGAAAGCGATTAAAATTCAATGCATATTTCTATTGCCAGTATTAATACGGTTGGCATAAAAGGATATTTTAATAAACGATGTAAAGAAACTGATGCAAAGCATGGGCGGAAAAATCTCTGTAATATTGAAGCTTAATGAGTCTCAATTTTTTATAAGATTTTCATTCCCATAAAGAACATTTTATGCATATTTTTGATGAATCATACTATTACTGTACGTTTTTTTCAAAACATTTCATTAAAATCTCTTCGAATAACAAAGTTATTATTTGCCTTTCCTGAAGCAAAGGTAATGAGGCTGCTTTCAAGTATTTTAATTCAACAATATAAAATTTTAACTGAATTCTATTAATGTCCTTCTTCAATTATTGCTAGAGTTAAAAACGTTAAGGGGATCACATTCTCTTTTAAGTAAAAAATCTTTTCAAATCTGCACATAAAAAAAAAATCAGTTTGCTTCTCCCAATTACTAAAAATGCTTTCGAAATCATTAGTAAATTTATATTTTTATTCAAAGTTAATACTAATGAAGCATTTCCAATTCTTAGTAATCTCAAGTATAAAATAATTTTATTAAACAAGAGGAAAGGGAACTTAGATTGGACTACATCTGGATAACATTATGTTGATTTCTTAAATATATTAATGGCCAGGGGAAGATTAAGATCTCTAAATGGTGAATGGATTAGCTGCATCGCCATGCAATGTAAAACAAGCCAAGTTGCGCTTAGAAAGTCAAGTTCGAAGGCATCAGTCCCTTTAGGTGGGTAATTCAAGGAAGCCTTTATCATGGTTAAATAATCTACTCCTACTCGGCTATAAAAGTTCAATTAAATCTTGAAAATTTTATTTTTTTTCTTTTTTGCTTGAACAAGAAGACTATATTAGTTTATCTTCAAAATTAATTTTTATATTTCTTTTCCTTCTCTTATCTCTAGTTTAATCTTATTTTTTTTTACTTTTGTAAAAATGAAACGAAACGAAAGCGTAAAACGATATTTCGAAAGGCCCTAAATATCCATCTCATGTTTTAGTTAACAGAATACAAGCTGCTACTTTCTTAATGGTACTGCTGTATTTGTAATTAATTTCTTTACTTATGGGGATTAGAATGTTTGCAGAGAATAATGGCAGAACGGGCTTTATTCAAACACAATAAATTTTTTAATTTCAAATAAAAAAATGCTAATGCCTTTAACTGTTCCTTTCTACATGCAGTTTTATGTTTCATAATGTACGCTAATTGATGCTCATAATTTTTTAAACATAAAAATCTTTGAGTTTCGTGCTGATTAATTTTAATGCTTCATTTAATAATGCAGTTTAAATCATGTTCAAAAATGGAACAAGATGGGAACGAGATTCCTTAAAATTATATTTGTTTTATTTCATCATCATGACAAATGCTTTTAGTTTTTTCAGATCAATAAAGGTAAATTTACATTAAGAGGTCAGACAAATCCGAAATGTCTTCAAATAATAATCCAGATTCTAGCACGGAAATATTCTCGAAGGATTTGAATCGAATCTTTTGATGCTTCCAAATCAAAATTATAAGCAAAGGTAGAAAACAAAAAAGTTTCATTTAAAATTAAACATTTTTAAGTAAAGTAAAACTGCAAGTGAAAACGAATTTAAGAGATCTGCTACAGATTTGGGTAAACGTTTTGTTTTTTATTTGATTGTATTTCACTTTTGTGTACTTTTAGTGCAGACTTGTGCGTTGCTTTAGTTATAGATTTGTTGCACGTTATATAATAATTTTAAAACGTATTTTATTCAATCAAATTTGTGGTCACGTAGTGTATTTGCAAGTCTCTCTTTCTTAAGTTCGTCAAAGTTTCAATTACGAAACTACCTTAACTTGAAACGGAATAGAGGCAGAAATTTCCCTGACGAGCCATGACGATCATTTTTTATCGCTAATGTGGCAACATGCGGGGAGTTCTTGCCAACCTGACGACATTCTGGATTTTTTTCAGAAAACGCGTTTTCGAAAAACCAAAACTGATTTTTTTCAGCATATGGCTGTATATGCATGTCTCTTGTATTATCTTTCCTTTCCTTCCTGAAACTTTCTGATGTTTCTTGCTCTTTAGTGCTACGAATACTGGCCTGTGGGCTTGAATGTGTCTTCTGAATTCCTTCCAATTGCTGGCTATTTTGCTTAGTTTACTAGTTTTATGTGGATTGCACGTTCTATCGAGGAATGCTGACCTTTGACTTTCTTCAGTGAATAATACCGACTACTTCTAATCTTAACTAATAGTTTAACCTGTTGCCGATGGCCTTTCCAGGTTGTAATTAAGAGATGATACTAACTCGTAGGCGGTACTTTAAGGATAAGCATCCGATCAAACTAAAAGTATATCTTCTAGCGCAAACGTGGCATATGTTGGCAGTTTCCAGATATGAGGGACGGCTTTAAACACAAACAGCCGCGTTTGAGCAACGCCGATCAGTGATCGCAGAGCTTTCAATGATTCAGCTCAGCATCTTGCTATTTTATAAATTTTTTCGCTGGTGATTATAACCTCAGAATTTGCTCTGTAAGAATTGATCTGCGATATTCCTGACCTATTATGGAGAATCTAACCTAGCTCTGTTGTCACTTTAAATTATTTGTGGACGTTTATTTGAGCTGTCACCTACTTCAAGAAAGCGCGACGCATCTGTATTTATAAAGATGAAATTTCCAAAGTGAAGTAAATAATTAAAACTCTTGAACCTTTAAGTTAATTTTCTCAAGATAATTACATAAAAATTATTGAAAAATTTCAGTTTCAATAAATACTAATTTCACTTTAATAGTTAAAAATCCAATTTACCGTTTCACTATTAAGCTCTTCTATCGGAATATTTCATTTGGGAGATTACTGAGTCATGTGCACGACGGGTTGTTTATATACCAAGCATGAGTTGCAAGACCTTCCATGAAATATTTGTTTTAGAATACTTATGTCCAGAACCGATGAGATGATTGAGAGTTATTTTTCGAAGATTTTCGTGCAAAGCAGGACATCAAGTTTTTGAAAAGCTCGACATATTTTGGTAGTTGTTATACTGAAAGACATCATCAAGATTACACTCAACATTATCAAGAAGTGATATTGGTAACCGATATCACTAATAATATACAAGTTGAATTCTTTTATCAAACAATTCTGCTGGACATCAATAAACGCATTACGACAATAAATGCAATTACGACGCATTTGTTTATTTTGTATCTTGCAAAATATCAGTGTAAATGGAAGTAATGGTGTTTTAATGAATATATACAAACTTCTTTTCGATTAGACTTAACGATATTTTTTGACTTTGTAAATACAACAGTGTGAGCTAAAGGCTTTGTTAACCATTTAATGGAAGCTACAAGGCCAAACTAATTAGAAATTTCCTTCCTCTTCGTGCAGGATACACAGGCAACAATAATTCAAAGTGTTTTAAAGCCAAATGTTAAATATAAATGTCTAATAAGTTGAATAAGCTATTTCACGATTACAAATTTAACTTCATGCAAAATACTTATTACAGCACATCAGCAGAGCAAAAGGCAGAAAGTCACCTAGGAGTTTCATTACGTCCGAAAACGTGCCTAGCTAGAGATTATGGGTTCTATTTAAAGCTTACTTCATATGCATATTCTGGTGGAGCAGACCAGAGAGTGTAAAAGTGTAGAAAAGCAGGAGGGATTTTAACAAAAGAAATAAACTATGAATTAAAATAAACAGTATATATTGTCCGCTGTATAAACGTTGTAGAACAGAAAAGAAAATGCCATGATAAATAAAGCTACACTATGTAATAGAAATGAACGTAAAAATTAATGAAATGATCCATGGGGATATTCAGAGAACTGTGATTCACTGTGACAATAAACTGTGACAATAAATATTTTGAATGAAATAAACAATGCAATACTACTACTACTAGTAGTAATAATTGCAATATGATACTAACAATGAATAATTTACTGGTGTCGGGTAAAGATAAGCAAAAGTATGACAAATTGGAACACTAACATATTAAATTATCGTTAAGAGGGAAACATTTGTTATATATTTTAAATATCATAATTTCTTATATCCCACCCAAACTATACACACTGAGACTCAGTATTTTGCTTAAGAGAAACACCAGTTAGTTATATATTTTTAAACATCCTAATTTTTATTTCACTTCAAAAATGTGATCATTGGTATTTAAGGCTTCGTGCAACATTACTTAAAATTTATTTTTCTTGTTGCAGTTGTTAGATCGTCTGGAACCAAGTAATATAAATTACAATTATAATACTATTAATTTTAACTAATTTACTGTCTAGTAGACTAATGACATTTTGTTCGAACTCAACTCTTAGTCGAAATGATAACAAGTAAGTCAAAACACAAAATAAAACTGTTTATTTACTCATTGACCAGATGGCTACATAAACTGAAAATTTAACTGGAAAAAAAATCTTCGATAACTTGTGGATAATAAATACGCTTTCAAATACAGTTAAACGCGGGATTTAAAATCAATAAGCCTAAACTAGACCTTGGTCCATTCCTTAATATGTGTTAGGGAATTGATGACGATTAGCAGAAAATTCTCCCAGTAACCTAAATTGGAACAGCAAGAAAACCTGAAATATAAAGTGATGGCCAATCTACTTTGCAAAACGCTCTTTAAAAGACTTAGCAACTAAAAGCACATTTATACATAAAATTGCATTCTCTTAGTCGTTAACAGAAGAAACATTAAAAAAATCTAAAAGAGTAAAATCTGGAAGGTTTTAAATTTTAAATTACGTTCAAAGGGGCGTTTTTTTTAAATTTTTGTGTGTTACATTTATTTATTAAATCTCATGTTCTTCGCACTTAAAACATAAAATTCAGCTCAAGAGCAATATCGCAAAATAATTTTAAAATGAGCATATCTTTATAATTTCCGATGCACAGCTTCACGCGCTGGAGATAAAAATGTTTTTCTGTACAACGTTTTCATTGCTTGCTTTGAAATCCTTGAGTTTTTTTATCAAAACTTCGTTAACGTTTTACAAAATATGAAATTGATAATAAAACAAATTTCAAATTTGGGCTTCCAGATGCCCATATTAGGGTGGAAATGTTCACTATTCAAAATTGGATGGCTCTAGGCACCGTTGTTTTATCGCAATGAGATTAACATACAGACATTTATGCAGATTCTTCATTTTTTAATTTCTTTAAATATAATGCAGGGCGATAATATTTATTGGCAAAAATTTTCAAAAGTGAAACAACGCTTTTCGTGTATCAACGCAAAATCCCAAAACGAAATTATTAGTCCTTCTGGGCAAATTGCCCCTTTGGACTAAAAATAAAAAAAGATAATTGGATTAATTGAAATACAACCTTATACAGATTGTTAACAGAAATTATTCTCATTTGATTTGTTATTAATGGTCCCCCAAACAATAAAACCATGTACTTGATTTATCACTTCTTTGAAATTTCTTTTTTTTCCTCAGTATTACAAATCTGCTAGTTCAAAAATAAATTTAACAATGATAAATCACGCACAAAAATATGCTAATAAAAATAATTAAATTATTTTGCAAAATTTGGATTTTTTGAAAAGGATTTACAGTCTGTGTTGCCATAAGTCTGTTTCAGAATATTTATTCTTCACAGTAAATTATTATTATTACGTTAAGAAATAATTAAATAATGCAAATAAAAGTGAAATCCCAATTTCTATCTAATACGTAAAGTCTTCCACAATGAAATGTCATTCATTAAATGAGATGCTTTTAAATATTGGCATATTATTTTAAACAGGGTCAGTCTTTTTTAGAATTCCATTTCGCCTTAAAATGTATTTGATATTTCTATGCTATTTGTACAATTATGTAAAATTGGAAGTTCCATGTGACGTAAAACATACAAGAAAAAATAAGGTGAGCAAAAAGATATAACTGGATTTAAACTGTTTTAAGGACTGTGAAATTTGCTAATCTGAATACATTATTGCTAATAACAGTTTTTACATTTGATTGCATTGTACTATGAAATAAGAATGTTTATATTTAAATGAACATTCGTGTTTATAGAAAAGAAATTATCCTCGTATTTTCTTTCAGTTGAATTTTTTCAGAACATTTGAAAGCTCTACTATAATTTGTCTCAAATTTCAATAAGCATATTATTAACTTTATACTTTTTTCTGATAAAAGTATTTAAACTAAGTTCTGAAATCCAAAATTATCAACGGAATAATTTAATAACCATTCTGTAAAGTAAAATACTGCGTAATCAACCATCCAGGGAAAAAGGCGCCTATGTAATAATTTCCAGCAGTAACTTCTTAAATTATTATAAAAATATAGCAAACTATTTAGTTCCTATTATTAATTTTTTTCAGAATTCAACTCTTGTATCTATTTTTATTCAACTTGGCATTGATAGTGCGTTTGGACATTTGGATCACGTTGAGCGAAAGTGTTCTTTTATTTTAGTTGTCTTGCGCATGCAGCAATCATTAGCGATATTTTTTTTTCTGTATTACATTGCAAGATGATGGTTATAAAATTTGAATTTCTCTACGTAATGAAAATTTCTGTGTAGGATTCATTTTAGGTGAAATCGTGTGGTGATTCGTGTGGTGATTGAATCGTGTGGTGATTGTATTTTCCTCAGCATATGCTATTTTGTATTCAAATCACAATGCTTGCACCACTCATATCTACGGTTATTAATAACATAGGAATATGAAATTTAAATAAGTTTAAATAATATATCCGGCTTGCAATTTCACGCTAAGCACATGCAATTAAATTAGTTTAATTTCTTTTGTTATTCGAAAAGATTCTTGATATAGCAAATCCTTCATATTTTTTCGTCTTAAGTATGCAAATAATTCATTTTATCTTTCTTTCAATAAATATAATAATGTAATTATGACAATGCTATTATTTTATTCTAAACAATAGAACGAAAACATTGCGAAGTAAACTGAAGGTTAAATATATATTCAATTTTCTACCTAGCTCTTTGAAAAGGTTTAATTGTTTAAACAATTTTCTTTCGCATGAAGACAGGTAGAAAAAAGCATTTACTATTTTCATAGCTCTTAAGTAATCACTTATACTTAAGACCATCTCTTAACTATATCTCATATATCAATATCTATCTCTTATACATCTCACGAGCTTTAGACAAATATTCCTAAGTCAAATTTGAGTTAAACTTTATTTGACTCTTCTTGGACCTTGTCACACATTCAATAAAACTAGAAACTTGTAGTAAATTAATGGCAAATGACATAATTTAAAAGTAGCAGATTATAAGCCTATTGGAGACTGCGCTATATGGTTGCAGTATTGTTAAGTATACTTTCCTACCGCATCATGAGGGGATACTGCTAATTAATTATCCTGTTTTGGTTAGTAGTTTAGATACATTATATCCGGCCCAAATGTTGTACTTTTGAAAGTAGGATAGTGTTCCCCAAAAGATTTTAAAATTATGAGCCAGTCAAATCGGCTCATTTTATATGGGTAATGAAAAGCCATCGCTTAATTTTGCATTATGATTTTGTGTTTGTAAAACCACTGATCTAATAAACAGTTGTTTGATTTTTAAAATATTTCAGTTATAAGTAGAACTGCCACAAACGGTTATGACATGTTAAATGAATTAGATAATTCTGCTTTCCCTTCTTAGGTTAGAAGGTCAGTTCTTAAGTTAATTTCACACAGCAAAGTTTACAAGCTCTTGCAACGAAACGCACTTGTTGTGAAATTAATCATATTTAATATTAAGACATTTGAGTATGATGGGAATCACAGGATCATTCAAGACATGGATATTTTCAAGCGCATAGTGGATCGCGCCTTGGGAACACTAAAAATTCTAGGGAGTCGAAAGGGACTAGTGGTGTGGTGTTAGAGAAAGACGGGTAAGAGATTCTCGGATGAATCTCCTGCGGCGTTCTTCAAAACTGGGGCACAGTTAATGTGGTTAGACTAGATCTGCACGAGTACTGGTAATATTCAAATATGCTGCACATTTCTGCTTGTTCCTGCCATTTTGCAGTTATGATCCATTACAGCCACCAGTATTCTGCAGTCTTACCACAGCTCTGTGCTGTCAGCAGGGTAACTGACACACTTGGATATCAGCTCAACAGACATTTAAACCCTACTGGAATATTTATATATTTCACAACATTCGAATAATATGTTGTTCGTGACTGTTATAGACAGAGAGAGCAGTATTAAACGCCTAACACCTATCTGAGTAAAGAATTAATTGGGAAATCACGTGGGTCTCGGTAAAGGATACGCGCCCGACCAAGCACCTTCTTAAAAGAGAAATCGAAGCAACTTTCTGAATAATGGACAGCTGCATCGTAGCTCAAGGAAATTACATTGAATAATGACAATATTTAAAAGTATGTAATCATTTCACTTTCTCAAAAGTTCACTTTGCACCATCGTATTTGAATATACTACTATGCATCTGCAAGAAAATACTACAAAGGGAAAAATCAATAATTTATAAATAGTTTACAAACACTACGCATTTTAATTTTACATTGACAATATATTAGATACTAATCTTATATCATAATAAATTTTAAAGCTCTTTTAAATGAATTATGGAAACTTATTTACAATTAAAAATACATGTAAAATTTTCATAATATATTACTGCATTCTCAAAATTCTTCGAAACACTTACAATGTTAGGGAAATTATCGCTGTTCATATCGTCTGCATGAATGAAAGAAAAATTGCGTTTATTAAAACTGAAGTATTTGAATATTTTTGCATATGTTTTTTAGGTATATCACATTTTTATTCAATCATCAAGTAAACAATACATCAGGCAGATATTATAAATTGACGCCGTGCGTATTTATTTGTACAGAGTACTAGAGCCGTATGTATGATAGACAGCGTTTAATTCACCATATAATTACACTTAGTCCAAATATGTAAATACGTCAGACCGATGCATCTAGAAGATTTTCCTGACAATAGGACATAGACCTAGAGTGGCATTATCGCATTCCCATCTTTTTCCCCTTTCATTTTCACATTCCATTTCTTTTTTTTTCTGGGAAGGTTTTGGATGACCTATAAAACCTGGAATTTCATTTCTTTCCATTTCTCCACTTCCAGCATTTTCTCTCACCTCCGTTCCCATGACAACGCACCGGTTCCGCAGATCGAGCAAGTTGAAAAACTTTGAAAAAGGATGGGCTTTTTTTTACCCTGATTCTTTCCTCTCTTCTTTCCTTCTCCTTATTCTCTTTTCCTCTTTTTCTTTCGTTTATGCTCGAAGTTTGGCGCCGGTATTTGAAAGGGATCTCGAAGAGCAGTCCACGAAGGTTGTCTGGGTCGTCATCAGTTGAGTGATTGCCTGAAATAATGAGGATAGAAAGAAAGCTATGAGATGAGAATGGTGAAGCAGCAGGATTCTTCCCTTTTTTCCTGCGTTTGATGCTATCTATCAACGATATTAATGTTATATCATTTATTCTTACCTTGTTACTCATTGTAAGGATGGGGATCCAAATATGTCAAATAGCAAGTATTGTGGAGCAGAAAAGGGTAATAAAAATGTGTAGATATACATTCATCTCCGAAAGCAATATCTGAAGATGAGATTCTTATGTGGGAGCTTATTCTGTGCTTCAACAGTTGTTACTTATAACAACTGACTCTTAAGAAACATTATTCACGATCAGACCTCTTCCAGCTTTGATGCACTTACCTTGTTTTATCTTTCATTTCTGAATACGCCTCTAAGTAAAGCATAGCATTTAGTTTAAACCATCACAACATATTAAATTAGAGTTTATATAGAAATTATTTCTTTTAATATTTCAGCTATATTTTTCCAAATTGTTTTTATTACATGAGATTTGAAAAAAAAAGCTATTGAAGTAAGTAATATTTATTTTCACAAATGTATTATAATAAAAAATTGTTTTATTAATAACAATTATGCAAAAGATTTTATATTATTTCTAATTATTTGAACAATATTTGTGAATGTTTTATGTCTTTTATCATACGTATATCATTTTTTAATGTATTCATTATTAAATGCAACTAAAATATTTAGTGATACCAATTTAATAAGTTTTTTACGATGTTTTATTGTGTAATATTAACACGCCTTTAGAAAGTTTTTTTAAAAACAATTTTTATATACATAAATTGATGTTCATTTCGAAGATCCTTTGTGTATGTATGTGCGATGTATGTGGTTTTCTAATGTTGCAATATACACAGTCCAGTCACATTAATGTGACCATCTGTCAAAAGCCAGAATAACCACCTTTCGCAGAGCGGACTGCTGCGAGACGTGCAGGAAGAGAGTCACATAGGTCCCTGAAGGTGTTCTCTGAGATGTTGAGCCATGCCGACTCTAATGCCGTGGCCAGCTGCGCTAGATTACGCGGTTGAGGATCCATGGCGCGAACAACTCGATCGAGATGGTCCCACAGATGCTCGATTGGGTTTAAGTCAGGTGAGTTTGCTGGCCAGGGGAGGACGGTAAACTCATCCTGGTGCTCTTCGAACCACGCACGTACACTGGCAGCTGTATGGCACCTCGCATTGTCCTGCTGGAAGATGCCATCATCCTGAGGAAAAACAATGCGCATGTAGGGGTGAACATGGTCCGCAAGGACAGATGCGTACTTGTATTGATCCATTGTGCCTTCCACAATGATCAGTGAACCTAGAGAATGCCAGGAAAACATTCCCCAGACCATAATGCTCCCGCCTCCAGCTTGGACCGTTCCGGCAATGGTTGCAGGGTGGTTCCTTTCAGAGGTTTCACGCCTTATACGCCAACGTCCATCTGTCCGATGGAGCATAAAACGCGATTCATCCGAAAACGCAACCTGTCGCCACTCAGTGGACGTCCAGCTGCTGTACTGGCGTGCAAATTCTAGCCTTCGCCGTCGATGAACAGCAGTCAGCATAGGTGCACGAACCAGGCGTCTGCTTCGGAGGCCCAGACGCAGCAATGTTCGCTGAATAGTACTTTGGGAGACACTTTTGGTAGCCCCTTGGTTCATTTTGGTGGTCAGTTGCTCAACGGTAGCCCGTCTATCTGCCCGAACGCATCTCCGCAACCGTCGTTCGCCTCTGTCATCTATGGCCCGTGGTGCACCACATTTGCCACGTCGCTGATTTTGGACAGTCCCATTTTGCCATGCACGGTACACTTTTACCACGGCGGCACGCGAACAGTTCACAAACTCAGCCGTTTCGGAAATGCTTCCACCCTTGGCCCGAAAGCCAATGATCATGCCCTTTTGGAAGTCGGATAAATCGCTTCGTTTCTGCATTACGCCAACGATTGAAATGTTTTCCGAAGCCCTCACACACCCTTTATATACGCTCAACTGCACTGTGCTGCCACCTGCCTTCTGTGATTGGTTATTTAACTCTGACATGGAAAGTACGTGGTGGTCACATTAATGTGACTGGACTGTGTATTACTTATCTTATGAAGCTTAATTTGCATTGGTATTTAAAAACTTTTCGATAACGAGTTTGTCATAATATTGTGTTAAAAATCTTACAATAGAGGGTTTTGTGATCAGATGATATAATTAAACTTCAAGATAAATCCATCTGAATTCCAACAAATTTGGTATGATTTACTTTCAATTCACGTAGTAAATGCTTTGTTCTCTAAGAATATGAATAAAAGGAAGTCATATTTTTCACTTTAGTATTATTCAAAGGCAGATTTGCAAGACGTTTCTAAAAATGTTAAGTTTGTTTATTGCTTAACGGCGGAAAATTAGTATTAGAACCATCAGATTAAAAATTAAAAGAACACCGGAAATGCAAGAAGGAAAAGAAAATGCTTGGAGCAACAGCAGTTAAAAGAGATCTGTTATCACTGCTGTTGTGTTATCTCTTATCACTGCTGTTGTGTTATCTGTTATCACTGCTGTTGTGTTATATGTGATCACTGCTGTTGTGTTAAAAATGTGATCACATTTTTAAATACCAAGGTAAATTAACCTTCACTTATCACTGCTGTCTGTAAAAATAATAGCAGTGTGTAGCCATGTGTAATAACAATAATACCGGTGTAACAATAATAGCACATAAAAATTAATTGTACATACACTGAAGAGCCCAAACACTATGATCACCAAATAAATAACGCATTTCGCGACCTTTGGCTTGTAAAGCAGCTGCCACTCGCCTTGGCATCGGTACCACAAGTTCTTGGTAGCTGACGGGAGAGAAGTTGTAAAAAATGTCTAAGGAGCAATCAATCAATATCAAATCGAGATATTCCGTAGTGTTTGAACTGTGAGCTGAAGCTCTATGATATCCCAAACATTCTCTATTGGGTTGAGATCCTGCGAGCTTGGTAGCCAGCACATTCATTGGAATCCAACCTTATGCTCTTGAATCACTCCAAAACAATCAGAGCCTTGTGACATAGGCCATTGTCCTGC
>KK119267.1:341927-385893 GCA_000611955.2 Stegodyphus mimosarum | reverse complement strand
TCCAGTTGGAAACACATACATTATGTAAACGTGCAACTGAACCGCAGTTAGATACAGAGAGTCCGCAGCTTTAATGATCTGTTCTACCATAACTAAGCGTTTCAGAGCCGCCCATGAGAATGGCCTTTAAAGCATAACACCGCCACTACCAGCCTGTGTATGACGTGCTGTACAGAGGAAGGAAGCAACTGTTATCCTGGATAACGGCGTGCCCTGACACGAACATCAACGTGATGAATGAGAAATCGTTATTCAAAGGACCAGGCAACTGTCATCTATTTAACCATGAACTATTCTCAGTGTTCCTTTACTTCGAATTCCTTAACAGCAACATAAAATTCAGGTAATTTTGACCTTAAAATCTACACTTACAGCTCTAAATCAGACATAGAAGTTGGTTGCGCCTTTTGCGCTTTTCTCAATAATGTTATAATTAAACAACAGTGCATTCAACTCACCTCCACAAATTCAATCTTTCAGGCTGAATTCCTTGCAATAAAAGAAGCAATAGCATTTCCAATAGACCATCCAGTACGCAGCATAATATTCTCAAATAGCGAATCCAGTATTTAAGCAATAGTTGGTCGTAGCCGATCTCCAATAGTTACACAAATTCTTACTCTTCTTTCCTCCTTCCCTATTCATCTACGTCCTCACCTCCAATGGAGTAAAGCACGTATTGGTACCATTGGAAATGAAATAGGTGATAATTTGGCAAACAGCGGCATCAGATTTTTCATTACCATCTATCATGATTCCCAAAAGACTTTCATTTTTAAAGCGAAAACTTGAAGAAGATCTTTTTTTCCATCTGGCAACATTGCCGGAATGAAGAAATTACCGGTCGCAGAACTTTCAAATTTCTTTCTAAAGATTCCAGAAACCTAATAGCTATAAATAGATCAGTAACTGTCTTCCTCACAGCACATGGGCCTTTTATTGAATATCTTCATAGATTTGGCCTTCATCATACAGATCAATGCATCTACGGAAATACGGGATCAATCGACTATTATGTGTTTGATTGCGAAATAACTAAAGATGACCATTTAAAAAAATATACTTCAATTTCAGCCCTGCTTTGGTTTCAACAACTCCTTAAAAATAAGTTTCTTCGAAATAAACTTCAAAATCTTATCAACTATATTTCGACTAATTGCGATAATCTAAACGCTACTTAATTCTTTAACATCCATTAATTAACATTATACTCCTTCAACATTATTTGTCAACGATTGTCCTTTTTCAATGATCATCATCTGGCAATGTAATCTGTCAACGATTATCATCTGTCATCATCCATCTACCCTTGTTCATCTTCTCACTTCTTCTTTATCGTCTTGATCAATATACAGGGCGTAGCTTCAATAATGTCAAGAAACTATCATAATCCATCTTTGTCTTCTATCATTATCTATTATCATCTATCATTGTTATCCATCTTCGGCAGTCTTCTATCATCATTACTTATCAACACCTTCATCATCTGTCATTGTCCTGCATAGCATTTCACATCTTATCTTACCATCGTCCTTGTAAGCACTTCTTCGTCACCCATCCTCATTATCATCTCTTTTTCATCCATCATCTACATCATCATAGATTTCCTATATCATATATATATATATATATCATAGTCAACTACCATGTACCTTTTTTGTTGCACTACAACATCATTCCCTTCTATCTTCTCAGTCCTTCTTCTTTATCGTCTTCTACATCAAGCAGTGCATAGTTCCAATACTGTCAAGAATTATGATTATCAAAGAATGTTATGTCAAGAATTATGATTATCCAATACTGTCAAGAATTATGATTATCAAAGAATATTATGTCAAGAATTATGATTATCCAATACTGTCAAGAATTATGATTATCAAAGACTTCATTTATTTGAGACTAAAAGACTAGGCTCATCAGACACTTCAAATTCAGACTTTCCATGTACCTTTTTTTATTAACTCTTGACTATAGACTAAAGACTCCTTGACTTTTGATTTTTCAAAATTCGCCTTCTAATACTTCTCTATTGTCATCATTTTTAATTTCTTATTTAATTTTTACTTTTACAAATTTCCATATTTTATGTTTAAGACAATTATTATGTTACAACTTTATGTACTCATTCATGTACATTTCTCAAAATTCTCTAATAAATGTAGCGGATGGTAGATTGTCCCATCAATTAAGCAATAAAGCTGAAAAATCGTAATGGCGGTACAGCTGCTTAACTGATGGTCTCCAGTCTCCAGTCTCAGCAATCCCGGGCACACTGTAGGCGTAGATGACAATGACGCTTGGTCAACAGAGGCACACGTATGTGAGGTCGGCTGCGCAGCCCCATATCCAACAGTGTCCGGTGACCTGCGTGTTCTGGAACACTTACACTTAGACCTGCAATCTATTGGGCTGTCAGTTGAGCGATTGTCTTAGTGAGCCACCACACATCCAACATCTTGGATTTTACTGCTGGTTTCACCGTTATTTATTTACATAAATATATACTAACAACGGCAGATCGTGAACAACCTATTAGCGCAGTTTCGATGATACACGTTCCAAATCTTCGGGCCTTTATAATATGCCCTCTATGAAATTCGCTTAGATCAGCAGCCTTTCACATCACTCGCAAAAGTAACTGCATAACTTCTCCAGATGGTTAAATACTATTTCCACTCAATCACGTGCTCTCCGCGTCATCCAGACAAGTTTATTGAAATGTGGAGATGGTTATAATGTTGTGGCTCCTTAGTGTACTCAGTTATACATCTTACTACAAAAAACTTAAAACCAAATTTGTTTTACGCAGGTTTGAAATACGTCATATTATCCAGATTTTTTTCGTAAACAGTGTTATTTAATGTCATTTATATTTTAATTTCTTCATTGTTAATTATGGTTATACTTCCTTTAATTATAGTGTGTTGTTTTCCTCTTGAAATAATGATTTAGTTTGCGTATCAAATAGACAAACTCTCTAGCTTGAATTGCTCCCAAATATAGGTAAATTGGTAATAATATTTTTCTGTTAATTATGACACCGGTCATTTTCGTTTGTGCATTGTTGAACTACTTGAGGCATAAGCGTGATGTTAAGTTAACAGTGGACGCAGCCGATGGTTTCATTAACCCGATCCATAGTTAGTTGACTACAATTCAAAATTTTTAAAAATAGCCATTATTTTGTTGACCTATTTATCATATAAGGCAGCACAGAAGCTCCATTTTTCGGTGATAAAAACAAAAAGCAAAATGTATTTTTTAGGCGTTTGACATTTCGTATTGAGGCAAACAGAGATATCAATTTTCGATCTTGACTATGCAATGACTGCTCCCAAAATGTGCTTACTGCTTAGGAATTTAATATCCAAATCCTTTTACTTTTAAGAACTTATCGATATTGTGAAATGCCTGAAATGATTAAATCCTCAAAGAAAGGGTCACTGTTTTTACATGTATGAAGCTCATCTGAGGTATGTAAAGGGCACTTGGCTTTTTATGTCGGAGCAGAAGTTGTGAAAAATGTACTATACCCTAACCAAAACTCGAATTCAAGATCTTCCAGTTACTAAGCAGACATCCTTTTCAATAATACCACGAAGGAATGCTGCAAAGTGGGAGAAAATGCCTCACACATGAATTCAGTATATTCGAAAATAAATTAGAGCGAATATAAAATCATATTTTCCCCGCTTTCAAAAGGCTTATGTGACTTCAAGATAGCCCTCGGCTTTCTTTTTTTTTAAATCAGACTCAGAGGCTACTAAAATAATTAGTATAACCTGAATAGAACTTGAATTTAAAGAGCTAGATGAATATGCGAAACTCACTAGGTTTCTGTTCCGAAGAATTAATCCACAATGATTTCCTTCAACAAAAAAAAATTTAAAAACATAAGAAGCTCGACTGGGAAGTTAATTTAATGACTTTTACGGTAAATGTAACTGAAATTAGTTTTAAAAACGCATTGAACAGATTAAAAATTTAATTTGAATTCTTTAACAGAACGAAACTTCGAATTCTGCGAAAATGTGAATAAACCAATCCCTAAGCATCGTAGATTGAAAAACAAGACGAAAATGTCAAGTTATATTGAAAGAACAGTATGCAATTTTTTGTAAAGACATATCTCAATCAAGTACTTTGATATTAAAAGTTAAGCCATACCTTTGATAATTTTGTCTTCAAATGCACCTTCTACTAGTTTCCCCAAATTTAACTGATAGATTAGTTAATAGCTGATTACTTAATAACTGATAGATTAGTTAGAAGTATTCGTATTGCTTATTTTATTAGCTTAATGCTTTTATTCTTATTGGTTAATTAGTAGATTAATTAATAGCCTTAAATATGGGTTCCTTGCATAAACAGTCCTTCAAAAATTTAAATACTAAATCTTCTTGCTAAATTACTGGATGCACTTAAGTTATCTATAGTGAAAACACCTGAAAAGTGACGCATATCTTGCTTAAATTCAGTAATCATATTTTTATCCTTCAACAAAGTAAACCTTTAACAATATTGTTACGTCGTGAGTAAATCCTGCTTACTTTTCAAACCTGACTGCAACTGACTCCGACATAGCAATGAATACTCAACATCTACAAATTTAAATATCATTCGAGAATTTTGATGTTGTATTTAATATATTTCTAATCACATTTACATTTTCAAATTATACATAACCACAATAGCATAAAAATGCACTTATCTTAAAAAGGAGAATAAGCCCAGCTTAACTTTTACTAAACTTGAGACAGCTTTTGTAATTTAAATATCGCAAAATCTAAGCATGGTGTCCTCATCTTCTGAAACGCAGCCAATTTGATAAATATCACTAATATCCGCAGCGGATTCCATTTCATTCGCACCCAAAACTCAGCAAAGCTGTATGTATGTAAGTAAAGCGTCGGCACTTCAATGGGAGAAATTGCGTTTCGTAACGACCGCAGCGCTCGTAGCGGTGGCGATGTGGAAACACAATCAGTAAAACTGCGCATGCTCCTTTTCTTTTCAGTCATTGGTTGTTTTGATTTGGTTGTTTGTTTGATTCTACCGAAATCTTGTTAGCTTCTAACGTGCTTTGGTTGTGTTATTTATAACTTATTAATTTTGTACTTTTTAATTACAAAAGGCTCTTTTCAGAACCAATTTTTTTTTAAAATTTTCTCTAATGGCGTATCGATACTGCGGATTAAGGATTGCAAGAGTAAGATTTCGTCGAAATCTGATGGAATACATTTCTACACGTTTCCTTGAGACGATGCGTACTTAAGGAAGTAATAAAGAAGAGTTTTAGGATATGTATTGTTGAAATTAAAGGTAAAAAAATCTGATAATTAAAAGAATTATTCCCCTATATTTTATAATAACGCAGGTACAAGTTTTAAATAATATTTTAAAAAATCTTTTTTTTTATTCCCTTTCAGAAATATTCAGAGAAAGTTATGTACTATTTAATGTATTTCACTATTAAAATAAAAAGAGCGCTAATTTGAAATGGACCGAATTGAGCATTAATTACAAATTGACTTAGATTTTTTTCATTTAAAAGATGCCTCAGAAGCTAAAAAAATCATGTCATATTTGAGAAAGTATTTTAGGTAGAAGCTCTGTAAGTGGAGAAGAAATAATGCATAATTTTAATGTTAATAACAATAAACTTTGCTTAAAAATGTATTCTTTTCGTACACTTAGGACCCTGAAATACTGTACAAATAGAAAATATATACATTTATATATATAATTACGACGCAATTGCAAAATATTGACATCCAATCGTGTGAAAACTCATTGCGGCCTCGCCATCTTACTTCCGACCTCCATGACGTCACTGCAGGGGAAAGGAGGAGGGGAAGAGATTTAGTTTACATCGCCACCACTGCAGTGGATTGGCGCTGCAATTTGGCGTCATGTTATAGTATGGGAGTGCCGACGCTTTACTTACATACAGCTTTGAAACTCTTCCGTAACGCAATCCTCTCGTCCGCCGAATTTTCCGGCTTTTAAAAAAGTCTTGAACCTCATTCTCTGTTGCCATTCCAGAGATGCATAAATTTCCTACTACAGTTGTTGCCAGGCTTATTCTCGATGTATGTGAGAGGCACAACAAATATTATTGGTGAATTATGCAGTTATTCTACTGAAGTGTCAAGAAATCAGGTACTACATATTTTCTCTTTATATATTTTTGAACATTACTTTAGATCATAAAATCATAAAAATGTAAAGCATTTTTAATTACAGCGTGATATTTCCATTTCGCTTTGAAGTTAATTTTAGTGCTAGAAAATTGCGGAAATAAAAAACATTTTAGAAATTTATTGTTTCAAAGTAACTTCTCAATTGCTTTAAAATGAAGTATTAAACGATACTATTGATATCTCTTTGTTGATACGTAAAGTTCCTTTATGTTAATTAACCAGTTATTTTATGATTTAGATCTTTACTTCCACTTCTTCTTTCCGTTTCCACGCTAGAATGAAAATTCCCCTGTATTTAAACTGAGTTCCTGTGTTCGCCAGAATCAAAAGAGTTCCTGTGTATTTAAACTGAAGTTTGCATGTTTTGCCTCTTCAGGCCATATTAGTCAGTTGTTGCTAGTTCAGATAAAATTTTTAGTATTCGCCTTTCACTACACTTGGCGATATTTGAATATCTACACCGGTTAGGTTTCTCATCCAACTTCATGTTAAATTGGTTTATGTAGCTTTCGGTTTAACTAGTTTGTGTAACTTCTTCACAAGAATTTAAATTTTTACATTTGAATGTTACTTTACATTATCTCGCCATAAGCGTTAACTGAGCTTGTAAGCACTAGGTGTGCTTTCTAAGCTTCCTTAGTTTCAAACAAAGGGTCTTTTACTTCCTTCTCAAGACTCATTTGTTATTTTAGACTCAACGATTATTCGCCTAACGTCTACCAAGTCTTTGAACACGAACTGATGGTTGCAAAATTTACCAAACTTTAGAGAGGCTATTAATAAACGGAACCAAAATGTTTGCATAAAATTTTAATGTTATGCCAGGTAAATTGTATATGCTTAGAACGTTAGCGACACCATCAAATCCTACTCGTGCAGGAATATATAGCAGAAAGCCTTTAACAAAAAGCGCTTGAAGTAAATGAACAAGCATAGATAATAACATGTATGTACAATTTGATTATTAACCATTAACTTTGTTGTACGACAAATATGTCGTATATACAGAAGTTCCCAGGTAGCGCATAAAGTTCCTTTCACCGAATTCACAATGTCTGTGCAAAGATCAGCACGAGCATGTACGATGAAATCAAAACCCTCGCAGACACATCCAGCTGCCTAAATGAACACTACCCGACACTGAAACTGCAGCACCAAAAAGGAGGCCCGGAATTTATGCAAATATCAGGGTAGACGCACGTCACCGAGTTATGCGAATCATGTAAAATACGCATCTGTCCAACCCACGTTGAAGATAATATAACGGAAGAACCTGCAGAATTTCCGTGCCATTTTTCTGCTAGGGAAGTCATCGTATAAAAATTGATCTTATTTTAGACGCGTGGAATAGCAGAGAATGCCACGCAGCCCAGCAGACATACGCTTTTAAGAGAGACATGGTGATCAGACTCAGAAGCGCAGGTTGGTACTTACGATAAATCCCAGCTGACACACACCTGGACGCGTCCACTGTACACCGGCTGTGGCGACGAGGGTTGGAAGAAGGAAATTTGGCAAGTTCCAGGGTATGACGCTACAGCCAGAGTAACGTCAGCACGCGTGAATTCATGCATCAGCCGACAAGCGGTAGCGCACCGGCAAGCCACATCTACCTCCATTATGCAGCATGTTCAAGACACCACGGATGTCCCCATATCGACCAGAGCTATTATTCGTCGATTGGTGGCTAGTAGCCTGCATTCATGGCTTCTACTACGTATAATGATTACCATTGAACCCACATCATAGACGCCAACGTCTCCAGTGGTGGTGAGCTAGAGCCATGTGGACGACAGAATGGCCCAAGGTCGTGTTCTCACATAAATCACGCTTCTGTTTCTCCAGTGATAGTCGCAGCGTAGGAGTGTGGCGTCGATGTGGAGAACGGTCAAATCCGGCATCAATTGAAGAACGTCCCACCGCGAGACAGTGCGGCATCGTGGTTTGGGGCGGAATTGTATACGATTTCAGGTCACGTCTAGGGTATATTCAGGGCTCTATGACGGCCCAACGATACATAGATGATGTACAGCGGCCTGTGGCACGTCCCTATCTTCAAGAGTGCCTCAATGCCCTTTATCAGCAGAGTGAAGCCCGACTACGCACTGCTCGCATCAGCCAACGTACTCTGCAAGAGGTGTACAGATACTTGCCAGACCACCGTTCTCTTCTGATCTCTCAGCAACAGAACACATTTGGGATGTGAATTGACACCATTTGCAGACCGTGCCACTGCCGCGTTCAGAAAACGAACTGTGGCAAATGGTTGCCAGGGAATGGCGAGCCATTCCTCAGGACACCATCGGTAGTCTCATTGATTCTGCACCTAGAAGAGTTGCTTCGTGTATCGCCTCCAATGTGGGCCTACAGCCTACAGAGCCGACGCTGTTCTCTCCCTATGTTATGCATATCATTTCGAAATAAAGTTCACTTATTTGTCGTTGCTGTCTCTGTCTGTTTGCCAAGTTTCATCATCTTCTGGCCACTCTTCCTTAACGTTGCATTCCTTAACGTTTCATTTCATTAACGTCGGATAGTGTATCTTGCGATTAACGTCAGCGTAAGCTTCGACAGAATTCTCATAAAAGAATTTCGTTAGATAACCCGAGAAGAATAATGTAAGTCGGGAATGCATCGGCTAATCAAATAACCCATTTACAATCCATGATACAGAAAAACCTCTACTCAGATACAATAGATTATGCAATACAAATACCACTGTTCCTACACATCAGCATTGAAATATACTGATGCTACCTCACTCGAGGGGGCAGAACATTTTCATGAAATCATATATAGATTGTTAAGATTATGTAAGAAACTATGATCTGCGAAGAGAATAAACGTTAGAAAGTCATGCTATGTAGCCAATTCTGCAAAGCGCAGAAGTGATATTTGCCATACTATATGTAATCTCTAGCTTCTAAAACTAGATATCTTCATATAAAACGCACACACCTCATATGTATAAGTAGATTGCCTTCAAACTTTTACAAAATTTCAGGTAAAAAAATTAGAATTTGGATACTTATTTGTAGGAAAACAATATGCAACACAAATGTAATACAGCTCATCTATTTCTGTTCATTATCATCTCATTAGTATTGTCATGCAACTTAGTCCTGCAAAACAGACAACAATGGTTAATAACAATGCCTCACGCTGTCCAGCTGTTATAATGCAGAAGAGGCGACTCCTTTAATACCCCCGAAAGGGCATTATCGAACGTATGATTTACTATGGCTTCTTGGTATATGCGCACTAACTTTAAAAGCACGCGCGGGAAACGTTATCTTATGTTTGTATAAAAAGTTAATCCTTAACAATTACTGTTATGATATTTTTAACAGCCCATGTACAGGAGGGCATTTCTAAGAGATATTAATACAGTCTATCTAAAACAGTTATAGGCAGGCAATTATATGTGAAACGTTTAAGTGAAAAAATCCGAGTATTATATTGGGCAAGCCTTGGTTTGTTTGTTTAGGCTGCTGTCATCTTAGACTTGTTAAGCAAATCACGATTATGAAAAGTGATCATATTGAGATAGCTAAGTAAACATCTTTATTGTGTCAAGGCAGAAGGTTAAAATATGCTGCGTTACTTATACCGTAATTATGTTTCTATGATGAAGGAACTGCAACTGATCATAACTTACATCTTTTAAATGTTTGATTAGTTATTCGCTTTTTAATTGTACCACAATCAGCAAGCTTGGTAAGCGAATTTGTTAAAGTCTTTGTTAAAAAAAATTGCCCCAGCTGATCAAAGACGCAGTTTGCACTATTCAACTGCTCTGCGCTGCCAACTGAAAGAATTTTTGTTTTAAAGTTTTTATTCAATACTATGAGGACAACTATATCTATTTTCCGTCATATGTATGTTATATATATATGCATAAATCTCTATTTTCCGTCTCTCGTGTATATTTTATATTAAGCAATATGAATTGACATTTTCGCCTTTCAGAAGGTAAACTTAATAATTTAATGAAATACGAATCAGAGAAAGAAGACCATGTTATTTTCTATTTGCGGGCAGGATTTTAACAAAGAATTTCTATAGAAGTAAGAAAATGAGTCTGTAATAACATAAGGTATATTTTGAGCAACGAAAACGAAATATCAAAAAATGTCTTTGCCGGAACTTTTAACTTCGGATAGCTAGAAGGATGTACTTTCAAATTATACCAGGAGAAAGCAGGTAAGGAAGGAAAACATCTTTTGCAGTGTGCCCCACTTAAACGGCGACTAGGGAGGATGGGACATAGTCGCCAAATTCAGGTAATCGAGAATTATCGGCTATCAGATTTTATTTCAGGCACCATTTGTAGAGTCATAAAGTTTATTTCGGATCAAATATGAAAAGTCAACAATGCCTTTGTCAGGATTCAAACTCCAGACCTTCCGATTGTGTAATCATGAATTACATCGCAAAGGCACTCGTTAAAACGATAGAGAAAATTACTTACAATATGACATTAGGGAAACAACGGTAACACGAGTATAATCAGCGTAATTCACTAGAAACCAAATTTCAAGCAAATTTACTATCTGCCTCCTGGTGGCCCAAAAGAAAATTGCTGAAATTTTAAAGTTATGCTTACTGTAATTCTGCCATTAGAGTTCATCTAAAACTTTTATTTACATTCACTAAGTATTTATATTTTAATATTAATTTAAAGTATCTTACACAATTTTAGATGCAATAATAATTACGTATGATAATAATGTTACTGAATTGCGTGAAATGCAAGTGCATTAGAAGCCTTTCAAGCATTTTTCGCGACAAATGCATATGAAATTATTAAATGAAAACAATTTTCTGAATGCAAATATTCGTGATGGTTAAGCTGGTCCGCTACGTTACTTTTAATTTCGAGGTGAAAGGAAATGCAAGAGATTACACTATATTCTACGCACTGTTAATTTTTTTTCTTCGCAGGATACTGCAGCAAACGAATGTGCAGAATTTGACATAAACAAACGTTGAAGTCATATCGATCATATAAGCCACGCAGTTCCTCAATACACAGCGTTTTCCCCATCTGAAACGTCAAATAAAAGTTGCCAAGCCTGCATTTTCTCTCAAACGTAAATAAAAATTTTCATTTCTTTGTATATATGAGATCTTTCTTTGTCTCGAATTTCTGGTTCTTTCAAAATCTTTCAAAATGCATGCTTTCTGAAATTACAATGCCTTGAAAGACATAGAAATATGAATGAGGGAAAACACGAAAACTTTAATACCTTATTGCGGGAAATATTCCCGAAAATAAATAACATTAGAAAAGATTCATTTCAAATATGTTTGAAAACATTTCATCCATAACTTTCGAATGATATATTATTGTTTTCATAAAATATTTCTGAGGTAAAAATCACTATGTAATATATATTTTAAAGGCAATTTGTTTTTATTTTGTAGAACTCCCAAGTTAATTTTCATTAATGTCATAAATAACATGCAAAAAATATGAAGCATCGCTTTTCCTATAAAAGCTAGCTTTGTTCTACTGTGTTATTCGCATGCAGTCGTAATTTCTAATATGCAGAGAAAATATGTATTTAGGTATTTTGTATTTTATGCTGCTTTCACCTGAAATGTACTTATTTAACATACTTGAAGTCAGGTAAAATGCACGAGAAAGTAGTTAAGGAAATGTAGAAATATTAGACCTTTTTGAAGCAGGAAGGATTATATGAAAAAGCAGCAATGCCCTCAACGGGAGTCGAACCTAGACCTCTCAAATACGAGGTGAGTGTGCCACCTTTACACCACGAAAACCATGGAAAAAGCAGGGATAAAATACCTTTTATACTTCCCCTTTTAAAGGGCGACTGGGGATAAGGGTACCCAATCGCTAAATCCTGGTAGTGAAGAATTATCATCCACCATCTTTTCAGTTCGGGCACCACTGTATAGACATTAGGTTATTTTCGAAGTTGGAAACATGAAAAATGTGCAGTGTTTACTTCGGGACTCGAAACTGGACCTCTCGAATACAAGCCGAGTGTGTTACCTTTACACCACGAAGATATGTTGGAAGGAGGGAGGAAATACCTTACAAAATTTAAATATGCGCTGTTTCACTCTTTAAATAATAATGTAACAAACAAGCAAAAAGGTGCGAAATCTGAAAATACGTAATTAAATTTTATTTATTGTTGCCACTTTTTATTTGCATTTTGCTCTTTTGAATTCGAATCTAAATTGTGTGTTGTAGGACAAACGTTTAATTTCTGATCTAATTATGATATAAATAGTTAAAAACAAACCATTTTGCACATAATTTGTCCAAGTAGGTGTCGTAATTAAATCTCATTAAAAGTTCAGGTATAAAATGTAGAAATATTGTCTCAGAGTGCACCGAATCTTGGCCATGCGTAGCCATACGATAATTCTAACGGTTAGTAAACTACAGACTTTCTCTTCAGTGCTTCCTAATCAAAGGGGGTCATATGCCATTATACATTCTTATCTACAAAACAAAGACTCACCGCGTCTCATCTATGATAATGATAAATAAAGGAGGTTTTGTTTATCTGAGCGTTTAGTATCATTCAGTGTGCATTTAAAAGGGCTTAAAATTTTCTCGGGAATCGAGTAAAACGTTTTTCGCACTGAACCCGAAGAATAAGATAATGGCAGCCATATTTCAGTTTCAGAAGTCTTTGCTTTATCTTTCTTCTAATGCATCCTTTATTACAGAACGGTAAGTGTTGTCACAATCTTGCTCTTTATTTAAATATGCCGCAAATTACATTGTGCTATTTCAAATGTTTCTCAAATCCGTTTGGAAACAATTACACATTTAGAGTAAATCGTATATAAAATGTGCAGTATAGGAGATGAACATAAATATATTATGTAAAATACAGTGATTTACAATTCCTTCTGGAATTTTCAATGATGTGTATTACAATAAGCGTAGTAAATGCAGCAAAAAGATGCATATCAACACATAGGTCACATCTGTATGTTGTTACGTTACAATATATCAAGGCACCAGTTGTTAGGTGCTAAGTGTTAAATACTAACTGTTACAATAATTTGCCTACAATAATATCAAAACCAAAATTCATATTGCGTTGTGTATAACTAACCCGAACAACCCCTAAGACCAAGCAGGAGTACTGGTGTTAAGAACATTCACACAAGTCATCATAAGAAAAACTCTGAATCAAATATATATATATAACCAAGGATATTTATTGCAGCATTAAAGGAAGACACTCAATCTTTCAACTTAAATTTCTAGATCTATGGTGTGTTCAGGTGACAACTATTTAAAATAATGCATTTAGAATTATAATATATATATTGCTAATTTCAAATATGCACCGAGATGAATTAATCAAAAATTTACACCGTAAAAATTAATATTAACTTTTCATATGCAGTTATCAAACTCTGCTGGCCAGCATAAAAATACACAGGAATTTAATGAATCACCGAGCATGGTGTCTTTACCAATATTGATAGAGATTACTTAGTTCAAGAAATTTCTTAATTTACTCAGGTAAAAATTACATACATAAATTTAGCAAATCCCTTAGGCAGTTAGAAAATATTACATATTCAAGTAGACCCGTTGGAGAAAAATGATTACATTTATTCCTACATTCAATTACTCAATTAAAGGTAAAGTAGAATTTAAATTTTTAATCGTTTCTTAATTTGCAAAAGTTAAAGTTAATTCTCAACCAAAAATAGTAACAACTTAAAGTAAAAAGGTAAAATTTAGATAAGTTAACAAATTTAATATCTGTCTTAATTCATTATATATAAATTTTAAATTGCAAACCAAGTTAAGGTTAAAAGTCCTAAATAGAGTAATAGTGCAGCAGTTGCTTAAATACACAGCCTGGATTTAAGATCCAGCAGAAATACCTTTGACTAAAAGTTAAATAGAATTTAATTGGAAATTAAATACACATATAATTACTCCTTACTTTAAGAATTCATTACTGGAAAACTTTTCTTCAATTAATCAAATCTCTTAAAAATTTTAATTAGCCTTATTTCTTAGGAAACATGTTCACGGAATTTAGGTTGCAAGCTGTACTAAATTTCAGGTGAAATTAACAATCAAAAGGTTGAACTCACTTGAAGGGAAGTATTTTAAACTTAATTAAGCCTTGCTAGTTTATCAGATGGAACAATCTCCAGACGAGCAGCCGTTTGAAGTAGAAACCAAGATGCTCTCCTTTGGGCATGATTCCAACCCGCACAGAGATGATGTTAGCAGTCCTGAAGGATGTAGAAAAATGAAATAAGGCATAGATGTTTCGAAGCGAGAAAGATGAAAACTGGACCCATAGACCGATGTGAAGAAGGTGGAAACTTTTAGTTCACAGAACTAGACCCATTCTGGAGAGTTGATGGTAGTACTCGGATCTAAGTTGCATCCACTATGGTGTTAATGAATTGATTCGATGAGAAAAAACACCATTCTAGACTCCTACACGGGGATGGTAAAGTGCGGAGGTTCAATTCATTGTTTTAGATGTACATCTTTAGGACGTAAACATGTCCACTACCGGACCCCCCGGGTCAACATTTGCTCTTCCAGAGGAAGAAAAATGAAGCGTCTTCTTTCAGCTGCAAATCCAAGGCAAAAAGGGCTGAGCATGGCCTTGCATGACGATTTTAATCGTCCAGAATCCAGAATTTCCGAAAATCACCAAATTTGGTGAATTAGTATGCAAATCTCGCCAAACACAAAACAGTGCTGCGAAAACTTAGTTTTTCCTTCTTCACACCAAAAAAAATTCCACCCTCGCCACCCCCTTCGCCAACAAGGAGGGGTGAGGGAAAAGAATGCGACAACCCTATCACTCAACCGGACGCAGTACATGACCTTGACGAAAAAGTGCTCCGAAACGACGCTTATAGCAGAGTAAATTTTTAAACACGAAATTCAACAATTTTAGCAATTAAATGGGCATAATTCTCCAACGGGGCGACGTACAGTCATGAAAGTAGATTCATAAGAAGGGTAAATTTTTTCTCTTTAAGAGGTATAAATTTCAACCATGTGAATAAAAAGGAAGTATTTTTAAATTTAAAATATTACGCAGAAACAACCGATTTCCCATTGTCTCCTTCTCCCGAAGCTAATACTGACGAACGCGTAACGTAAGAATGAGAACTCTGTTTAGCTCGCATAAAAATAATTGATTCAACAACATAAGCAATACAATTCGTGAAGAAAAATTTAGAAAAAGCATAAATTAATGCATATAATTTACTCACTCAATAATCAATTAACAAATAACTGCAATCAACTACACATCAATCCACAATTCCAAACCAACCAAAAATCACTACACAACAATGTTTTTTGAATATATCTTGCAGGCTCTCGATATGCGCAACAATAGTGATGCCACCGTCTTAGTCAACGGTTCTGAGCAGCTTTGTTTCGTATTTCATAAAAGGCATTTCCTTGAGTTTGTTGTAACACGCGCGAATTACCTTTGTCTGCATATGTCTCTGATATTTCGTTCGAAGTGTCCATTGTACCATCGAAACTTCCTTTCAGTGGATTCTAAGAAGTTCTAGCCGCAATTTTTTTATACTGCTATGAAGCGCTATGAATGCTGCCTAGTAAAAAAATTTGTAGCTAGAACAGGGGTTCCCGACGGGGTCGGTATTTACCCACTGAGGGTCAAAAGAACTTTAAAGGCGTCCAATGATGATTAAGGGGTCGAATGGGGATCAAAAGCCCAATAAGCACGAGCAAGTGATCGCGATGTTCAAGATCACATTGATTATAAAAAGTCATTAATAACATTTATAATTAATTGTTTGTTGATACAAAACTATATCATGTGGCCATAACACCATATAAAATTAATATAAGGAAATTAATGCATTAAGAGATTTTAATGTTTGCTTGCAAGACACTAGAAAGTCATTCAAAAGAAATAACCCCAAATAAAGTTTGTTACCATACAAATATTGTTTTCCCCTTCTTATTTAGAAGGACCAGGCTTAAGGAAAGTCAATAATTTATTACAGACATCAGGGTGAATGGTTTTGAAGGAGGCGATTTAAGAATTGAGTTATGCAAATTTATGCCAGATATTCTCTAAAAAATGCTTCAATACATCAAGCGCAGGAAAATCATTCATTAAAATCGAAATATTCTCAATTAGAGTAATTTTGTTTCTGAAAATTCTTTATATTTGTAAAACTAAAAATAGTAATAAAAGACGAATCTAACAGTTCATTTTTTTTCAAAACTTTTAATCGCATTCTTAGCTTAAATGCTATATTTAATTTATTTATGTGCAATTATTATTATTATGTTGGATGCTGCATATTACATAGAAAAATGTAAGGGGTGGATGAAGAAAAACATTCTTTAAGGTCGAAGCAAGAAACAGTTTGGGAATACCAAAGTTAGAAGAAAAAGCATATTACACAAATTTGGAAATATTATTTATACAGGGTGTTTCTAAATGAATATCAAGGGTTTAACGCTTCGTAGCATTTATTACGTAAAACTTAAAATCAGAATTAATACACGGAATGAAAAAGCAATTCAAACAGTTTTGTTTGTTGGTACGCGCATGCGCCAGAAACCGTTAGTAGAAGAAATGGCGACAACTTTGCATATTTACCTAATTGGTAGAAGACGAAACAAATGACTTCATTTGGCAGCAAGATGGTGCACCGCCTCGCTGGCATAACGACATAAACGATTGGCTGAACGTCACTATACCCGATCGCTGGATTGGCCACAAAGGGCCCAATGGCAGAGCTTGTTTCACTTGGCCTCCACACTCACCCGATCTGACGCCCTGTGATTACTACCTGTGGCGGCTAATAAAGGATCGTGTGTATGTGCCTCCACTACCAGCTGAGCTTCTCTACCTAAGAAACAGGACTGAGGCAGCTGTTGCAACAATTGCACTACAAACACTAATCAATATTTGGGAAGAAGTGGGCTATCAACTTGATGTGGCCGTGTGATGAAAGGTGCTCACATTGAGCACTTGTAAGCTTATAGATGCAACTGTTTGAGTTGCTCTTTCATTTCGTGTATTAATTATAATTTTAAGTTTTACGTAATAAATACTACAAAGAGTTAAATCCCCGATATTTATTTAGAAACACCCTGTATATTATGTACTAGTATGCTACAAAATATGGCTGTTTTATTATAATTTTCTAAATCCTCGAGGGAAATTTTAATCATCTCATATTAATTAACATTATATAATATAAGGAGGCACCTTTAACATAGGAATTAATTCACACATATTGTATTTAACTTTGTAAGGAAAAAAAGCAAGACAAAAGCATTTTTGGCTATTGTGAATCAAAGGAACTCATTAGCTAGCAAGAGTTAAACTGGAACAGAAATAAGTACAAAATTTAAACCATTGCTCTTAAAGCTGGTAATGCAAAAAGAAAGATTTCATTTACTTTACTAATGCATATTTAAACAACAGATTGAAATTATGCCTTTTCTTAACTCACTTGTCTTATTAGAAAATAAGAAAGTAATTTCCTTTCATTTACACTGAAAATTATCCTGGCTGCAGATTCCTTTATATTTTATGTTTTAAAATTCATTATCTTTTATACATGTGTGTGCCCAAAAAAAATAAAAAGAAATAATGTCGGCTTAAACTAACATCTATTACTCAGTCTTAACGCATTAATTTTATTAAAATGTATTATAAATGCAGCCAACGGGAAATTTTCAGCGTAGCTCTCTAAGAACTCTTTAATTTATTCTGCATATGTTTGCTTAATTAACACATAATTCTTCTAACCTGAAGTTTTAAACTTATGCACTGAAGCACTTAGAGTACAAGTGGTTTATGTGTTAATTACAAAATGTCATAGACAGAACATAATAATTATGATAGAAATCATACACAGCTATCAACAACGGCATGCTATTTTTGTTGCAAAAATGTTTACATTCCATTTTTTTTTAAAATCTTGGTCTAAATTTGATTACTACAGGTATTTTAACGTTGCATTTTTGATATTATTTATTGCATTAGTAAAAGTGATTTCGCTTTGGAAATAAATAGTTCTCCCTACTGCCATAATGGCATTAATTTGTTTTGGGACTATGTATAATATTTACAATTTTTAATTTAAAAAAAGATTCGAATAGTATTTCTTAGTTTCCATATATTTGACAATCTGACTATACAGGCTGAGTTTGATTCATTAATTTTTCATTTCCTGATAACATTTTAACATTATTTTTTTCTAATCAGTCTGAAGCCTATTCATTTCTGGATTGACGTATTGATAGTTTTTAATTTAGTATCTTTAAGAATATTTTAAATATTTCAAATTATGCAAGATAGAAATTCAATTGATGAGTGAAACTATGGTGGGCTCTTTGATCAAGAATTGCAGTTTTGCAGGAATCTTACAATATGTGTATCGATTTCAATCTCCAATTTTAATGGATTTTGTTTCCTTGATTATGCTCTTTGCCTTTTAGGTTTTACAAATGTGACGAATAAAATGTTTTCTTTTAGTTTTCTTACATAAATTAGCATTTATCTTTGACTTTATAAAATTTAATTCTTTAAATAAATAATTATACATTTTCTTCAAGAAATATACATAAATATAAAAAATGCATACACGATCATTTCTTACAATGAAATAAATTTAGCAATACATAATTAAATATAAAAGTACATACATTTAACAAATGTTTAGCTCTGTCACTTATTTTTATATTCTGATAGTACATTTAAATGACTTTTACTTACCATTAAAGTCTGCTTTCTGCAGTTGTACTCTTTGAAAGTATTAAAAATTCATACATCTTCTAAAAAATACCTATCCTATGATAGATCTGAAAAATATATAATAACAATAGTGTCAGAAGAAAACTGACAAAGTTTTTTGTAAATTTGTTTAACGAATAATATATACAAACATAATAGACAACTATCACTAAGCGATATAAAAAGTAAAAATATTAAAGAATCATGGTGTTAATTTTTCCTTCACTGTAGCGTAATCAAAATCTATGAAAGAAACACATCTTTACTACAGATAATGCTGCTCTGAAAATTCTGATATGCACTTCTCTGAAATATTAATTTTATAATGAAAATATCTTCCATCACTTGTTTGTCACCATTATGGCTGAAGACACTTTATAGCTCTTGATGTAAAGATATAAAAAAGTAATTAAAAATCAATACAAATTTCACTTAAACACATTTTTCCACATTTTAGCTCTAGGTTTGGAGGACTTTGTAAGTGCTGTAATTTCCGAAGGAATTTATATGCCTATAGCAAATTGCATCGTACTTATTAAACATTAGTTAAAAAATTATTGTTACAAATGATGATGCTTCAGACATTAAAAACTGTATCTTATATTTCTATTTTAAAATATATACAGAAAGTATAACAGAATTGAAGGTCACAACTTTGATGGTTGACAGATCATGCTAAAACTAACAATTTTTATTGAACAGTATGTAGTGGATAAACTTCTGTTATTTAGGTGCGACTATTGTTAGTGTTCAGATTATGTTGGATGTTACAGCAAAAAATGTAAAGAGTCGATGAAGAAAAACATTAAGGTTGATGCAAGAAACAGTTTGGGAATACCAAAATTTAAAATGTGAAAGCAAAATCACTGTAAGTATGAAGAAAATGGAGAATGAAAAACCGTTTTAATTTTCAAGAAACGGTGAGTGATATTTACAAAAATGTTCAAATGGATGACTACCAGTGCAAAATATGCATCACAACTAGTGATTAACGTACTGCGTAGAAGATACCCGGCATGTCACATATTTCTGCAACAGCGACATTAATCCTTGAGATGAGATTTTCAGGAAAGTTATTCAACGTCTTGCAGACAAGCTCCATAGTGATGATGATGCATGCATTGCAGTTGCTCATCATTTATTTGAATAATTCTTATATATATTCCTGAAAAAAATTCTCTTTTACATAATTTTCTTCCTTACTGCGTTCCTGCGTTTACATTCCATTATTCACTATATTGGGAAAATCTTTCTTTATACCATATTCTGTCTCCCTGTTAAAGTTAAGACCATGAATTCTATTACACCCTGCATACACACACATAGGTGTGCGTGTATGTGTGCATACAGTATATAGAAATAAAAATTTAATTTAATTTAAAAACGAATTCAAGTATCATATTCACGTATACCGAAGAAGAAACAAAGGAATTAGTAGAAAACAATTCAAAGAATCACTGCACAAAATTGATATAAGAGAAATATCTTTAAAAATTAATTTAATTTTTTGTTAAATAAAATTAAAACCTAGAATAATTTAAAAAGGGATCAGATGCACAAAAGCTGAACAAAAACCTATCTCGATCCAAACAGCACAAATAATCACTTCAAAAAGTTCGATCAATGTTAAATAATATTTTTTTAATGGATTTTTACGTCTCCTGGGGCATCTTAATCACTGCAGAATTCGGCGCGTGAATTAGCTTCCGGTTTTGTTGGATTTATTAGGAGAAAATAAGGCAAAACTAATTTAAATTAATTTTCCTCTTTATAAACGCGAATTTGAAAATGACTAGAATTATTTTTTTTTATTTATAGCTGAGCAATACATAATGCAGTTGCTATAGGAGGAAAGTAGGCAGTATTAATAATAACAGGTACTATTTTTTTCGTCAAGTAGAGCCTGGACATTTAAATATTCATTACATACGATTCATATAGACTGTCAGAAATATACCTATATTTAATAATGATTAATACATCCTCTTCATGAATTTGTAAATATATGCGTATTAAAAAGTAATACAGGGGAAAAAAGAAATGCAAGTTAACTCCTTCAATAATGTTTAATTAAAGTGACTACTATACTAGAAGATTTGAAGAATGGGATATGTTTCCCTCCAAGCTATGTAACACAATATCGATAAATATAAAGCTTGCACATTGTGTTAAACAACAAACATTTCTTTCTATTTAACTATTAGCTTGATTTACTAGAACAAAACATTCCTAATGTAAACAGATGAGAGACTTTTGAACAACAAAATAACACATATATACCTCTAATTGGCACATATATACCTCTAATTACCTCGGCAATTTTTGTGGATGCAACTACTATTTTTCTTTTTTTGTTATTCCTTTATTCCAACTGCCTTTTTCAGGTCTCGGAAACGAAAGAGAAACACGGCGGAAGGAAAACAGTGCGACTTCCGCGAGATAGCTAACGACTTTTCGGATACTAGGATTATTAGTCTCTCAGGGAAAAAGAGAGAGGGGCAAGGGAAGACAAGGGAGCCTCTTCTTGGAGCCAATTACTGCTGGAGAGATGCGACAAGAAGAGGGATCTCTTAATGGTATCTGACTCGGTTGCGCCAATCAGGCGAAGAGGATTCCGTGGCACAATGGTGACCGTTGTCCGCTAATCGGTACTGACCGCTAAAGTTTTGTTTCTAGTATTCCCCTTTCTTGTTCGATCGCGGTGGAAATCTCTGGTCTTTATCTTCCCCAAATCACTTTTCTTGTACCCAGAAAGAGCAGGTACGAATTGGGTGATCACTCGACGCCAAGGGAAATGTTTGTTCCCTTTCAGGAAGGAGGTCTCACTTTAGTTCTTCTTTCATGGGGTGGAATGAAGTTGAAGGGAATCGAAATTGAACTGCTTTCAAAGGAAGAAAAGGCCAAATCATTTTATAAAGTTTGGAACTCGGTGAACTGCTTGATGCCAGGAATCTTTACTTATTCTCAATGTTTTATTTCTCAAAAAATTTTCTGCGGTAAGTACAGTAAAACCAATGCACCATAAAAGTGATAGTAGAAGAATAGAAATTGGCTTAAAATTCTTAACTCAAATATTGGTATTTTGTAGCGTTTAAAAATGCCACTGTTCAAATATTTCTTATTAGCTAAAAATTGGAAAAATTATGGTAACAAACTCGATTCAAATGTAATCATTCTAAACAATTTAACTCATTATGAACGTTTTTGTGAGATATGATGCATAGAATTTCGATGAAGTTAAAATATAGCATGACTTGCTTATTTGAAATTTTAAAAAAATCATTTTCAAATAATAACTTTTTTAACTGATAACTAATCAGAATAATTTTCGCATATTAAAATAAATCCGTAGAGCATTATTATGAATTACATATATGATTTTTTTTACTCTTTGTGTCTAACTTAGAATTTCACTTCTCCTCGCTATAATTTATATCAAATTAAATGCATAGTTCCTATATTAAAATAACCTATGCACGTTTCATGAATTTTCTATGCTATTTCATTAATAAATACTTGAAATACAATT
This sequence comes from Stegodyphus mimosarum, assembly GCA_000611955.2. Lineage (NCBI taxonomy): Eukaryota > Metazoa > Arthropoda > Arachnida > Araneae > Eresidae > Stegodyphus > Stegodyphus mimosarum. Next base: position 363,382 of record KK119267.1, on the reverse strand, counting down.
TATTTATTTTAACTTTCAACTTCATACTCTCGGATTGTAAGCAATCAGACATTGTTTCTTGCTATCGTACGGGTCTAAGTCGTTTTTATGGTTTATCAAACATAACATTATGCTGATATAAATGTGTTACAAACCGTAACGTACACATTTTAAGCTTTAGAATCAGTATTTAATTTAGTGTATTGTAACAGTGTTTATATCAAACAGCGCAGTTTTAACTATATTACATATCTAAGGTATCCTACACATCCGCTTTCCCAACTGGAGTTCCCCCCCCCCCAAATATGCGTATTCGCATAACTGACATGCAGCAGATATAAAGCCTTCACTAATAACTTCTTACTTGTAATTTTTAGTTGGTTCATTTAGTTGGTTCCATTTGTGTCATTACTTTTCTGATTAATCCTCCTGTCTGGGATATGGTTAGATTACATCTGTTAATCCACTGTGGTCAACAAGCCGTTGGCCAAAGCTTTGAGAGTGTGACAGAATTAGTTTGTCTAATTTCGTTAGTGAATTTAAAACGGAATAATCCAGAGGAGGAATTCAAAGATGCCTTGTGCTTCTCCAACCATTAAACCTTCGACTTTCGACTAGACAGTATTTTTCCCATGCTGCAAATACAATAAACATTTACAAATATCCCTCTGAATTCGAAGCCAGGTCTAGAGGTATGACAAATGACTCTTCTACCAACGTATCAAGCAAGCCGGCATTTGCTCTTCCACTGTACCCTTAAATGTTTAAAACAGGTTTCATTTTAAAAGTTTCCAATGTCCATTTAGTTAAGCTTTCCTCATACTTAGTCTCAACAGATTTCAGAGCAATCTTTTCATTCCAGTAATAAGTAGCTGATACCTATAAATAACAGCAGAATCTGGAAATTATCCGTTGGCATCTGCTATATTCCGCGTACCCTCGTCTAGTTTCACTTGCAATCTGAAACTTAAGCTGAACAAACTGGTCAAATTTAAACGCTAGTTATAGAACACTCTTGAAAATGGCATACGTCCCGGTAAATATGACGAATGCGTCTTCATTAAGTGTTTTACTTACATATTTGTAAAAAAATGAAATTATTTCTTATTGATAATATAATTTTAAAAATACAGCCATGCATCATGTGTAATGCACAATACATTGAAAATTATCTATGTACCAGATTAAATGTATGGTTAGAAATAACATATATTAAAAGCCAGAAAATCCCTAATAATATCGCTGAACGCGTAACTCCTTTTAATGCTTTTTCCCACTCATTTTGAAAATTGTACTTCACTTTTCCTAGTTTATTTTCAAATGTGAGGGAAATTCTGGAATCATCTGTCAAAATAAAGAATAACGAATTTTAACCTTCAGTTATATATGTGTAACGTCAAAAAGTGTATTTTTTACAAATAAGGGAGCTCGTTCATTTGTAGAATGAATCTTTCAATTTATACAAAGCAAAGAAAGTATGCGCGAACTGAATTCAGAAGAAAAAAATAATATGTAAAATTTCAGCAATCGATTGAAAAAGAAAACTGAAAGCGCTAATAAAAACAAATTTTAACTAAAAAATTGACTTAACTAAAAAATTGAATTAAGTTATTTTATCAAATGTTCTAAAGCAAATTTGTATTCATTACCATAATTTCTTATTTTCAACTAGGCATTTCCAGTCATTCCCCATTCCCGGTTTGCTTCGTAATCATGGTAACGACAGTTGCGGAAAAGGATAGAAACTTGATTGTTTTGCTTCATGAAAAGCGTTCGAAAGAATTCTGACTTAAACTCGAATCTCAGATGAGGTGGATAATATCTGTCATGGGGTGATGACGACATGTGTTATAATCGTAAAATAAGGGAGGGTAGTAAATATCTTGGAGAGTCTGTCCTTTGTACTATTGTGCGTGAGATAATCAGTGAAACTCGATAAAGTTCTAAGGCTATAATTTATGTAAAAATATTTGAAAAATTTCGCTCAGTTTATTTTTTCGGTGATAAACGAACAAAAGCATCAATAAGGTAATAAGATAAACTTAATGCTTTCATGTACATTTAAAAAGTATTGCTAAAGGTATAAAAACGTTCTTAAATTCTTAATAAAAATGTAACAAAAGGTAAAGATAATTTCTTTCTGTATTCTTCATAAGAAGTTGCGCTTTCCGTCAGTATGCATATACTGACAATAATACGATAAATGCTACGTGAGGTAGTTTTATATGTGCATACCATACATGTATGACGAAATTTATAGCAGAAAATATTCTCCTTAAAGTTATTGGGAACACTTAAATTATCTTATTTGTAGTTTAGTTATTTTGAGAAAAGCATTTGTGCATAAAGTGCTGGCAAATACGTGGAATTTATTAGAATTTCTTTAGAAAAGACATTTGAATATTCATTTAATGTAAATTTTTGCTTGTGGATGGAATAAAAGATAAAATTCTGAGATTATTAGCTAGACACAGAAGGAAAGCATTCAGATTTTCTCGCATTCACATTTCATAGTAGCTTTATGTTGATTTGCAATGCAATGAAATGGAACGGATACTTTATTCTTCTCCAAATGCAATGTATTAAGATAAAAGAACAGAATGCAGAAGGGCCTGAAATTATATAATTTGCAGTCAAATAATGCTGGATCAACAATGACATGAATCTCATGATGAACCCATACACTGACAAATGTAGTTTATGATTATGCTTTTCAGTTAGCTAAAAATAGCATCAAAATGTGTGTTTCAGACATATTGTTTTTATCGTCAATACTAGCATTCTGATATAAACCACAGGAGAAGAGCTTTTCTTAAAAGACTTTTCGAAAGAGCTTATTTTTATTCAAATGTAAAATGAACTTCGTCTTCATTTTCGCCAAAACATGTTAGAGAAAAATTAATAAATATGTAATAAATTCTTAGAAATATATTTTAGCCGAGTTAAACGGCAAGACAATTTATCTGCGTGCTTCTACGTTTTTAAGGGATGTATTATCCTATAGAGTAAGAGAATGTTATTTAATTATTGCCATGTATTCAACTTCTACTAGTTTCATTAAGTGCATCTTGTAACTTCTCGTGTGCACACGTATTTGAAACGGAATATGAAACTTCGTGAGTATACATGCACATTAAAAAATATCAAAATTACATTCATATATTCATAGAACAGGTAGTCACTGCTCTTTGGGAAAAAACGGTCTGAAATTGTTTGCCATTAGATGCATGTTTTTCTATAACGCTTACTTATGGCCAATAAAGCTGTTGATAATAATTTAGCATATTGCCCTATGTGCAAGCATTTTCTTAAGTGTCTTTCAAACTCAATCACATGTTCTTTTAAAATCCTCAAAACCTGCAACTGCAATATGACCCTTATCTATAGCATTATGAATAATAACTACAATATGCCTTTCAAATGATCGATGTTATTTAAGCTTACTTGAGCAGGATGTAATAAGTCATGAGATTCGAGATACTACTTAAAGCTGTATACCTCTATTTTTTTCCATTAGGCTTTATGAGATCACTGATAAACGATATGGCCTTATAACTCGCGAGATATCCTGGGAGATTAGCTTTCTTCAGCAGAGGAATAATGATTGACATTTTCCAGATTGAGAGAACAGCACTGTACGACATTTTCATTGAATTCTTAGGGGCTTCCATATTGCAACTCAGCCAGTCTTATGAATAAATACAGTGAAAATGCTGTGGCTCCCGGAACACTTTTTTCTGAGAGTTATCCCTAATATCTATATCTGGTTCAATTTTGGAAAATTGGTAAAAAAACAGGTGTTATGTTATTCTCCACACATCCTGCAGTTTGCTTTCTTTAGATCTCTACTCTTCGTTTCCATACAACTCGTCTTTTTTTATTTTTCTCGTAGAAAGAAGTGACTCCTTATAAATATGCTCATTGGATTCAAGAAGCTGTTATTTTGATATATATGGTGTCCTATGACGATATGGGAGTTTTCTAATAAAGTTATATGACCGTTAATCACATTTCCTAAATCAATCTTGAAAATATAATCAATCAAAGTGGTTCGTTGAGCAACTAACATCTCCTTCTTTAAAACAGCTACATTAAGTTTCCGCTCCATGATATTTGGGCTTTGTATTTGAGTCTGTTTCCTTCCATGGGCTTTGCATTTAATTCTGTTTCATTCTTCTTCAATTCTTTTGAATTTATTACCCCCATAAATGTTTCTATTTTTTCAGTTTACCATATGCAATAAATCGTTTCACAGCTTTTAAGTAAATGCTGTTTCATTTAGAAACATATTTCAAAGATTTCTTCAAAATCAAAACAGAGGATTCCAGATATGTTTCTAATCTCTCCTTCAAAGATAATCAATCTATCATTTTAAAAGTCCACGAAATTCTATTATTCTGAAACATTTTTCATTGGTATTTTCTTTATAGCTATACTCTTCCTATGGCATGATGATTGAGAGCGATTTTAGATAGCCAGTCTCTGGCTAAGAAAGTTTTCATCCCTTTAGACATCTTTCGTATTGTGTTTAAGTCACAATATGAAACACCATAATGGTCTTAAATCGTATGTTGGGAAAGTCGTAACTTTGTTCATTTAGAATATTTAAAAAAATATTGATGCTAATTTTCGTGATGTTGCAAAGTTCCATTGCCTATCAGCAAAGGTTAACTTACGCCACATTTCCCCGGCACGTCATAGTGTAGGCAGTCCCTATAAGTCACACGAAATTTTCTGGAAACTGAGCGGCAAAATATTACGTTGCTGCATTTCACATTTTCTTTAAATGCAAATAGCTTCTTCCTCATTATAATTTTTTAACTCATGATCTTTTCCAAAAGTTTAAATACCATCTGAAAACAATTTGCTTTTGCTCCAGGCGAAGAATGGGCATTTTGCATATATATATGTTTTGTTTTTATTACTTACATGTATGTATGAATGATTACCAGCAGCTGTGCTATCAATCATTTAGTAGCTTTCATTAGAGTCCTTGCTTTGTACAGATTTCATATCATTTCTGAATATTATACACATCAATTCATTTTTTTGTGAAATAGCTATTTACCTTTAAATACGGAATAATAAAAATGGTATTTAAGACCATAAATATTTAAATTTTAGTTAACTATTTGAATACGCAAATTAGGCAAAAGTTCAAGTTTAGGATGAAATCAGTTTTCTAATAAATTATAGGCAGCTTGGCTGAATTTTGTTTGAATCATACTGGATGAATTATGGTTAAAATTTTGGTTGAACTTTGGTTGGATTTTTGCCTTGTTTTCATTTTGAAGGTCGGTGTTTGTCTCTTCTTCATACACGATGCAGCGTAGATTTTTTTTTTACATTAACGTACATTTCTTTCTTACATATGTTGGTGCTTCTGAAAGATCTAATTATTCACAGCATATTATCAAAATTAACTGCAACCGAATTAACTGAAACTGAATATAAATATAAATTATTTGGCATCAACTAATTACATGAACTAAATACAAATGTCAAATTTTAAATAACAAAAAAAATTCACAAAATTTAATTGATAATTAAAGCCTTTTTTATATTTACCGTGTCTATATTGCCTATATCCCTCGCTGCCACTGGCTCCTGATTGACTAGAACTAGAGTTGTTGCAAAGCTCTTGGCGCTCTACGCAAGACATTGGCCGTACTATTCTTAGGTCCACCACTGAAAGTACAGTAAAGGAAAATTTCAATTGCAGAGCCAAAATATACTTTTAATGCCATTGTTTACTCTCTATTATTATAAAAATACTCTATTTTTGTAATTATTCTAAACGCGAAAAAAAAATTCATTACTTATAAGTTACGCAAATTTTTACCCTTATAAGCAAGCATCTTTTCACACGTTTCGATGTATTATGCTTTTGCTGAGTAATAAAAGCATAATATCTTTCTAGTCTTACTGCAGGTTTAAATTTAGTTTTACGAATAATTATAATGAGTTTGTCATTAGCAGTACTGAATCAGAATGTATTCGTGCGGAATATTTTAATACTGTTAATACTCCACTAAAGTATGCTTCTTAAGAAAGAATAATATAATTTTTTTTAGATTATCTGCAATCTTAAGTTTAATAATGTTTCTTAACATTTCGATTGCAAATAAATGTTTAACCTTAAATTAAAATAATGCTATATATTTTGTATCAAAATTTTCCATTTCCTGGTACCTTATAAAATTACATTTATTTGTTTATAAAGAAAATAAATAACCAAAAGATGAATTGAATTAGATCTGTAAAGCAAATGTTTTAACAATTATGGTGTTGAAACCATTGGGGTGGAGCGCACACTACTTCCAGTCGAAGCCGTTTGGAATGCCATTCCCTGGGATTGCAATTAGAACCTGTATGATTCGATGCGACGACATGTACGGAATCTCATCGCTCAGCTTGGAGGACACACAAAGTACTGATTTCTGACATTCGTTTTGTTTTTTTCTCTTGTAAATTTCATCGTTTATTTTTACCACTATCAGTAAAATGTCGAATAAATTTCATTCATTTTCAACAATATCTTCATGGTGCTGCATTTTTCACAAACATTAGTGTATATAATTTTTATTTCAGTTAAAAATTCACTGCATGTTCTGTAATTTGCTGTACTGCTTGCAGTAGCAAAGTATTATATGCTGGTACTGATAGAATTATGTGGTACCTTTCATTTCATGAATCAATTCGTATAATACTAAAAACATATCACTCTTTGAATAATCGTAAAGTTTACTAACATATGATATATACTTAAAATTTAAGAAAATCTACAGAAATGGAATTTTTTAACAACATTTATTTTTAAATGTAGCCTCCAAGCATTTGCACATTGTTTGCTCCAAACATATGTAATTTGGACATTTTTTACGCATCTTTCTAAACGCCAGTTGAAAACTTGAGCACTTTGACTCGCATTATCTACCCTGAGAACAAGGAATCTTATTAGAATGTAACATTTTCAATGACAGAGTTTCAAAATATGATAGGCACATCATATTGAGACTATTATCTCACAAGGGGCTTACTTCAAAACTTTCTTAAGTACTGACTCTACATTTCTTTCACCTCTCTTCCCATGCGTGGCTGGTTGATGTCTTCAACTTTCCAGAATATTCCGAAGGGATCCAGCTGCCTCAAACTCATCTCTAATTTGAGTGATGATATGTGAAATAGGAGGTTTGTTTAAAGATTCAAAAGCGAAAACCCTAAATTAATTTTAACAGTCATAGCGTTTATATAATTTTTTCAACACATTGCATAGATTCCTCTCCAGATAATGCACCAAATTTTAAATGGCTGAGATATTTCAAAGAAAATTTAACCGAAAGACTGACCATAAATCAAAGCGTAAAGATATCTTGACGCTGAGTCAAAAAGAAAGATATTCATAGATTTCAAAAGCCGTAACAGCTGACGAAAATTTGCTATGCATCATTTAAAAAAAAACGAATTCGATAAATGAACATCAATATAAATTTGTAATTTATCATAATCAAAAGACGCACAATTTACCGGTACGATGCTTTTAGTGATTTGTTTTCCATCTCCTTACTGTCGAGGCAAAGACATTGATTAACGGTGAGAAAATAACGCATTTCGCATACGAGGTTCGCATGTCATTCATAATTCTCATTTGAAACTTTTCTGTCTTATTGAAGACTTATTTTAATAACTTAGGAATATAAATCTTTATTTGTAACTGAACTTGTGTACTTTAATATATAATACTAGAACAAAATAGTTTTCATTTGATAGAAAAGAGAAATTATTTTATTTTATGAAGTTATCAATAGTACTTAAAGGTAACGAATTTTCATAGTATTTTAGCAGTTAAAATGTGTTTAACTTATGATATTATAAGGTATTTTCTTCTTCCCTTCCGCATGCCTTTGTGGCGCACTGGGCGCGTATTCGAGAAGTCTAGATTCGAGTCTCGGCGAGGACATTGCATATTTTTTACATCACCTGCTTCAAAAAAAATCGTTTCTACAGCGGCGTCCGAATTAAAAGGTGGTTAACAATAATTCATCATCCCAAGATTTAACGATTTTGTCCCCTAATCCCCAGTCTCTCTTTAAAAAGCGGAGTATATAAGGTATTTTCTCCCACCTTTCCGCGTGCCTTCGTGGTGTGAATTGAAGCATACTGGAGTATTTGAGATGTCCAGGTTCAAGCGCTTCTGAGAGTATTTTTCACATCTCCTGCTTCAAAATAACATAATAATTTTACAGGTGGAGCCCGAGCTAAAATGTTGTGGATGATAATTCGTTACCAACAGGATTTGGCTTTTGGGTCCATTTATCCCCAGTCGTTCTTTAAAAGGGGGGTATATAAGGTACCAGAAGTAGGCGTAGCCCGACCTACCTAGCCAAACAAGTTGGTCTTATGTAATAGCAGGCCACGCCCAATCCATCAGGAACATAAATTTCTCACTCCTTTACGCAAGCCTTCGTGGTGTAACGGTAGCACAGTCGGCGAGTATTCGAGAGGTCAAAGTTCGAATCCCAGAGCCGGCGTCGCACATTTTTCACATCTACTGCTTAAAAAAAAGGCTAAGATGAAAAGGCAGAGCGGGTTGGAGGTAAAAAGATAAGATGATTCTATCATCAGCCGCAGCTTTAATACTAAACGAGACGATGATTTCAAGACAAACCGGAGGGAGAAAATTATCCTGAAGTGTTTATTTTCAAGACTATAGATCAAGATCATTCGTAAGCACAAATATAAATGTGAGCAATTATGTGTAGAGTATAAGCTTATGTAATAAATATGCTAGCTGATGCCGTATTTGCAATATAATTCTTTTGGAAATGTTTGTGTAAATCAAATGTGTTTTTTTTTCGACGAAGTTGTCAGTGTAACAACTAGGTTGCAAGATTTAGCGAAATTTTACGATTTATCTAGCAGTTTTTGTCTTTTCTTCTTATCTAATTCAGGTATTTAAAAAACAAAAACTTCTTTTAACATACATCGTTTGATAATTATGAGATATATTTTATTTAATTTTCAGTTATTGATTTCTACAGTAATAACCAGAAGACTAGTCGTTGGAATTATTGAATATAAAATCCGGAGTAATTCCTTCATGCTAAAATTCAACACAGGTTTTACTGAGTTCAATTAAAGGTTATTCCTTCACATTAAAATTCAATAGAAAAGAATTTTTCGTAATATATTTTCCCTAATATTTTTCTTTAAAAATTTCGGAACGTTGCTACAAAGGGCAAAAAAGAACTGGAAATCCTGTTCTCATCTTAGTTAACACTGTTACTTAGAATCAAACGTGAGTATAAGCTGCAGAAATTGATAACAAAAATAGTGAAATTCGATTATTTTTGGTCATCGAAAGAATATTTTTGGGCCATTCATTAATTATACTCTGCACATCTTAAATCTTGAGGGAAAAGGATAAAAATTATAGTTTATATAAAGTTCCCGCGGAAGCAAAGAAAGCAAATAATTAAAATAATTAATGATGTAGACAATTCATATGATGAGAGAAAAACAGTTAAAATGTAATACTTGATTAAATTAAAAGTATTTAAAACTCAAAAATATACAAAAATTTAATGTATGTTCAGCAGAAATAACTAATGATATTTTACCATACTTTGTTTTATCAGGTGAATATATTCATATGAATCTCCAGACAAAATTTCATATTTAACACATGTATTAAGTTACTCAATTTTTATGTTTAATAACGGATTGTAAAAAAGAGGTAATCATGCGAAATCTGTTTTCAAAACTTAATAAACTTTTATACACCGAAATAATTAAAAATCAAGTAATAAACAGTTATTCATATTAATGCTTATATTATTAGGTTAATTATACCGTATGCTAAAACATTTGAACATGGCCGAAGGTTTTATTTATGTCCATTATTTTATTAATCATTCTTATGTAACTAACATATTGTTCACACATAATTTTATATCAAATACGCACTTTATTCAGATGTTCCGAACAGGTAGTACGTAGATATCTGTCAGAATTTAGAAAACCAAGTGAATTAAAAAATTAAATAAAATTTTAGTAAACACACTAGTCCAATAAAACGGATTATGTTTATAAAAAGACGTCGTAAGTAGCCTTTACAAGTATCCCAAAAGGTAAATTACAGAACTAATAAGGTATTAGTTTTGCAGTTTATCGCTTTAAGGCAAGAAATGCGCAAAAACAGGTAGATTCAATAAAACGTCACGTCGCTAGGTGACGTTGTTACAATCTAACAGCTTATGTTTCTGCGACGAGAATATGATATGTACAGCCGCGAAAGAGACCTCTTTGCATAAAAGGAAATGAAAGTACAGATATAAAATCGACGTCTTTGCGACAATCCCGAAATCATGAAATTTCGCGGACATCTGGGCGTCTAAAGACGACATGATACGACGTCTTGAAATATCATACAGGATGAGATTTCTAACCCATTACAACATCACCGTGTTACTTGGACCAGGGTTCTTGTACTCTAGCTTAGTCATAATTTGAAACAACAATATACTTCATTTTCTCTACTTTATATAACTGATATCTGAAGATACTTTTATAGGAAGAATAACTTGCAAATCTAACGATTCTCTAAGAAATGCTTACCTGGACCAAGAGATGTAAAATGCCCACTACGACTTGGACTTCTCTTTACTGTAGAATATGATCCATCACTTTTTGGCTGAAAGACATAAAACGCATTATTAAAATTTATTTAGTTTTCTTTGACTATTATAATGTGCATCTTTTGTAAATTTTGGGCATGAATTATATACGAAAGTCTGTGTACAAACAAACACGCACACTAAAATTTACTTCTAGAGTCATTAAATTCTAAACCTGGAATTTTTTAGCACATTTCTGGTTCTACGTTCATAATATGCAAATTAAGTTTTGAAGTAATGTTCATAGACCACAGATCAATGCTGTCAGTGATGATACAATAGCTGGAAATTTAGACATATACCAGAAGATCACAGATAAATTTTGCCATCTCCTTCGCTGCGTTGATAATTTCATTTGTTGACTGAAACATCTATACATTCCTGATATTCCCAATTCTTCCTATACATTAGAAATTGCCAAAGCAAAATGCCAAGTGATGAAAGGAGGTTGTAGGACAATGAAGGAACAGATTAATCATTCCTTGTTGCGCAAGCTTTGAGTGCAGAAGAATAAAAGATAACCGCAATCGTTAACATCATTCGTCCTATCTTTGGAAGTTCATTCATTCAAAAAGAACGAGTTTTCAAATTGCGAATTTGTTTCCTCAGCTTAACTGATACTGAAGAATCTGCCCGAATGCTCTCTGCAACAAATTCCTTAATCGTAGCGAATCAACTGAAGAAAGTGGCACAACTCACAGCTGTATTGCAGTATACCTGGTACATTATTTGTAATACATTTATGTGGAATGGTCCCATTTTGAAAACGAAAGTAAAATGTAACGTTTGTACGCTGCTATACTTCCAGCATAACTTATTACAGGCTTGAACATCATGAAGTCGCATAACAAGTACAATGCTGTTGCATTAAAACATTATGAATGAACCACTTGCTGCGTGAAAAAGCTACCGCCCGATATTTTATGGTGATAGCATACTGTCCAGAAAATAATACACAGTACTGCCACGCGACGGTAAATTTTAGAAATGATTGATTAGAGATTAATATATATATATATGTGGTGATTCGCCTCTACAACTTCTCCCACGATCCCACAGCTGGCAACGGCAGCAGCAGTTAGATGATTCTTCAAGCTGCGTGAGAAAATTAAGAGGATTTAACTAGATGAAGTTTGGCGCTACGCAGGAAGCATCGATGATGCTGTTCGAGGACTTCAGCGTTTCTTTGATGAGGAATGCTACTCCATTTTGATACTAAACTGAAACTTCCACCTCATTTTTCATCTTATTTCCGTTCATGCTGTACATCATACATATCATCCTCATGTTTATTATTTCATTATTAAAAAAGTTACGAAATGCCACTACCTTTCCTCGTTATTAAGCCTAACCTCATCTTACATATATATATATATACTACTTTCTTTTTAATTCTATAATAATTTAAAGATGCGAAGCATAAAGACGAATTTACCTAAACGAAAAAAATAAAGTTGATGCTTCATTCTGTAATGGAAAATTTTGATACTACGTAATTGGTGAACTGAAGTCGGTTTGCAATGACATATTAATTATATTTTTTCAGAGATAAACTGTAACTGGAAGTGCAATTTCAAAGTCGCGGAGCAGTGCATAGGAGACACATGCACTATAAACGTATGAATTTATAGCAAATTCTAGTGACCTCTACATTCTTTTATTAATTAGAGGCTGTAGTGATCCTGAGCGTGATACATTCTATTCTCACAGAACATTGCCAATCCATTCTTATACTGAAAGAAAGATTGCATACTATTGGCTTTGGTTGTGTGTGCCAAATTTCATGTTTCCTTTCCTTGTTAGGCAAAGAACGGCCCGACAGAATGGTTTCGATGACGTACCATTCCAACTATAGATGGCTGGAGCAACTTGTTTTTCATAGACATGTAAAGATTTGCTCTACAGTTTGACGGCTGATAAATGTTAATGTGGGTAAAACCTTAAAAATTATATCAAGCGGTTCATGCTATCAAATGGCATTTGTTTTAGTTCGGTCATTGTATGAGATAAAATTTGTTGCTGTGGTGACACATGTTTCTGCATTTTTCGTAAACATACCCTATTAACACAGAGATACCATGGCGAAAATCCTTCCGTCATTTGCTAGCCTATATGCAGCTGCATTAGGCACTTTCTTTCTTATGTATGACGTGAAGAATCTTGTTGGGCATATATGGGGATTGATTATTCGTCGACCATTCGAGGAAGATGATACGTCATCTCTTAGGTAGTCGAAGATGTAGAGTTCTACGTCATCTCTTAGTGTTAACCCTTATTTCACATACATGAGATGATACTGACAAAGCAGCAGCTTCCTTTCAACCACCAAAAAATCATAATTAAAAATATCTAATGTATTCTAGAACCAGATTGAAGATAGCTGCTTTTTAAATTCATATATCGTTTGTTTGCTTGGGTGAAACTTCATTGCAACATACTTAGTGAACATAGGTTTACTTTACAATATTTAACGGCAATTAATTTTTCTGTAATTCTTTTCGTGCTGCTTTAGCTTCTGATCTTTTAAACGGTTACAGAGTTGGTGCAAACACATTGCAGTGACTTATATTTCATTTACATTTAAACAACCAATTTTCAAAAATGGTGGTGATATTTTTAATTCCATATTTTTTGTATCCGAAGCTAACATATTAAATTATTGTTTAATTTATGTCGATATCTATCGTTCAATAATTGATTTATACATAAAACTTCTATCATAATATATATATTATTAACAATATAAAGTTATGAAATTCTATTACTAATAACAAACTCAGTAACAAAAATTAACTGTATACCCTGTTTATCAGCACAGGCTGAGGCGAATCTTCCAGAAGGCATCTTGGTGCTGGTACTGTGCAATATGGCTCAGCGTATTCATGATTGTTTTCTAAATTATCTAGATAGAATATCAAACATATAGCATTAGATACTGTGTACTTAAAGCATAGCTTCATTCTGAAAGTACGGAAAATAACTACAAGAAATATGCATAATTTCTTTATTAAAACAGGTTTAAAATGAATTATTAATTAAATGAAATTTATTAGTTTAAAAATGAATATTTTCCTGTAACTTTACAATCATGAAACCTAATTTGTAACATACAAGAATAACCTCAAATTACCTTTTAAATCAATATACAAGTACAATATATAAGTACAATAATAGAGGAATATTCTGAAAAACTGGATCTGAATTTCCCGCAATAGGCATATGTTTAACATTTAAAGTAAAAGAATGAATTAGACTGCCTCTTTTCAGATAAACAGGGTGTTAATTTATTTATATTCCAGAAATTCGAGTGCTATATTATTAAAAATATCTCCAATTTGTCAAGATGCTACAGTGAGCATCCACCTATCTTAAGAAGATAAGACCCCAAACTTACTTTCTGTGATTTAGAATTATTATATAACCAATTGCTAGTTCGAAACTAGGATGTGTGCTGGACATTCCTTTTAAGGTTTGTTGTAGGTGTGAATTTCCCCTCTTCTTGCGTGTGCAGTATCGGTTCACTCACAGAAACTTTCTCGGAGATAACTGCTCGTTTCTTCAGAGAAGGCTTTGATTGTGAGGCCTCATATTTCTAAAAGAAACTGAGTATATTACAATGCTTTTGCGTGGAACGAAAAAAGTAACGTCATGAAATCAGACTTTCAAACTCGCTTGCAAGTTGGAGTACCCAAAGTCAGGACTTCACCCAATCACACTGAATTGAAATTTGAAGTGAGTAGCGAATAAGAAATCAAAATTCATCTTCAGTGAGTTATCTTGAAAGATCATTGAATCTTTAAATCGGCAAGAGTATATTCGATTTTAAGTTTTCAGTCTGTAAACATGTTCTTCACGGAAAGAAAAGTTGGAAAATTTTCAGATATTTTTATAAAGATTGTAGCGAACAAGAATTTAAGAATTTTATTTTACTTTTAATATGATTACTTAAATAATAGTATCCCGAAAAATAATAATAAACATAAAGGAATCAATCTAAAAAATGCACATCACTTCAGAACACCAGAATCGCATAACGCTTCAAAATGAAACTGTATTTTAAGATGACCACCACAAAAACTGTTGCAATTTAATGCGTTTAGAACTATTTTGAAGCAAATCTCGGATAGGCAAAGTAATAATATGGGAAATAATTTTTATTAAAAAAGGCCTTATAAAATTTTGGTTATATTTGTGAAATTTTTCGACAAAATTTTGACGATTTTCTTACTACATTTTGCAGTGAATTCCACAATTATTTAACACGCGTAACGTTAAAAATACGGCACAGAATTACAAATGTGCATTTAAATATTTACTTCCAACATGGAGAGGAAATAATTTATTGATGCAGAAAATTGAGGGTGCAGAATATCATATGTTAATTAACCTACAAATTTTGTTAACCTTACGTTATTTACGAATTTAATTTATGAGTTACGTTATTACACTGTTACATTATTTACGAATTTTATGAGTTGTTATTTTATATTAATCCTACGAATTTACCATACTATCCCGTCTACTTTCCATAAACTCTCAGGAGGATGTAAATGAGATGCGTGTATTTAAGAACAGAGTTCATTAAATTTAGGCAGAAAGCTCAGACAGCGATGCTAACCTAAGTAAGTTATCCTCATTAGTCTTTTCTCTAGCCGAATCACTCGCGGATTTAGTTAAAACTGAGCCAGCTATCCTTAAGCTTAGTGGATTCCCAGCATCATATTTCTTTAAATTTTAAGTTCAGTCTTATGTTGATAAGGTCGAAAGACTGCAAACATTCAGAAAGTTTTGAGGTAAAATTAAAATAACGACTAGGGTACATATTCATGCATTCTCTATGTTAATTCTAAAACTGAGTAAATATAAGGCAAATTAAGACACTTAATAATTCGAAAATTAACCGTGTGATGAAAAGTATCTGTTAATAATTTAATATTATAGCAAAAGAAAATTTATCATATTGTTATGGTAGTAAAAGTTGGTATATTCAGTGACAACTCTCAAAAAATCATTGGCAGAATTTTCAGTAAGTGCTGTATTAAATTTTAAACTAAGGGCAGAATCAAAATTGCAGAGATACCGAAATTGAGTACCGTTGAGGTTAAGTGTGTCTAAAAAAACTAACCATGTGTGAATCATGTGGGAATTAAGATAGCAAGTAGGAGGTGTTTCGATGCAACAAACCAAAGCTGGGGAATAGAGTAATGAGCTAAGGGTTACTGAAAATAAATGATTCATGTAAAAAATTGTTATCTGCTTACATACTTAATGTGACCAAAAGTACATCGTTGCCAAATTACGTTTTCCACCAGGAGTCCGCAAGAAAGAAAGAACCAAGACAAAATTTCAGAGATTGAAAAACTCTATAACGCGAACAGCAGTTATAATAATGACATACTTAGAATATATACTTAATCTGGATTTAGCGTATATTTATGCGAAGACAGTGGCTCAATGTTTAGTTTTAGAACATACAATACTATACCAAGGTCATTAAGACCCTTATTTTCGAATAGTTTAAATTTATTTTCGAATAGTGAGGACAACTGTCAGGTACATTATGTTGATTAATCCTTACTTACGAATTTGAAACAAACTGTCTTTACACTTTTCGTTAGTTCTTATAAGATGAGAATCTTGTATTTAAGAATATAGTTCTTGGAAATTAGACCAAGAGGTCTGGCCACAACGCTGACCGTAATACTAATCCCTCGTCCAGCTCTTTGAATTGAATTACATATATCAGCGAGCTCCGAACGTTTTGATCGCGCACTCCTTAGAACAAGATAATTATAAGTGACCATAAGCCTACTGCTTTGGCGTACCCAAGTATATCACTTTGGGGACCACTGTTCTACGTTATCCAGGGTCAGTCGTTTTGCCGAAAGAATCACACTTGCGCATTTAGTTCAAACTGAAGTAACGCTTATTAGATCTTTGCAGCTATGAATCTTCACAATGAACTTGTTTTAATTCTAAATTCACGATTATAGTATCTGAAATTCTGCAAATAGAAGAGATTAAACTACAAACACAAGCTGTGCGTCTGTTAAGTATAAAGTTTTAATTAAAAAAGTCGTTTAAACCTTCTTCTGACTCAGTTGTTATTTCCATAGACAGCCTCCATAGGGTTCAAGAAATTAAATAAATTAAGAGGTGAAACCTAATGAGGGTATTTTAAAGGTTTTTCAGTAAGCAAATTATTTGCATATTATAATAATAGCAAAAATTCCGAGATCTGATCTACTAAGACATTACCAGGCTTGAACTCTCTACACCAGGCAACATTTGCTGCCTCAGTCAGATTTATATGTTCATGTAAAACTTATATACATTTATTTACACAGAGCAAATACAAACATAAAATGCAAAAGATATAATAAATGTGACATATCCTTCTGCCTAAAGACACTCGAATACTGGTTTCACGTAACATGAGTCTGCTTGCATGCCACCACTTATTGAGCAGTTTCATTTAAGTTTAGCATATCTTTAATACATGGCTATCAATTAATTACGCAAAACTGTCAAATATTTGCACTTAACGCCTCACATTTTTTCAATGCACAACATACTTGAAGACCAGTCTAAGCCATCTTCGGATATATCCAAACACTACAGATTGCAATAATCCTTCTCAGAGCATTCTTAATTTTCCGTTATTAATCAGATTTGCAAAATTATTCAAGATTAGGTAGATCTTTGTGAACTTTATGATTTTTTACACACATAAACTGCTTCTAATTGACCTCAGAGTGGTATTTTTATGTATCTCCAACTTGAGAACCAAGGCTTGCGTAATCACAGACCAAACTGTCATCTCTAGGCAAGGATGAATCTTAGAAATGAACAAATTAAAGGAACAAAAGGGAACTTAATGTACACAAGGAGTGTAGTTTGAAGTGAATTGTTATCTATCAATAAAACTGAGTGTTAAATAATTAAGAAGTTCTGGTTAATTAGGAAGTAGCTTTAGCAATCGAAACCCTTTAGGAAATGTACATAAAGTATAGATAGAAAATGACCCTAGGGTTGGATATAATTTTCAATAGCTACGATTTAGAATATGTTTTCATCGCATTCGGTTATTACATACTCAAAAGCGAAAACTCCTTACATTCCTCTGCACATATCAAACGACTGAGAAGAGGGAACCTATTCACCAAATGCAGGTGATGAGTAATTCCTGACTAATTCGTCTACCTGGTGTTTTCTGCGTTATTTTTTTGCAGCCGCTACTTCTAGAGTTATTAGAATTTTCTGAAACAGAAAACTCTCCTTGCAGTTCGAAAGTCAGAATAGCTACAGGATATCTTCCATTTGCACCATCAAGGCACTCAATAAGTGCAAATGTTAAACCATAATAATGAACCTTTTAAATTAAATTTAATCCAGCTTTTAATCCAAATTTTATTATATTTTTGATCATTAAATAATTTCCGTTTCCAAATTTTAAAAAAGTACATTTTTCATGAATTAATCAAAATACATAACTATAAATAGCAATACAATCAACATAAAAATATTCACTAATTTTTAAATCTCTAATTTTTAATTCTATTGTTTTCCCTCCATTAAAGAAAAATCATCAATTATTTCTTTAAATTTATTTAGTCAATTTAGGTTCTGCACAGAGAATAGCCCATCTCAGTCTTTCTTGGCTAAGAGAAAACCTAATAAAACATTTCAGTGCTTTAAATTTATTGAAATTACTTCTAAATAACATTAAAAACATTTTTAAGGAAATAAATTTTCTCACTAGTCTCGATGTTCCTGGGATAACGGACAAATAGAAGACAGTTGCCTGGTCCGATGAATCACGATTTCTCATTCATTACATCGATGGTCGTGTGTACGCCGTCTTCCAGACAAACATTTGCTTTCCCCCCCGTACAACATCTCATACTCAGGCTGGTGGTGATGGTATTATGCTTTTGGGGGACGTTCTCGTGGGCCGCTCTGGGACCCTTAATTGCGCTAGAAAAGACCATGAAAGCTGAGGACTATCTGAACATAACTGCGGATCAATTGCACCCTTGCACAGTGCATGGAATCGTCCAGCAGGACAACGTTCTATGTCACAAGGTTCGAATTAGAGTGGGATGAATTCCAGTTAATGTCCTGGCTACCTAACTTACTGTATCCTATCTCAATATAGCCCATTTGGGATGCCATGGAGCGGCAACTCAAAGTTGTAACACTACCTTTTCGGAATATCTCGTTTTCGCATGACCGTTGTTTCGTCATTTGGTGTAAAGTCGCTCAACACCTTCTTGAGTAGGTGGTCATAACTTTTTGGCTCTTCAGTGTATAAGGTAAGGTAATATGTAAATAAGATAATCCATACATAAAAATATTCTTTTGGCATTACGAAGCTGTAAATAAGCCAATGCTTAAACGCAAAAGCCTGATTGAATAAATGGATTAATAATATGGTTAAAGGATTAATAATATGGTTAAAACTAATCATTATTTATTAATAAAAATCTGAGATTTTTACTACTGATAACTTTTCTTTACCAATAGAATCGATTTTTACCCCAAAAAATTTAAATAATTCTTTAAAGTAAGAGTGAATTAGGTATCAATTAAATTCTTTTAAAATTTACTTGCGTGTGTGAAATCTTTGCATATTTCAAGTCACAACATTTTCCTCTCGGCTTTAACAAACTCGCAATTTATAGTTTGAAAACCTCGCATGAATATCTTTTTGTCGATTCGAACATCAATCTGGGATCACTGTTTTGAAACGGTAAGTTGTCATTGATCCTAAAATACTTCCTTTTAATACCTACGCAGTTATTCCGTTTTGAATGAGAGAAATAACGCCATGCAGAAGCCTTTGACAAAGTCAGATGTTTCAACACGGAAGTGATAAACATCCATGCCATTCTTGAAACAAGGACGCACCAAGTGTACGCGAAATATTCGAGATAAACTCAACTATTGAAATTAGTAAAAGATTCATAATTCATTTTGAGTAGAATAAAATTATATAAAAAAAAAACATAACAATTTCAGATTTTACATTGCGCCCAAAGCGGCGTGCTTTAACGTTTTATGTCTTACCTTTATTTATTAAATATCCTTCTCTTCGCACTTAACCATAAAATTCAGTTCAACAGCAATGTCGCAAAATAATTTTAAAATGAGCATACCTTTCTAATTTCGGATACACAGTCTCGCGCGCTGGAGATAAAAATGTTTTTTTTTCGTACAGCGTTGCAATTTTTCGCTTTGAAATCTTTGAGTTTGTTAATCAAAAATGTTTAATGTTTTACAAACTAGAAAATAGGTAATAAAACAAATTCCAAATTTTGGCTTCCAGATGCCTATATTCGGGTGGAAAAGTACGTTATTTAAAATTTCCTGTCTCTAGGTACATCACAATGTGAGAAACATACATTTATACAGATCCTCCATTATCTAATTTCTTTAAATATAATACAGGGGTGCAATATTTGGTGGCAACAATTTGAAAAGTGAACCGACATTTATAAGTGAACCTACGCAAATTGCCGAAACGAAATTAATAGCCCTCGTGGGCTAACGCCTTTTAGGCAAACAAGGGAAATTAAAGAAAAACCTTAATAGAAAGCATTTTGTACACAACTTAAGGCAAATATCCCAGTTTTACTTAGAATTCAGAACAATAACATAAGCATATAATATTTAAAAGGTCGCATATCAATTACTTGATTAATACATATTTCACTACCTTATAATGCCAATAATATGAAATTTAAAGTGTATATATTAGCATTTTCTGTATAGTAGAAAAACATATATTTTCGTCTAACAATGATTTAATAGCAAAAGTTCATTTGGTTTCTGAGTGAATCCATTTTCTTTCGAAATGCATTGAACCTTTCTTGAAATAGATGACAACGTGAAGTTCACTTCATTCTAGATTTGTAGTGTCTAATGGATTTAATATTTTTTCTGAGTATGGTCATACTATTTGTTTTCACAAATAAAATATATTTACACTGATTTCAATGAATTTTAAGAGACCACTAATAAATGTAATAATGATAACAAATTTTAATTTTTCCACCGGGTCATTCAAACGCCACTAACAAATTCCAAAAATTGTAAAAATTCCATAAGGAATAGTAATTGAAAATTGTATCGATGGACGACATTCCTATATTATTAGAAATACAATATCACTTAGAATTCTAGTTTACGTTTCTGCAGTTAGCTTTAAAGATCTTTTGTCTGGTGCAAGACGGAAATGAATTTCTTCAAAAAGCAATGAATTTTTTGGGATAAACTGCGAGTCGCAGACGATTTTTGAAGAGAAAGCTACCTAAAAAAATAATAATAATAATAATAATAAAAGAGCGCGTGCATTTGATGCTTAATAAATAAATATCTCGTAATTACTGTTGCCATCCAGAAAAATCTAGAAAAATCATGATTGTTCTACTGATAATTAAAAATATTACTGTTGCCATCCAGAAAAATCTAGAAAAATCATGATTGTTCTACTGATAATTAAAAAGCTTTTAAAAGTCGAGTTGAAACAGCTCATCTCAGTAGTTGTTGTTGTTGTTGCTGTGGTAGTTGTATCTGTAAAAAACGAACTGCTGGTTGCTTACTTAATGCTGTAGCGATTTCGCTGTGAGATAGAATTATTTTATCTGTTTTGAACTGAGTTTTTGCTAAACGTTTGAGATATTGTGATATTGTGCGAATATTTGTGAAGAAATATTTCAGCATTTTAATTTATTTCTTGTGGAAAGAATAAATTTTTGTTAACTTTTTACGACTTGTGCATTCAATATATAACGAACC
>KK119267.1:289551-341854 GCA_000611955.2 Stegodyphus mimosarum | reverse complement strand
TGAAAGCTGGTCAAGAATCAGTTAAAGAGGAGATGAAAGCTGGTCAAGAATCAGTTAAAGAGGAGATGAAAGCTGGTCAAGAATCAGTTAAAGAGGTGATGAAAGCTGGTCGAGAATCAGTTAAAGAGGAGATGAAAGCTGGTCAAGAATCAGTCAAAGATAAAATGAAAGCTGTTCAAGAATCTGTAAAAGATGAAATGGAGGCTGTTCAAGAATCTGTAAAAGATGAAATGAAGGCTGTTCAAGAATCTGTAAAAGAAGAAATGAAGGCTGTTCAAGAATCTGTAAAAGATGAAATGAAGGCTGTTCAAGAAAAGATTGAAGCAGGTCAAGAGAAAATGAAAAGAGAAATTACCAGCGTAATAGGAAATAAATTCGAGGCCATGGAAGGCAGAATTGAAGCTGTTGAAAATAAAGTTGAACACATTGAAGAAAGAGTTTCTTCTGTAAAAGAACAAATAGAAGGAAGAGTTTCTGCTGTGTAGCAACGAATCGAAGGAAGAGTCTCTGCTGTCCAACACCAAATCGAACAACGAATTGATGACAAGGTTTCTGCGGTTCCGAAAGAAGTTGATACTTTAAAGAAATTCCTAGCGACGGCAGGAAGCAATTCGGATAGTTTCAAATTTCTACCCATGACTGTTCGTCCCTCTCTGAAGCTATCCACATATGATGGGAATACCTCTTGGCAAGTGTATAAGACACAATTTTCTATAGTGGCGGATGCGAATGGATGGAATTCCCAAGCTAAGGCCTGTCATCTCGCCGCTTCTCTGACAGCAGACGCAGCGGATATCCTGCAGACTCTTCCCGAAAACCAGAGACTAGACTTCGAAGCTCTGTCCGGCGCTTTGCAGCTGCGTTTTGGAGAGAAGTGTTTAAAAGATTACAGCAGGCTGCAGTTAAAATCCCGTCAACAGAAGCCTACGGAAACACTCCAGGAGCTCGCCACGGATGTTGAAAGGCTGTCCCACCTCGCCTTTTCGAAGTACCCGACAGAAACAAGGGAAATTCTGTCCCTGCAATACTTCATCGACGGCATCCGGGATCCTGAAATACAGAAATCACTGCGAATGGCTGATGTGAAGGACTTAAAAAGCGCTCTAGTGTACGCCATGAAGTTCGAGGTAGCTCAGCAAGCAACTCGTAAAGGTAACCACCCACTCAGAGCTGTGCGAGTCCACGAGCCAGTGGATCAGTTGATGGCTCGTTTAGATGATTTAACAAGACAAGTGAATGCCATGCAGCGGAATATTGATGATAAGAAACCGACAGTAAAGTGGTGGAACTGCGGTACTTTAGGGCACATGCGAAGGAACTGCCGAATATTAAAGAGTTCGGAAAATAAAAGGACGATATAAACAAATTAAATGAAATGAGATGGAAAAGTAATGACAAAGAACCAAAGTGCTGGAACTGCGGAGTTGACGGCCACCTACGAAGGAACTGCATAACACCCCAGAGCACGGAAAGTAAGATCATTTCCCAGCAACGACACAAGAAGTAAATTAATGATCATATCGCGGAGCAGAGTTTGAGCGAGAGTGAACAACCCCGTTTTAAAGTGCTCAAGATTTCTGCAGTGTGTGGCAAGAGTAATGGACTATCCATTAATGGGCATATCGACGGAGTTCCTTGCAGTACGATCATTGATACAGGAGCTAATGTTACCATAATTCGGAAGGATTTAGCTCAAAAATTTAAGGAAAAACTGATTTGGACGCCATCCTGTGTTACTCTTCAGACTGTGTCCGGCGAGAAAATTGATGTAGAAGGAAAGTTAAACGTGAACATCACCTTTAGAAGTACCACCTACCATCACACAGCATATGTGGCGGATATTACAGACCCCTGCATACTAGGATTGGACGTTTTAAGAAAATATAATTTTTCCTTAGACTTCAAAAACAACAAACTGTTTTCAGCGTTTGAGGCCATGACTATCGATCCTCAGAACGGAGCTTCACCACGAAACGCCGACGTGTCGTCTGAAATATCCTGCTCAGAAAGGTGCCGAAATCATACTGAGATCGAAGAGAAACCCGAGACTACCAGCAATTCTCCAGCCCAGATGCTTATCCGTCGTGATCTTCGTCTGCCTTGTGATTTATTATCTGACCGCTCTGCAGATGCGCCTTCATCTCCTGAGGAATACGTCCAAGATGTCCAGGCTCGGTTTGAAGTGAAGCACCGTTCTGCACGAAAGCGAGTCAGCTTGGCGACGAACAAGATGAACACCCGCTACGACACGTGAGCTACTGCCCATCGTTTCAAGAAAGGAGACAAGGTGTGGTTGTGGAGTCCGACTCAACAGAATAGACTTTATCCGAAACTACAGTCACCTTGGAACGGTCCTTACGCAGTCCTAAACAGGCTGAACGACGTCGTGGTTCAGATTCATAAGTCATCGAACTCTAAACCTAAAGTCGTTCATTACGACAGGTTAGTTCATTACTATGGCCATAGTACGTAGTGTATATAATTGTAAATAGTAATGTACATAGTATAAGACCATACTTCTATTTAGTATTTCATTTGTATTTGTTAAGTATTAGTATTTGATAAGTATTTGTATTCGATAGCATTTGTATTTGATAGTATTTTAATTGTATTTAGCGTTGGATAGAATTTAATTTGCTGAAAGTTACTTGTTACAGTTATTGTAAAGTAATGTTTATTATAACACTGAGGCCTTAGTTGTAAGTTTGGTTTCCTGTCCAAGGATTGTACTGCCCGGGTCGTGCAGTCCTTGGGAAGGGGCCAATGTTACGAATTTCACATTTATTTGACTATTTATTTCGAATTGTAATTAAAATTCCTTTTTATTGCCCCGTGCAACGCAGACGATTTTTGAAGAGAAAGCTACGTCAAAAAAAAAATAAAATAAATAAATAAATAAATAAAAATAAAAGAGCGCGTGCATTTAATGCTTAATAAATAAATATCTAGTAATTACTGTTGCCATCCAGAAAAAACTCATCTCAGTAGTTGTTGTTGTTGTTGCTGTGGTAGTTGTAGCTGTAAAAAACGAACTGCTGTTTGCTTACTTAATGCTGTAGCGATTTCGCTGTGAGATAGAATTATTTTATCTGTTTTGAACTGAGTTTTTTTCTAAACGTTTGAGATATTGTGATATTGTGCGAATATATGTGAAGAAATATTTCAGCATTTTAATTTATTTCTTGTGGAAAGA
Organism: Stegodyphus mimosarum; assembly: GCA_000611955.2. Lineage (NCBI taxonomy): Eukaryota > Metazoa > Arthropoda > Arachnida > Araneae > Eresidae > Stegodyphus > Stegodyphus mimosarum. The sequence continues at coordinate 338,661 of KK119267.1, read as the reverse complement.
ATAAATTTTTGTTAACTTTTTACGACTTGTGAATTCAATATATAACGAACCCGTACACACGTAACAGTATGTTTCGATAGATATTTCATCGCAACTGAATAGCTGATTAAGTTTTTGCATTTAAAATAGCGATAGCTTAGAAGCGAAAATTTTTAAGATATTTGTAAATCAATCTCCTCCTTCTGAATTCGGACAGTTTCAAGTTTGGATTGGTGTATGTGGAAGTAATGCAATAAAACAGAGTAAGTGAAAGAGCAAAGTGCATCAAATTATCAACCTTTTCAACTACTAACTATCATTAAACTGCACCTGACACATGCAAAGTATTATTTCAAGAAAAATAAAGTTCGTCTTTCAAAAAGGAAAAGAAAGTAAATATTTTTTTTACTTGACTAAACTTTATTTTTAGTGCTAGTTTTCTATTTGAAGTGCATAAGAATTATGCTTTCTAATATTTAGAGTTCTAAGATTCGAATGCTTTCATTGATTCCTTTAAAATCTTGTCCAAAATATTATACTGTCGAGAGAGAAGCCATAACATGCCAGCTGATAGTAAACTTCAAAAGAATGATATGGGTTTGAAAATTTATGTACTTGTAACTTACTTTCAGCGCACAGTTTGTTTATTCACAAAATAAGCGAATAACTGTTTTTTCTTTTTTCGATTTAGGCAGAAGGCGACATTGAGTCGAAAATATGATCAATATAAAACTGAAGTGATGAAACCTTGCTTGCAATAATCACACAGTGTGTAAAGAGTACTATGATGATTATGATGCATTTGTCAATTTCAGTATCAGAAACCATTTTACTTATTAAAGTTTCGAATCACAGGATATCAAAAATATTTTCATAATAGCTAACATATTTTCTTGCGCTAGTTAACATCGTTATAAGAATTAAGCGCATTCAAAAACCCAGAAAATTTAAATCTTAACTTTGTAAGGGTTATGTGCGTATAATTCCACCGAAAACGGGTAGGTTTCTAATTCGTGGCACACGTAAAATTCTATGAACAACTGACTCTTCCCGACTTTGTTTCAAACGACTTTTTCTACAACGCATTGCCCTTCTAGAATCCGCTGGAAGCGAATTTTTGTTTGCTTTCATTCCCCCACTTTCTGTGGCTCTTAAATGTCTGTGGAAGAACAGCAGTCGTTAGAGAGATTGAAATTTATTGTTTTAATAACAGGGTTTAAGGTTTCAATTTAAATATTCATATTCCTCCTGATGTTTAAGGCTATTTTTTCATTCAAAACAGGAAATCAATTTTGTCATAGTATTTAAATTTTAAGTTGACTAAAATCATTGTGGCCTTTTGATGTCTCGTGGCTGTCTCCACATCAGTTGGATGTAATTAATTTAACCTTTTTTGATACAGAACTTAATTTAAGTGATTTTAAAAGAAATAACGCGTTCCTTCATCTTATGCTGCCTAACTATATAACTACGCATAGCGAATAGAATAGAATATTCATTGTGAAAATGTGCATTAAGCTTGTTTTTCGAAAGGGAGGTTTGGATTTATAGAACGCTTTCTGCCCGGCGTGAAAAATGGCTCGTATTTATATTGGTTATGGGAAAAATTATAAGAACTCGTACAACGGAGACGTCAAACCACTAGAACAGGTCTCAGAACAGAGGCGGATTAGTAATAGGATAAAAGTTCCTTTTATTAAAAAGATTTCATTATTAATATATTTGTTTTTCCTAGTTTGTTCTTAACTATCCACACTATATTATTAACGTTACTGTTTCTGGAAGTTATTTCGCTTTCATTTAACTGCTACATTTGAATGTAAAATGCTTAAAGCATATTTGCTTATTTTCCATAATATTATTAACGCTAAAATTTTATTTCGATGTTTCTGAACTCTCATTATGTAAAATGTCTGTTATTGTGTGGAGTGCAGAAACATCGTTAAATAGTTTTTTGCAACTCATTATATATTTGAAACTTAAAATATCATATATATGTTTTCAAAGAAAATTTTAAATTTACTTTTACTTATTTTCTAGAAAGTAATTGAGGATTAAAACCGTATTTATTTTATGACATCGGTTTCGTGAACCCCAAGCATTTTACTGAACAGCACAAACTGAATACAAACACCATGTTTAATTATCCAGTTCTACAGCGCCAGGCAACTCATAAGTAGGTATCCATTTGCTTATATTTTATATTTCATATATGTCAAATACATATGCACAGGTTTTTTCCCTCATGAGGAAAATTTACTTACAGTGATCTATAGATCTTATGGGAAAATATACATATATCGCGCTAACGTTACACGAAAAGTGACTTTAGCTGAAAAAAATTAAGTTTTTTTTTTAGATTATAAAGATTATTGAAGATTTAAGACAATTTCTGTAAGGTTTCAATATTATATTGATAAGATGGGCAAACAGACCGTTGCCTCCTTTGTAGGTATAAACATGTATTACTCTGAAACTAAAGTAGTATTTGTTTTGAAATTTTACATGCTGCATATTTATGTAATCATATGTTCATCTCTAAAGTTAGTATGGTATGAAAAATAAAAAGAATAGAAATTTCTAAGCAATTGTTTTGACCATTACCGTTCTGTTCTTCTGAAACGATCTATTGACCGCTGCCATTATCCTAATATTAAAAAGCATGGGTCTCCTCTAGTCGCCAGACAATTGAAACAACAATACATTCAAGATTTAGCATTGTAGCCATTAGTCCTTTGTAACCGTCTACATAGCCATGTAGTTTCACCCTCGTCATTTGGCTTTTATGCAACACTCTTCCTCAGAGTGCAATAAACTGGTACTGAATTCTACATATACTTCTAGAGCAACGATTTGAATGCCGTATTTTTTACTCCTTATAATACAGGTTTCCGAACTGTACTTATGCCTCAGAAGATCTGCATTAAACTCAGTAGATAAATGCTGCTTTTAAACTGCAAGATGATTGGCTGATTGACTTTTTAACTCCACGATGCCCATTTGTTTTCTTAGGATCGGGATTTGTGAAAGTAAATATTCTTCGTATGCTTGCTGAATATTCAATGTACTGACTTTTTTCAGCTTCTTGGATGCTTTCGATCGCAGTACTTACATCCAGACAGCACGTCGAAGAATTACACTAGAAGTTCCAATAAACTGGTTCTTGATTTCTTGTCAGAGGGTATAACCGATTGTATTTTATTTATTTATTTATTTTTTTGCAGTAATCAGTAAGTTCTGATTTTGAATATATGCTACGGCAATAATAGAATAGGCAATACTACCAGCCTCGAAATACGTATTGATTCTACTGCAGGACAGAGTAGGCAGTAACAGATCAAACCAAAATTAGATGCAGCAGTATTATAATTGACTTGATGCAGGCGATTTTAATCTGTAAAACTTGTGCAGTTAAAGCGAGTGTCTTTGACATCTTATAAGGTATTTCTCCCACTTTCTTAGCATGCCTTCGTGGTGCAGTGGCCAGCATGCTTGGCGCGTATTCGAGAGAACTGTGATTCGAGTTCCGGATAGGGCATTGCTCATTTTTAATCTCTCCTGCTTTAAAAAAGCCCCTAATGTCTCTACTGTGGCACCCAAAACAACAAAAGGTGGTGGATGCTGATTCTCCACCACCAGGATTTGGCGATTGGGTTCCCTAATCCCTAGTCGCCCTTTAAAAGGGGAGTATATAAGGTAATTCTCCCGCCTTCTTAGCTTGCCTTAGTGGTGTAGTGGTCAGCACCCTCGAGAGACCCGTGGTTGGAGTCCCAGCGAGGGGATTGCTCATTTCTCATCTCTCCTCCTTTCCGAAAAAGCCGAATGTCTCTACAAACTTAACTGTAGCAACTAAACCACTATCATATCCGATATTTCAGAAATATCCTTTAACTTTAGGGCCTCACTTTTAACCCTTAGTACTTTGTAAAATATTTTCTCCCTCTTTACCCATTCGTGGTGATGCTGGAAACGAAATGTAGGGAGTTCGAATGCCGGCGAGGGCACTGCAGATTTTTCATGTTTCCTGCTTAGCCAAACTTAATGACTCTACAGTGGTGCCCAAACTAAAAGATGGTGGACAATAATTCGTCACCTTCCGTATTTGGCGCTTCGGTCCCACTATGTTTACGAGTCCTTTAAGAAGAAAAGAATATAAAGTATTTTATATCACGTATCTCGTGATGTACTGGAAAAACACATCCAGCCGGTTATCACAAGATCCAGAGTTCGAAACTCAGTAAAGAATTGTTCATTTTCCATGTTTTCTATTTAGATAAAACTAATGATTCTATATTTGTATTACTCATATAAATTTCTCGAAAACAATTAAATTACCTTAAATTAATTTTACTTAAATTTATTGTTTGGAATAATTTCTTTCAGTTTCGTATTAAAAAATTTAATGTATACACCACATGACTTCCTTATACGGAATATTAAATTATACGCATTTTTTCTTGCATTTCATTTAAACTTATTGGATTGAATTAAAACTACTTCGTCGATAGCACATAAACCACAATAGAATAAATGCACTCTTTAAAATTCACTATATTCGTTTACCATAGCGAGACTCTGGCGGTAGGTTCACTTCACAGCGTTACAACTTATTTATTTTATAACTCTGTATGCACAAAAATTATGTATATCATCTGAAGAATTATCTAATTGTTGCCAGGTGTTCTATCAATACTATGATAAATCTAAAACGATGTATAGAAGAAATTAAACAAACAAACAAAACAAAAAATGGAACAGTTTTCACAGACGATTCAGTGAACCAAGCGCCAGAGTGTCGCTATGATAAATAAGTATAGTGAATTTTAAACAGTGCATTTATTCTATTTTGGTTTATGCGCTATCGACGAAGTAGTTTTAATTCGATGCAATAAATTTAAATGAAATGAAAAATGCGTATAATTTAATATTCCGTACACGGAAGTCATGTGCTGTGCACATCAGATTTTTTTGTTTAACGAGAAGGAGTATTGGGTAGCTGCATTGTTTCGAAAATAGGGTTGTTAGACATGTAGAACTAACTACATTCAAGAAAAATGCACTTGGTACTATATTTCGAGTTAGGCTAATTTCTTTAATAAAGGTTTTAGTATCAGTAAATTTAACCCAGTAAATCAATTTAATTTATTATTTAAAGAAAGATATTAATTGCGATTTGACATGCAGATTTCCATAACCACAAAAATATATAGCCATTATTTGGACTTCTTAGGAGCGATTAGATTTTCCTGTGAAAACAAAGCTTTTTCCATTGTTTGTACTTCAAATATATTAAATGGAAATCCCAAGAAGTTGTACAAACGGTGCGTTTAATCGCCACTTGCCGTGAGGCAAATCATAAAACCTGTACATCACAGGTTATAGTTGACTTAATTTTAAAAGACAAGACATCATTATTGAGCAAACTGTTTTTACAGACTCGATTTCTTCTTTGTCTTAACTGCCTGGCACGTGATGTCGAAGACATGACTGCAAGCCATAATCATATCTATCTTTAGCGAGAAATGTTTTTGAAAGCTTGTAGAGCACTAGGGATATGATTGAATATTAGAAGAGGATTCAAGCAGGCTTACGAACTAATGAACTATTTTTAACTGACTTTGATTTGAATTGATTTTTAAGAGTGTTAATTCTTTTTTTTTTCTTTCTTTCTTAGTATGTTTTCAAGATTTCAGTACTATAAAATTCCGTTTCAATGTTTTTTATTCGATCTGCGGCCGCAGTAGTGAATATCTTGCATTACCATTCACGGGTATGGGCATAATGTATTGAAGCGAAAGCAATCAGGCAGTACATTCGTTGTTGCTTTCACCCATTTAATTGAAACGTGAATTTGTCCTAATAAAAGCTTTCTCTCGTGTAACTCGTCCTGCTCCACAAATACAGAGTTGATAGCGCTTATGTCGTGGCCCACTGTTTTTTACTCTTACAGTAGTGAAATAAGTATGCTTCTATATTTTAATTGTATTTTTCTTCTTTCATTTTTTGGATAATTTTTAAAGAGGTAAGAAATTTTGTCCTTATTACATTATTTGTTTTTTGTCCTTTAGCTGCGGTTAGATGATAACCAAATTTGCTACTCACCTCTTCAACAGATGAAAGTACTACATTTTCTAGATTATTAGACAGTTATTACGGAAATGCATTTATGTTTTCCTTTCTTTCAGAATAAAAATGCGAACGTTAGAGAAAAGACTTTTATTTTTAAACTGTGCTTAATTTTTAATTCTATTCTATAAATATATTTTAAATTCAGATACAAAATATAATTTTCTATTCTTTTCAGTTTGTAATAAATGTCTAATTTTTAATTATATCATAGCGAGTCTTTCTAAATTTACAAAGTTCCCGAGACCGCAGGAACGTACAAAAGTTTTCCAGAAAATCAGCTGGAAATCTCAGAAACATAAACGTTGCATGTTAGAGACTCTACTCTCAACAGTATTCCCAGCCCAGCATAATCGAAAGGAAACGTTATTTTGCATAGCCTTAATTTCGTATTGCCAGAATGAACCAGTGTTTCGGTACACGTAGTTTAAGTACAATTAAATTTATCCAACTGTGTGTCCATTCTTTACTACTGATAAATCTACAAGATAATATGTTGGGACATTCCATTAAATTGCAATTTTCTCTGAATTGATTTAAATCTCGGAAAGGGACGGAATGAAGTATCTATATCAATTTCTCATAAAAGTAGGTAGTCCTGTTCTTAGAGCAAGTTTTGAAGAATCTAATTTATTTTTCAAAACTAAACGTAATTGCCAAAGAACATATTGGGCATATTTTGCCTTGTGAGTCCAGTTAAATATAAATTACTGCAGCATATACGGATAATAGTAACTGCTAAGAATTAGCATAGGATGAAGGAAGTATATTTTAGATCAAAAAATAACTTTGCTTATCTAAATTTTGAAAAATAATAGAAGTATGAAAAAGCTGCATTATTTACTAGATGATAAATATTTTGAAAACTGACGACAGCAGCGAATTTTTGCAACTGATTGCAACTTCAGAAATTTTGATTCTGATAGTGTACAAATAGTGCTGCCATCTGACGGCAATTAAAATAACAAATATAAAATTTCAAAGTCAAGTTTCACAACCAAAATTAAGTAATACCAAATTAAATAGTCAAGTTACATAATAAAATAAATAAAAAATAATCTGAAAGCCTTCAGATTTTACACTACTCCCAAAGGGCCGTTTTTTTAACGTTTTGTGTGCTAACTTTATTTATTAAATATCATGTTCTTGCACTAAAACCATGAAATTCAATTCAACAGCAACACCGCAAAATAATTTTAAAATGAGTATATCTTTAGAATTTCTGATACACAGTCTCTTGCGCTGGATATTCCCGTACAGATTCATCATTCCTTGCTTTGAAATCGTTGAGTTTGTTAATCAAAATTTCTTTAATGTCTGACAAAATATTAAATAGATAATAAATCAAATTCCAAATTAGGGCTTCCAGATGCCCATATTCGGTGGAGGATTCCGTTATTCAAAATCTTATGGCTGTAGGTACCGTAATTTTATCAGAATGCGTGAAACATACATACATACATTTATGCAATTCCTCATTATTTAATTTCATTAAATATAATACAGTGCTGTAATATTTGGAGGCAAGTTTGAAAAGTGAATCATAACGAAATTAATAACCCTTTGGGCTAAATACAATTTTAAATATTCATGCATTTATTATTTCCCATTGTAAAGTCTCCTCATAGAACAAGATAATTTTATTTCATGTTATATAATTTTTCCAGTAACTGGCACAGTTCATATATAAATGCTTGAACTATGTGTACATAAATATACATTTTGTTTTGTTTTTGTTTTACTTTGATTGTAAAGCATGCATAAAATGAGAAAATTGCTTTCTTTTCTATTTCTAATACATTACATTATTTTGGTTTCATACAATTCCTTTTATTTTAAATAATATAAATGCCCATTTAAGTATCGATAGCATTTTATATGCACATACTTGTGTGTTTGTATGTAATGAATATACATGCATATGAAATAAAACACATTTTCTCATCGCAAATAAAACGTACATACATAAAAATAAAGCAGGGATCGATTCATTGCTAAACAGAAAGGATATATAATTTTTAGATTCTGGCAATTTAGTATATCAGTGTTATACCATTAGCCAATAGCTTAATACATCTGACTAACGAAAAAGTTGTTATTAAAATAGCATTTTCTCTGCAATAGTTATTTTGTTACTTAAAAGTTATTGCACTGTATTTACACATGTATCTTAAATACATTTGCATAAATGAAATAAAATTAAGGAAAACGGGATTGCAATTCAGATCAAAATAAATATAGATCAAGGGGGAAAAGTTAAAAACATTACAGTAATATATGCGTAAAAGAAGTTTGTTTTCATGGCTGGATTAAAATTCTTCTTTTATTTCTAACTGACAAACATCTTTTAATCCAGCACAATGAAGCGGCATTAGCGCACTAAGTTCGTCTGTTTTGGAAACTTTTACATTTTTGAAAATAACAAGCAGCACCATGTTTGGAAAAGCGAAGCGGGAAAGAAAATGCGACGTTTTAAAGATTGGTTTTAAAGAATGGTTTTGGTATTGCCTGTTAATATTTCAGTTTGTAAATGATTTGAGGCAGTTAATATTTTTAGGACGGAAAAAAAGAAATATCCAAATTGAAGCGGATACCTAAGGGATTATTGATTATTAAAGTTAACGTTTTTATTTTTATTTACATACATTTTGTCTTAGGTATATAAAAGATCGACTGTTAATCTTAAATTGTAATTGCCCTCAAAGTCACTCTTAGGTTGGCTCTATTCTTTCCCTCCTCTTTTAAGCATTTTTGTTGTTCTTTTCTAAGTGCAATAAAATACTAAAAATTTAAGTTTCTGAAGTGGGCCATTAATAAATTAAAAATAAAGTTTTACTGCACAAGGGACAAGCACATATACCTAAATGCAAAACTTTAAGTGAAATCATTTATCCTATAATCCAACTTTTCATAAACAGTCAAAATAAGTAGTCACTATTTTCTTATGTCCAGAAAAAAAGTCAATTCGTCATAGCATATTATAGTTTTGTATTCTTTTTCTTTGTCGTTCTTATCATTGTTTCTCAAACATTAGATTTTAGATTATAAAATAGGCGACATGTCTACGCTTCTTCGCGTAGAATGTATTCTGTAGCCCTCTAAGAAATTATATGGTTTTCCGAAATTTGTTGCAGTGCTACAAAACGAAAATATTTTTCATTCATAAATTACGTCTGGAATGACTAATAGACAACGGAATAATTACATTTATTTATTTATATTGGTTGATAAACAGTTGTTCGTATTAATTTGTGAAATTATGAAGTAACCGTGCAACCTTGTACTACGTAAATGTGTAACTGTGTGTGTAAAATACTGCTAAATATTTAGAACTTTTATTTTTATTCTATCACTAGCACGAAAGCACAGACTGGATCATGCCAATCCTTAAAATTATTTTGCTTTTGCGCTCTACGTTTTATCCAGTCCCCAGTTGGTAATTTTCTTTTAGAGTGTTAAAATCAATGCCGATGCAATGCAACAATGCAAGCTCATGCCTCTAACTTTCGTTTTTCTATTTACTTATAATTCAAAATTTTAAATTTTAGAGACAAAGAATTCGTTTCGTAAACCATCAAATTTCATGCCTTTAATGTATTTGGTAATATAGCTTTCTTTATATGATTTTGCAATTCGTTGTTGTCACACAAAGCCATGAATGTTTTCAACACCTTATTAGAATTTTCCTTTTATAAACATTTAAATGAGAATTTTGTTACATAAATCCAAATTTCAAAGCCGTACGTAAGTGTAGCTGTTAGTATTCGATTGTACACACGTTCTTAAGCTACAATAATACGTTTAAAATAATACAGTGTTGTTTTCAGAGTTTAATTTTGATCCAAAATAAATGAAACTGTTCACTAATTTAAATTAATACTTAGCTGCTTTAAGGAAATTGAAATTTACTCTTTGTTTCTTAATCTCCATACTTTGCTTTTGTTTTCATTAGCATTCAAATGCCTTTTAGCAGCCATTTTCTCCAAAGCAGAAAAACAATTTTCTATTAGTCCGCACATTTATGACTCCTTGATCCGCGCACTTATCACAACATCATCTCAATATGTAAGAGTTTGAGTAATCTTTGTCAAAAAGATTCCTCTAATATTAATTTCAAAACCTAGGACTGCTCACTTGACAGCTGAAATGAACAAAAGCAAGGACATCACTTTGTCTGACACTATTTGTAACTTGAAAATATTCAGTTAGTTTCCAGGTAATTTTACAGAAAGATGATTTAATCTTGATTTAATATAGATTTTCTCTAGAATTTTCAAGACACATAGACATTTTCAAATTTCTTATCTAGCTTCCAGTATCAGGCACTTAGATCTCTGCTTTCATTTTCTTTCTTTTTTTTCTTTCTTCCTTTATTAGCCTAAAGGGGCGTTAGCCCAGAAGAGCTATTAATCTCGAAACGGCATTTTGCGTCGAATCACTTAAATGTGACGCATCACTTTTCAAATTGTGACCGCGAAATATTATCGCCCTATATTATATTTAAAGAATCCAAATAATGAAAAATATGCAATGAATGTATGTATGTTTCTCGCATCGTGAAAAAACAACGATACCTATATTCATCAAATTTTAAATAACATAGTCCTCCACCCGAACATGGGAAACTGGAAGCCCGAATTTCGAATTTGTTTTATTGTCTTTTGAATTTTTTTTAAAGGTTTAACAAATTTTTGATTAAAAAACTTGACAATTTCAAAGCCAGCAGTGGCAACACACTCTATGGAATAAAACATTTTTATCTCCTGCACGCCAGACGGTCTGTCGGAAATTCTAAAAACAGGCTGCTTTTAAATATTTTAAGCCCAAAGTGAATTTAGCCCAAATGCTCTCAAATATTTACTTATTTTAACTTTTTATTATTTTATTTAAAATTTTTATTATTTTCCCCCTCTTATTTAGTAAAGACTAAGCTAGTTTTAGGCGACTTCATATTCTCCACCAAATGTAATCCTCCTCCAAATATTGGCATTTTGAGGCCCAACTTTGGAATTTGTTTTATTATAGATTTCATATTTTGTAACACTTTAACGAATTTTTGATTAACAAACTCAAAGATTTCAAAGTGAGCAATGGTAAAATTGTACAGAAAAAAACATTTTTATCTCCAGCGCGTGAGACTGTGTATCGAAAATTATAAAGATATGAGCATTTTAAAATTGTTTTGCGATATTGCTGTTGAACCTGAATTTTACGGTTTAAGTTCGAAAAACGTGATATGTAATAAATAAAAGTAACAAAAAAAATTAGGAAAACGCCCCTTTGGGCGTAATGCAAAATCTGAAAGCTTTCAGATTTTTATTTTTTTTAATTCCAATACGTTTTATTTAAATTGTCTACAATGTTATTACTAAAAGTTTTTGCATTCCAATGAGAGATATTATATGACAGCAAGAGATTAAAAATAGGATACAATTTTATTAAATTTACTTAATTTTCTTCGGAATTCAGTTTGACTACACAACTCATCTAGAAACGTTTTTGAAATTTTTTCTGTTATTTAAAAAGGAAATAGGATTTATTTCGAGATACATTATTTTTAACAACAGAAGCAACGAATAAGAAGTTGCAAAAATAAAAGGAAAAGTGTCATTTTGATTCCTGAAATTTTTCTCTGTGGCATTCATAGTAAACTGTTTGCAACTACTTTCGTGTTAAAATACTTGAGTTTTTATTCATATTTCCAATATTTTATACTGGGCAAAGGTCTGGCGACCACGAGAAAACTCAGCCCGTGATATATCAACACTGACTTTGGGAAGCAAAGCCTTGCATTTTTCAAGTTTCATTTTATTTTTATAACCCATATTAACTCTTCTTAGTAACGCATAAAATAAGGAAATTAATTAAGGTGAAGCTTGAGGTTTTGTGTATTTCAAATTGAATTCAATTTTACTTAATTTTAACGTTGCCTTTTTTATTTTATGAAGACGAATTAATATTAGAATGCTTCTTTTATACTTCCTATCTCTTCTAGATGTTATAGTTGCCATTAAGATTTGAGCTGCTGTAGTGGTTCATATTTTCTATTGATTTAGTTCTGATTTCAAATAAAGAACATAGGACTTCTTTTACAGTCCAGTCTTAAAGGGATTGTACATGCCAGACTCTAATACTAGTATTTGATACTAATACTACTATTTACCACAATAACGTATATTAGAAAACTTTGCATCATAAAGTATTTTCTTCCTCTTTTCGTCGTACCTTCATGAGATAACTGGAAGCAAGTCTGAGGGGTAATCGGGAGGTCCCTAGATCGGATCTCGACAAAGTCACTGCAAACTTTTCATGTCTCCTGCTTCAAAAAAAGTTAATGATTCTCTATCTTCAACTCCGAAATGAGATATTAAAATATCATATGTTGCTTCCAAAAACAAATTGCTTTTCGAAAAGTATGTAAATTGGATATGGATGCTTCTTCCTGAAAGTTTCATTGCTCTAAGAATATTTTCGAAAGCGTACTGGAATTTATTGTGAATTGAATTAGCTTAATTTTGGCAAGGACGATGCATAAACAAAACAAAGGAAACTTATAACAAATGTTATGACAAGAAAAACATGAAATATTTTCAATTTTCAAGTGCTGTCAGTAAGTTTGTGAAAGGATTCTTCATTAAAATAGTCGGCGTTTTGGGGAACTGTTTCTCTGTATCTCATTTATAGAAACAAATCCAAGTGGTATACCTACTCGAACCTCTGTGTCAGGCAGTCAGCAGTTACATCATGTGCTGACCATTACATCTCATTACTTGCTAAACGCAGTCTTCGAAAGACTCCAACAGATCTTCCAAGTGACGACTGCCGCTGCAGTTAGCAAGTTAATATCTACTAGTATTGTGAGGCAAGAGATAAATACTGGGTGATCCAATGTGACTGCTATATATTAGTGTGAATTAATATAGAGGGAAAAGTAACACAGAAAGTAAAATTACTCAATTTTTACCTACAAATGTTTTGTGTGACTAAATATTACTTGTTATATGAACATCAAAAATTACATTCTTGTTATATTCATTTCAAGATATTCATTAATATCCTCTTTTTAACAATATCGGTGAGGATTTCAAGATCATGCACGTTTGTGGGCAAGTTTAGCAACAAGCTATAACCTATCTCAAGTGTACTTCAGAAGAGTAGATATGAAGTACGTTTGAAATCCGATTAACTTTAGTGCAAGAATAGTTAGGCCTAAGATGAGATCGAAAAAGAAAAGAGAACAGAATTTTGCCCAGTGATTGATTTAAAACGTTTTAGAATTTAGTCTTATTAACGAAACTAACAAATTATTTCTCCACATGTGACAAATGACTGATGATGCAAAAAAATTCCTTAAAATGATTTCGAATCTACATGTCTGGAAGTCATATACCAAAACATAAGGAGACGGTATTTCAAAAAACCGTTCCACGCTTGAGTTTTGGGTTTTTAAAGAAGACTGATACGCTTGAAGTACGTTAAAAAGTAGTTTTTTTATCAAAATAAATATAATTAAATTATATAATTTAGTTTTTTGTTTTCGATCACGAAATTGCAGTAGTGTATATGAATAGTTTATAACAGTTTCTTCCTGTGTTATTCTCAAGACCGAGTACTAAACCTAATGCAATGTAAAACTAGGCTTATATTTTATTTAGGTTGATTTTCGGCTCTTGATTCCGAATGTTATTTTAACTGCAGTAATCTACTTTAGTGTAATAATTGATATCTTTAATGCATTCTTCGTTGCAATCTAATTTAATTTTAGTTAACAGTAATGTCTGCGAATAGTGCTCACAATTACAAGTACTATTATTTCTATGTATTCATGTTTTTCTTTTATACTTACCACTACGTATTACATTCATTACCTATTACCTTACATACATTCTTTGTTCTGCATGTAAAAGTTATAATAGTTAATATGCATATTTATTATTTATTTGATTTTATAGCTCTCCATACCTTATCTTACAGTTATCAGTGGAAATGTATATTTCACTATTAATACCAAGTAAATTAGAAATTCCTTTCAGAGAAAATTTTCTTTCAGTGTCTGAATATTCTCGTGTGCATGAAAAAGAAAGACCTTTGGCAAAAAAAAGGGGGAAGCCCAAGTACAAAGATTATTAAAAACAGTATTTCTCCATTCTCTAAAGCTCTTAGTAACAATGAAGTAAAAATAAGGTTTCTTAATTCTCGTTGCATTCTGCTGGTGGAAATCCCTGGAAATATATTTAATGAGAGTGGCTGTATTTCCTCACATTCTCCGTGTAATATTGCAGGTGATAAATTTAGGTTTTTGATTTTTCATCAATCTTCTGTCTCATCTGCATTGCATACGTACTGTGGATAGATCTGATGGCATTTAACACAATTAAATGACATTCATTATTAGTTTAATACACATATTTATGCCGTTGTTTCGAGAATATTTTTCTGACATTTAATAAGCTAAATTGTAGCTAATCGTTTACTGTATCCATAACATCAAGGATAGTTTTATTTCGGCAAACTAGGTTCTCAGGACTGAAGTATGAACTGTAAAACTGAAAAGAAGAGATGTCTATAACATATTCTTCTATGTGAGTGCAACAAAGTGCAGAAGCTTTCAAAGAAATTTGTGGTGTGCATGGAGAGTATGCTATTGCTGAAAAGACGGTGGAGAAAAGGATCGACATTTCCCTGGGTGCAAATTTTGATCTGTAGGATGCCACGCCCATCATTGCGTTTTAATGAGGAGCATCTGAACAACCTGATCAATCTTATCCACATAGAAACACTCTGAAATTTATGTTATGGTCCACCATTTACAGAGAACTTCATGAAAAAATGCCAAATAGATGACATGGCATCATTATTCGTATTAAAAGTAAACTGTATGCCGCAAGCATGACAAAATGTGCCAATTAGCAGCTTAACTGGATGGTTCTTCTACACATGGCATATTCCTCAGATTGTGCTTCCTATTTTCATATTTCCGCCGAATAGACTTCCTGGTTCTTTGGAAGCAACGATCAACTGGAAATATTTCTGGATGCGTGTTATGCATCCAAACTACCAAAGTTTTACAGAAATATCATCCAAACCCCACCAGGAAGTTGAGAAGAATTTGTGTGTTTTGTATGGAAATAGAAGAATTTGAACAGTTTAACATTTAAATCAGTAAATGTACAATGATAAAAAAGCATAAAACTTATACATCAAAGTAATACTACAATATGTCTATTAACTGTTGAAACATATATGCATGGACTTGAAATTCGAAAGTCAATATGTCTGGTATTTAAGTAATACATTGAAAAAACTCATTATTTTTAAATATATCATTAAATATTTCCTAGCAATATGTTATATTCCACTAGGATAAAAAATGTACATGTCAGTTGTGTACAATTAAAATTTATTGAATATACAAACAATGGACATGTATTAGTGAAAAATACAACATGATGAACGTTTAAAATAAGGGATTCCATTCTTCCAATACACAGCAGCGTTTTGATTCAATGAGTTCATAGAAGATCACTACGAAGGGATCAGGACCAGCCTGAATACTTTTTGATTGTTAGAGATGTGTCTCCTGGAACTCCTGAAAGAGAACAAAAAAAAATATCAGCTCCAAAGGAGGACAAATCTCCAACAATCAAAAAGCTTTTGCCACAAATACTAACATTCAAAACACTTAAGTTATATTTGAGATTACGATCTACAACATGCAGTTTTTGATGAAGCAAAAGAAAGAATTTAATTAATGCTTTTTTTTCCTTTCAAAATAAACTGCAAGTGTACAAATGGAATTCGTGAAAAATTTTGCAATAAAGTTAACTTTTTGCAAATTCAAAATCGTATAGTAAAAATTAATTATAGTTTATTTGAACAAATGTGACGTGCCGAAAATATCAAGAAGAAATGATTTTGGGAATGTTTTTGACAATTGGAATCCTGATAATTTGAATGATTTTACTACATCTTTTCTTTTTCAATCTTTCTTTCTAGGTCCAGCCATTCCCAAAACACAATGTGTAATTATAATTAATAATTCGAACTCCAACTATTGCTGTTGGCTAAATATTCTGAATTGCATAATGTTTTCAGCTCTAGTAGATATTATACAAGTAAATATACTAATCAATTATTATAATTTCATATGCAAAATTAAATAAAATATAGGAAATGAAAATCAAATGTTTTTCTGTTACATATAGTTTTTATAGTATCTCACTTTATACTGCATCTAGGGAATTAAAACTTATATATAATCGATCGATTTAGTGATATGATAACCTTTGAGCAATCATTCAGAAAAATATTTGCATGATCTATTGTTCCAAGAATAATTTTTTAAAAAATTCAAACTTTTGATTAAAGATTCAGGCGTATCATAATACAAATTCATTATGGAGTCTTTATACCCAATAAAATATTAGTGTATTCTAACTATACATTTCCATTTTGTGAAGAATATCATCATCTCTATTTTCTACTCCTCCCCTCCCCCGCAATCTGGATGCATAAAGTTGCACTGATCAACAAATAACACTGGCAAAGCCGAACTAATATAAGGAATTCTGAAGGTGTCTCAATAAAAATCAGTTTAACCAATAAATGCAAATGAAATTGTTAATTCATTCTTTATAAATTTAGTCTGTAAAAGACTTTAAGACACTTACTAGGCTGAAATTTAAAAATGGATACATAATGCAGAAATTATAAATGAAGCAAATATCATATGAAATTATATATCATAGAAATTTAAATTAGTTTATAAATTTTTGACTATCAAGAAATTTTAATTAGTAAGAGGAAATGGGTTTAATCTAAGTTTTTGTATAACGTTTTGCTTAATTCAAGAATTTAAGGTAGGTCTTTATTTAACTGAAAAAAGAAGGATATGAGGATGCAGTTTGCAGCTGTATTGAGAAAAAAGAAGAATGCTTTTTTACCAGTGTTGTTTGTTGCCAATGATCAACGAACGACAATAGCGTTTTTGACTTTTAACCGTGATAGAAATTCCGAAAAAAATTTCAATACTTTCCTGTTATTTAAAACAGGTGGCTATCGTTTTCTCTTCTGCGAAGGAAAAAGAAAGTTTTGTATGAAAAGAAGCGGGGTTCGCAGCAAAACAGACGTCAATAAAGGTAATTTCCATCAGTATTTGAATCAAGGACTTGAATCTTTTTCCCTTGTAGATTAGGTTTCCTATCGGGGGAATTCTTGTAAATTTATGCTCTGTTTTCATTGGCTAATGGAGACTTTATTAATAAGTGACTGGCTAGAGTGAAGGCTGACCAGGACTGCAGAGACTACTTAGAGAAAAACACAGCTGGTAGTGCGGGAAGAATAAGAGAATTGCAGCTCAGAAAATTATAAATATTTAGGTACCAATTATTTTCAGTGATTCTTCCAAGATTCCATTATAAAACAACAAAAGAATACAGATACGAGAAGTAATTACTTATAATTTGTTTTTAAGTACTTTGATAATGTTTATCGTATCACCTCAAGATAGATATGTACTATATGTAGCAGGAATAGTGTTGGAAATATAAATATTATATAATTTATTGTAAAGTATCTTTCCAGAAATAAACATGTCATGTAAATAATGTTTTGTTAATGGCTTTTCAAATAAGAGAATTCAATAATTAATTCAATTACTTAAAAAGATAACTAAAGAAATTAAATTTCTTATTGTATAAGGTATTTTCTCCCTACTTCCAGCATGTCATCGTGGTGAAACGGTAGCCCACTTGGTACCTATTGCCTATTAGAGAGATCCAGGTTCGAGTCCCGGCATTGCTCATTTTTCATGTCTGTTGCTTCGAAATAACCTAATGACTCTACAGTAGTGACCAAACTAAAAACGAGGTGCCCTATAATTCGCCACTACCACTCGGGATCTGGCGTCTGGATCTCCTAATCCCCAATTGCCCTTTAAAAGGAGGAGTATATGAGGTATTTTCTCCCTCCTCCCAGCATGGCCTAGTGGTATAACACACTCGACGCGTATTCGAGAGGTCCAGATTCAAATTCTGGCGAGAGCATTGCACATTTTTCATACGTCCTGCTTTAGTAAAATCTAATGACTTTACAAGTGTAATCTGACAGTTCATTAATGTGTGTAGTACAGGTATGCTCAAGAACTGTCAGCAAAGGTCCTGAATGGTCGAAATAATTTAAAGTTATTAATGCAAAACCTTTGATTGGCCGGTGAGTATAAAAATTAAACTGACTGATCGATTTTCAAGGAATGTGTGTTTTATTTGTTAATGTATTTGTAACTATCTGTTAATGTATTTGTTACAGAAGTTATAAATAAAATATAAATCAATTATAGTAGTATTTTTCTATTATTATTATTTTTTTATTACATAGTTTTTGGTCTATTATGCGTTAATACTTCTCTAGCATTTTGGCATATGCGTATTATTGAAATCAATGAATAATATTTTCAGTTTATGTGCAGTCATAGGGTACTATGTTAAAATAGAAAGTGTAGTGCCTTTATGTGATATGGATTACTTTGAACAGATGCTTAAATCAAATTTATTGAGTTTGTCATTGTTTTCGGAACCAAACAGAAGTTGCATTTTCAATATATAATTAACACCAGAACTCTATAGAAAAACTCCCCTTAGTGTTAATTCTGTCAGTCATGAAAAATCTCGGCTTAAAACAATAGGCCATCAGTCCATACATTTGCATTCCCGAATAGTTGTTTCCCTCATAAAATTCTTTACACAGACTTGTCAAAAAGTGTTTGGTGGTGTGCCCTTTTAGCTACATCAGTCACTTTATGTTTTATTCAATATGTTTAAATCCAACGAACAACATAAGAAAGTATATCATAGGATAGGCGTTTTTAATAATTAAACATTCTGACGGAAAGAGTTACAGAGAAAAGATCAGTATTAAATTAAGATAAATTAGCACCGATTTTACTATGTGATTACTAAGATAAAGAGATGGATGTGTTTGGTGAGTAAAATCGTTCATCAGCAGTATCGGACAGAAGAAAGGATTCTTATATCAATTTAAAAGAACTGTTTTAAGTCACGAAGTGGGCTCAGTCCCTGATCGAATGCTGCAAAATTGCAGCTTTCTAATTGTTACGATCCCGAATATTTAAACAGTGTCAGTGCCAAAGTTATCGATAGACCCTTAACGTATGTTAAAAATTGTCGCCACCTAATCGATAATCATAATGAGTCAAGTATAACATTCCCTTATCGAGAAGCGCCCTGAAAACTCACGTTTTATCGTTATATTCTATCATATTTTCTGTCTTTTTGCTCAAAATATTTTAACAGCTGTTGACTTAGTAAGAAGTGTGCAGCTACCGGCCTTTTGGTTGCAGACTGCAACATACGCTACGATTTATTGATAATTTACTGCAATTCGAATAACGTAATGTTATTGAATTTTAATAAAACTTAACATTTTAAGCCATTGTCTTCTAATGTTTAACTTTCTTTCTTTGCTTAAGTTTTTCATCAGTACATTTATGTTGATTACCTCTTTGAGATCCGGACGCCATAGCGAGTGGTTTCCTCGCTGGTGAAGAGTAGTAGGATGACTTTCCGCCGTAGCCATCGTGGTCTTTTATATTCTTTTGAGGAAATTCACTCAAACCCATGTGCTCGCCATTCCTGCCTTTCCGGCTGTCTGAAAAGAAGCCCATACACCGAATGAATTCATGAATTAGCAAAACCTAAAAAATACTGTTGTAATTAAAAAAAATTAATGATATGAAATAATATAAATTTAAATCAAAATTCTGTCAAATACAGTTTTATTTTACTTAACGTGCACTTTATGCAAAACTTCGACTGTGTGCTTAGATAAATTGGGATGAACTACAATATTTTTCTTTTTCTACCGATTCTATGACTCTTTGCTTAGTAAGAAGTATTTCGCAGATGAGTTAAAACAGTTTAGCTGTGGCAAAAATGCACAGTTTAAAAAACAACCAAAGTTATCATTAGAGTTTACCGATTTCAGGTTCTCTATTTTAATGGTCACCAGAGGCGTTAATTCCTCTTTCACTTAAAGAAAACATCATGTAAACCTCAGAGTACTGATTATCAAACGCTCGCAGGGTATTTTCCGCAAGACTCCCCTTGTTTCTTTTTCTCTAATATAGATAAATTTAAACCGAGAAGTCATCGAAGATTTTCATTAGAATCATTGGTTAATACGTTTACTCTAGGAAGTTATTGACAAACTCTTTCCATTATTCAGAACGTACTTTAATTACCCGAAAGAAATGGAGAGTTTTCTTCAGAGAAGTACCAAAGTACCTCTGATAGGATAAAACAAAAGAGATTAACTTCATGACAGTAAGATCCGTGTAAAGGAGATATAATTCCACTGAAGTTACCGACGACTTCCCAGGATCAACAGCTTAGAACTACGTTACAACAGAATTATGTCCAAAAAGGCTACTAATGGCCTTTACTTATCATTTCATTAGCTGAGTCCTTACACTTCGGTTAGGTTGTGTGGTGAAGGCTTTAGGAAGTTAGTAAAAACTTCTCAACTAGAGTACTTCCAGGAAAGTTACAGAAGACGTTCGTTCACCACAACAGTAGACCTCATTATATTCTGGCGTCAAATCTGGGAGGAAATGGAGAATAATGCTTCTGCAGGTGTAGCTCTTAGTAAATTCGCAGACAGTTCCTAGAAAGGATTTGATGCAACAATCACATCATTTCAGGCAAGGGCTTATCTGAGAAAATCGCTAGTAAAAATATATTCAGGGATGTGTTTGGTCTTATAGTAGTACATAGCGCCGTTAGAACGACAAGTAGAACATATTGAAAATGAAGAACAATCTGTATAAGGATTATCATACAAGAACATCCAAGCTATAGGCAAAGACCTTGTTGCTTTTCCACATAAAAAAAACCGCAAAGATCAAGAAAATGCAGTTCAATCCAAGAAGGCCACGCAATATCAGAAGAGGTAAAGGAGGCTCTAGTTTGGTAATATCGATTCAATCAAGCTTAAACTAAGGGTTACGATAGTGTCAAGCGAGGTGATAGACAAAAGCAATTAGCGAAAGCTTCAAACTGCGAGTAGCAGTTAAGATTAACAAAGCAAAGAAATTAAATCCACGTCTAATAATGTTCAATGAAGAAAACGTAGCTAAACATCGTTTGAGCGGCTTTCGCTTTATGTAGTAGAAAATATTACTCCAAATAAAAAGATTCAAAAGTATTAATTCCCCTCTTCTACTGGTCGTATAATGTTATATGCAACAGCTAATAATGGTTCTTTTGATAAAAGGTCCATCTTCATTAACTGTGATATCAGAGTATTATTCGTTTTATTCTGTAATTAATATACATCTAGGTATCAATTAAGATTAAATGTCCATATATAATGAAAATTATATTAGTTTCTAGTGATTTCAATGCTAAGCATCTGCTTAAAGCATCCATATTTACAAATCCAATGGATCTTTTAAATTCGTACCTTCAACCTGGGCTAAGGGCTTAATCAGACAAAAAGGGTTAGGGCTGTGCAGAAACATTTTATTGCATTACAAATGAAAATACAAATAGATTAGTGAAATTTGTTGAACAAAGTATAAGATTCCAGTTATGCAAACCTAAACTGTCCAACGAGACAGTTTCAAAAATAGTTCTAAGTATTATCTCATATGCCAAACACTTTCGCCAAAATTCATAGGTGAACGTTAGTAAGAGTAAAGACCAATGTATTTATGTAGATGTTAAGAAGGTAAGATTTTCATATGGCTCAGAATGAGGAAACAGGACGGAACACGAGCAGAAATTTTCAACAACCTGTTTTTGCCCTGGACTGATAATTAAGCTCATGGAATACATTATTTGCTACAAACGTTGGAGGACAATGGTGTTAAAAAATAGAAAATTACATTTATCAAGTAATGATCCTAGCTGCTATCAGCGTAGTAGTTGGCTATTTATACACAACTGCCAACGTTTCTGGAAATCTTGGAAGCAATAGGGGAAATCTTCAATTGCGATGCTTGCAAGCTCATTTGGATTACAAGCCCGTTAGATATCTGCAACAATCTTCAGGATTTCCTTTCAATCACCTTTTCACTCTCGGAAACAAGAAAACGTCTCAATAATTTTTGACACAAATGTGGGATCACGTCTGGCTGTATCCAATAGTTAAACAAAAATTCTTCGCCATTCCTCTTTCTGTCTGTTCAATCTGTTAGTGAGTGAGGGATGATTCTTGCATTAAGTTTCCATTTCCCTAAATCTTCGCTAAAATCTTATGACACACATCATCATTCAAACTCAGTTCTTCTGATATTACACGCACAGTTACCCGACGGTCTTCTTGAAATAACTGCCTTACACGTTGCATGCTTGCATCGGTATGTGGTATAGATGGGTGACCAGCTCTGGAATCGTCTTGCACTGAATCTCTACCTTCAGAATCCTTTTGTGTCACTCGGAAGCACGACTTCTTGACTGTGCCTCGCTTGCATACGCTTGCTTAATCACGTTCCAGGCTTCACAAAGGGTTGTCTTGAGCTTAACGCAAAATTTAATATTCACTCTTTGCTCACAATCGCGTCCATTGTGCCACCTTAAAGAATGGGAGAACAATCCGAACAATATGCTGGTAAGCACAGCCCTATCACCCAGTAAGTTTGCGTGGAAACATGGCCAAGGTCATACCAAGTAAGACTATATACCAGGTAACATAAGAAAAACATTTGTTTCTTTATAATGCTGCAAATTAATGAACAAAAATTGTCCTGGAATATTTCTGACAAAGGATGTATGTAGTGATTCATCACAAAAATCTTCGTTTACCAGTATCATATTTTTTCACGCACTTTTATCAGGATAATACGCCTATATATAGCGTAAAATAAAATTATTATTTTATATTACACGTTTTAACTGAAATTGTATGAAATGTCACTGTTACGTAATTTTTTGTTCAAATAAATTAATCAGAAAAAATTAGGTCATTAGTACGATTTCTGCACTGTCTTTTACTAGGTGGCACTGAGTAACTAAAATATGTTATTAATTGATGCTTAAGTTTATTTTCGTTACTCAAGGGCAAGAAATCCTCATTATCTACAAACTCTTGGCATCTAGCATGCAGACGCATCATTGCGTATTCATAAGCGAAGATCTATGCTGACGTTTATCAGAAAGATTACAGAGAAATCGCCTACTGAGAAATGATGGACACTTTTCTACACCATTCGATAGGTGACTGTTTGCTCACCATTGATTTGCCCACGTTCCCTGAGCTAACTTCGATCAGCGCCCTAACTTGGGAATGCAAACACTTTATTCACTTAATCGGTAAAACAATTTTGTAGTTCATCTTTTTAAACAGATAGAGTAGTATATCTTCGGTTATACATAACATATACTGAAGACCATAAGAAATGAAAAAAAAAATTAAAAAATTTCTAGATGACGATATTCTCTAACTGCATTAGTAAAGGAAGGAAACCAAATAATTCTGCGTTCTTCAAAACACCAGCTACATAAGAAACATTTTCCCTGCTTTCAAACATCACTGGTTTCTTCACACTGTCAGAAGAAACATCTAATAAAGCCTTCGTTTTAAAAAATGAAAAAATTCCTAGCAAATTCTAGTGTTCGAAGCCAAATTTTAGCCAAAAGGACATAATTTTAATAAATTTGAATGATTATTTAAAAAAATTTTAAGAATTATGCATCCAAATACTGGGCTTTTATCTAAAATCAACATGTTTTTATATGAATAATATACCATAGTTACTCGTAAATAAGATGTCCACTTTTTTTGCTGTATTTTTGTTCTAATATTTGGTGGATCTTATAATTGAATATTTTGATAAATGAAATTTCAGAATGAGAAGAACGAGCTTAATTATCGCGCTATATAGAATACTAACACTTCTAAAACACTGAATAAGCCGCACATGTAATTGCCGTATATTTTGTGAAAATTACGTGCGTTCGAAAATTAGTGAATATCCTATTTATACTGAAAAAACCGCAGCTTTTCCGGCCGGTTCGAGTGGCACTTTTATTTAAAATTTTAGATTGTCTGATTGTCTTGGCGAATTTCCAGTTCTTAGAGATTTTTCCTATTCATTGCTCATCATAATCCTTAATTATCCTTCTGAATGTTTAATTCTGTTTTACTTAACTTACTGTTGAATGACTTATATTATTTAAATAGTGTGTTTTAGAAACAAGGAGCGTAGTTCTTGTTCATTTTGAATTTATTGAAACTTTTTAGTTATACATGCAATTTATTTAATTTATAGTAAATTTAATCCAAATGATATCAAACATACTTAAATTAAAATTTTTTATTTATGACATTGTTGTAAGTAATAAAAGATGCTTCTATTGCTATAAATTACTATTTTTTATCTCGATGCAGAATAATCATTAGACCACTGCCTAACCAAAAGTTTCATCTCATAATTCCTATTTTAAAAATCAGTTTTTATTTTTTTATATAATAACTAAATAAAATTTTTATTTAATGTATAGTCTGCATTTGAAAGAACTTTAACATATAATATGATTAATTTAATAAATTTTGACAAATATTTATTTAATACATGAATAATATTCTACTGAAATTTCTAAACAATAAAATATTTTTATCAATTTGAGAAAGAATAGTTATTGTTATCATATTACAAAATTATATACCAACACAGTATATTAAACTATATTTCTCCATAAAACAGCAACATATAAACAGAAATAGAGAAAGATAAATCTTCCATTGATAAAAAACGTGAAAAATGATATTTATATGATTGTTTGATGGAATATGATTGTTTAAAGAATAATTAGTTAGTTAGAATGAAATGCACTAGATGGCAGCATTACACAGATAAACTAAATAATAATATTTGTAAATTTTAATTTCTCTAGTAGATGGCAGCACTACACAGGGAATTTAAAGTTTTTTCTTTTTCATTTTCATTTTCAACGCTTATAAAGTAACGTGAAGTTTTTTTTTTAGATGTCTTAGTGTTCTGTTACTATTTTAAATGTTCTAATATGCCTTTATTCATTCGTACAAATGCATTCCATCGGTAGAAATTTTAAAATTCATTTTAAAGTGACCATTATTCTATTAATTAATATAATGCTCTACATTTAGTTTAAAAAATTAAGATTTTCTCGCCAGCGACGTCTAACAAAGGGTACATTAAGAATATGCTACCGGGAACCAAGCATACTGATTTAATTGCACTGGTCTCAAACATGCAAAAATTGCATGCAGGCCCAATGCACAATCTGCTAAGAGTCATAATTTTTTTAGTGAAAATTTTTATCGACGAAATTTAAAATATTTTAAATAAATTTTAAATTTCGCTTACTAATTATTTATCGAAACACATAAAAACAATAAAAATAATATTGCAAAGCGAAAAATTTCAAATTTATATTTATTTTCCATTTGAAATCTAAGGTTTAAGCCCTGAAAATCATTTTTTTCTCGACAATATTTTGTTAATTCAAAAATATCGATAATTAATATTAAGTTTTTAAACTATATTTCTTTAAAATAATTGTGATATGTTTCATCAATCAATTAATAACTTACTTTAACTCAAACTAAAAGCAAACAAATTATGATGGTTGGGGTATTTGAATATGGTAAAGACACGAGGGTTTTCTGCCTGAGAGTACGGATGCCTTCGTGGAGGACTTTCTGGGAGGTACTGGCTCGTTACACACGAGTAAAACAATGAAAATCTAACATGCATCCAGCTGTTGTTTACCTGACATAGGACCCAACATCGGTTGAACTACCAGGCAGGCAAATCGGGGACAGAAGTTTATGAACATTTTCTAAGTTTTCAGAGAAACTTTTCGAAGTGAGGTTTGATTAGTTTTATTTGATTACGGTAAAGCCCACGAGAGCTTTCTTCCAATGATGAAGAATGCCTTCGTGGAGGACTTTCTAAGGGAGGTGGCTCGTATGCATGTTGCACATGGGAAAAACCACGAAAACGCCCATGCGGCCAGCTGGGATTCGAAGCCAGACCAAACTACGAGTGCTGTGTCACTTTAGGCTCGGTCGCTTGTGGGCCCTTTTCCAAGTGAGACAAAACCTGATAAGAAATTGTGACAATTTAGACTCTTTTCCTTATTTATTAAATTTTACTCATAAATAAAAATAATGAAATGTATGCGCGGTCTGCATCCGCCAGCCTGAGACTACTGACCTAGAGCATCGACATTGATGGAGTCAGACTTCACTGTCTGGTCAAATACTACATGTAAAAAAAAAGTATTGGCTATTGCCTATAATTGATCATATTAGTTAACAAAGGAAATGCTTGAGAATTTTAGCTTGGCATAACGAACACAGGAGGTAATTAACACACATATCTAATGAAACTTTAATTTTATATGCCTTTTACACAAAATATACAACAAAAGCATAAATTTTAATGCCAAAAAGTATTGGCAAAGTTCTAACTGCTACCCAGATTTTGCTATTTTGAGATCACGTGTTTAGACTAATAAGAATCCCTGTTAGTATAAAGTCTGCAGTGCCCTTTTATAACGTTATTGTGCTAATACTGTGATAAAATGGCTCAGAGTCGAATGATTTGGATGTTAATGTTAAAAACAATATTATTTGCCTCAGAAATGAGCGTTTAACTTATCGTGCTATAGGAATACAACTGAACATAAGTTGTTTATTTACTATTGGAAGTGTTCTGGAAAAGTTCAACGAGACATGATCCACGGAAAATAAGGTTAGAAGTAGATGGTATCGACAATTTTCTGCAAGGGAAAAAGGTGGCATTATCAGCGAGCTTAAGAAAAACTCTAAAGTAAGTGCACCCCAGTTAGCCAAATATGTTGCTAATATTTCGCATAAAAGTTTTACTGTACACACTGTACGGAATGTTTTACATGATGGAAGGTACTATGGAAAGGCAACTAGGAAAACCTTTAATTTCAGAAATAAACAGGAGAAAGAGATTAGATTTTGCAAAATCTCATGTTAATTTATCAGACGAGTTTTGGAATACTGTTATTTTCTCCGTCGAATCGAAAGTTAACATTTTCGGGAGTGATGGGCAAAGCTGGACAAGAGTTTTTCGGGAGTGATGTGTGGAGAGAGCCAAATACCGAACTGGAAAAGCAGCATTTAACACCGACTAGGAAACATGGTGGAGGGAGCGTTGTGGTTTGGGGCTGTATGGCAGCAAACGGTGTTGGTAACTTGTGCTTCATTGATGGTATTATGACAGCACTTACATAGATTGACATATTGCGCCATAACGTGAAATACAATGTCCAAATCTTAGCTTAGGAACATCATTCGTATTTCAAAAGGACAATGACCCTAAGCATACAGCCAACCTCATCCGGAATTGTTACTCTATAAAACTCCTCGCCAGTTAAAGACACCGCCTAAATCATCTGACATTAAATCCAACTGAAAATTTATGTTACAAATTGAACCTAGAAGTCAGAAAGCATAAAATTTATTGTAAAGATGAATTAAGCGTATACTTCTGCAAGAATGGCACAAAATTCCCAATCGTACAACTAAGACTTTGGTTTCCGCTATCAGAAACAAGACATTAAATTGCAAGCTGCTATAAATGCAAAAGGTATGAATATGAAGTATTCTGTTTTGTTCCCTCATTTTACTGTTACCCACTGTATGTAGATATCTACTGATCTGCTCAATATTCTTACTCTAGTTCAATGTATGTGATAGTCTAAAATGGCTTATGAATATAGAGATAAAATTTACTGAGCTAGAGGTTAGGTTATTCAGTTATGGCAAAGCACACGAGGGCTATCTGCCTAAAGGGAGGGTTGCCTTCGTGGAGGACTTTCTAAGGGGAACTGGCTCGTTACTGAGCTAGAGATAAAACTGTTTGTTTAAAAGGAAAACAGTTTCCTCTGAAGTGATAAGTGATAAAAGTATAAATCCCCTGAAACTATTACAGTCATTTCTTTTGTTACTGCTATCAGAACAGAACTTTACTGAATATTTATTAGCGGAACGACGTATTTTACACTTGAACTTGACGCAACAAACGCCAAAAGTATGTAAAATGGGCGCTTGATACTTTACTTTACGGAAGGCGGGGACGCCTGATGCATAACTTTGGTTAACAGGCATAGTCCCACCCTCTCCCCATTGTCTGTTTTTATATAGCTCCACCAGAGCCGACGGAGCGGACAAGACAGCACCAGTACGGTCCCTGCCGAGCCTGATCCCAACCTGGGTACAATACCCGGGTTCTAGTCCTGTGAAGAATAAGGTACAATAGTACCTGATATTTTACCCCCGTGGTTGAGACTGTCTAAGTACAGATCCTAGCCAGTACTTCCCAGGAATTCTCCTGAGTCAACCCCCGGGGGGGATTTGGGCGCTTGATAGGATGAACTTGTGTTGCATTTCTAACATTTCCTCCAGCTTTCTTAACAGCTGTAGTCCTCAGTCTGATTGAACTAGTGATAGTAGGCGCAGTGGCCTAAAAGATTGATCTGACAGATTTTCTATACGACAAGTTATGCTGTTAGATTAAAAGTGTTTGGCATTTATTTAAGTTATTTACTTTATAATCTTTTAAATTAAGGAACTTTGTTTTTAAAACTTAAGCTGAGCCGTATTATTTAATGTTTTACAAAGACTTGTGGATTTTAAAATCTGCAATATTATTTTTCTTGTAGTAGAACTTACGATTCTCAACGCTTGATAGTCTGTATATGAACGTATATCGATATTATAAAATTATAAATAAAATCAAGTTAGTAAATCAGGCCATTCAGATTTCATTGCTAGCTCTCACTTCAACAGGAAGCAGCTGCAGGTTGTTTTAGCAGAATGTTTTAAAAGGCAGTATTATAATGCTATCATTAAACTGAGAAATTCCTTTTGAAAATAGCAGGAAAAAATTAAAATGTAAAAATATTTCTCCCTGAAAAGTTCAGTAATTTAGTCAGTTTGAATGTCTGGTCATGAAGCGAATGGGATCACAAAAAACAAACAACAAAATGTCTATATTTTAAACATTTCTATCTTACTTATGTTCATTACTTATCGTCAGTTTTTTATCCTCAGCACTAAATTTTAGTATTTTTTTATTTTAGTTATTTTATTTAGTAGAATTATACGTTAGTTAAATTTTTTTGCTTAAGTTGTTTCTATTCATGTGAATATGTTATCAGAGTTTTACTTGCTTAAACAAATTCTTCATAAAGATTGAACCTATACAAAGTTTTAAAAACGATCCCCCTTTCAAATCAAAAGCTCACGCAACAGGTTGTTTGAAATATTCCTACTTAGTTAATTTCCAAAATATCAATATTTTTCCACATATTTTAATAAGCTATTTAATTTCTATTCGAAACTACATATTGTACAATACAAAACACAAGTTACATATTATTGATACAAAATAAATTAATAAATGTTCCACCCGCCTGAAAATAAAAGAGGGATTTTATTCAAATTTTTATATTTGTCTTGAATGGCCTTTCTAAGTACTGTTTATAAAATAAATCAAAATAATAATTTTTACACTTTACTCATAAATTGCAACGAAACTGGTGTGTGAAAGCGATAATTGTCTAATTTTCCAATTCTATTTTATTACAGCCTATCATTTTTCACAGCAAATTTAGCTAGAATGATACAAAATTACTTTTACATAAATTAATCTACACCAAAGTTTTAAACAGTTCTGCATCACTTGTACACAGGACATTAAAAGTATGCATTTAAAAAAAAATTCAAAAATTGTAATAAAAGCAAATGTTTGATAGAATTTCGGACGGTAAGCATCGTACAGCCTTGAGATATCCATGTCTTCATGAGTTTCGTAATTTATTAACTGCATTTACAAGTAAGCAGAAATATCACAGAACGTTGTTCCTGAAGGAGAAATCTGTGTGAATAAACAATCTGGATATGATACTACCAACATGGCACAAAAACTTGCTCGGAAAAAGTGCACATCCTCAGGACATCCTGGAATATTCTCCGAACCTTCTGAACACATCCTCTCGAGTGCTTAACGTCACATCGTAGTATATCCACAGACCACCATAACTAAGTATGGGATATTATACATATGGGATGTTATTAGGATTTGAAACACTAATAACTATATCCCGCAATATCCCTTTAACCTTCTAAATACATACTACCGACTGCTCAATGTTACATGCCAGTATATCCCCAGGAATCTTCCTTATATTACAGTGAAAGTGTGTGAAGATGTTGTGATGACTTTAAACCTATATATTTTCGACAATCTCAGGTTCTCAACTACAGTAGCTTCATGTTATAAGATGGGTTAGAGTAGACTTAAGGGTGTCTTTTCGACTATCGGTAAGTTGTTGTTTCATTTATCGCTAAGGTGTTGTTGTTGTTTTATTTATGGTAACCTGAGTAGTTGAATACTATGGAAACCCTATTATGATGTATTTGGTTGCGTGATTGCGGTGAATTTGAATTATGGGAAAAGATTTGGAAATGCTTGTTTGTTTGTCTGATTTTGGTTAAGAAATACGTTGTTATTTTGCGGTTTTCGTGGTAAGATCAATTTGAAGTTTTTGTACGATTTGGACCAAAAGGGAAAAAAGCACTAATCGACCGGTGTGTAAATGAAGGTTTACTTAGCAGCCATTATAAGTGTCCTGTTTATAGGAAGAAAATGCGTATGGTCACACGTCGGAAGATGCCGGCACTACGAAGGATATTTTTGTGAATTTATCTGGCGAGGCCAGCATGCAGATTCTAAGTTCAGATAATTTCAGGAAGTCTTTGGATGCTGTTATGGAATTTTGATTGACTGAAGACACGAAATTTGTAAGTGAGTTAAGTGGATATTTCCTTTGTCCAGTGCTAAGATGAATTTCCTTGGTTATGTTATTTCAGTGTTTGATTAAAAATGTAGTTTATTGAGATTATATATTTTTTGTTGACTGTTTCTTTGACTTTTAAGTAAATATAGATTGATGTGTACATGTAACAAATCAAGGGAGTGCGCAATGCATAGTTTGTGCAATTCTCTGAATTTTTTAAAGTGAAAATAGGTCGATGTGTACTACACAAAACCAAAATAACAAGTCAAAGAACTGCGCAAATTCGGTGTCCATGTACCGCCAAATATCGCTAATTAACGCCAAGAGGTACCCGTAAATATATTTTTACCATAAGCTGTAATAAATAATCTGTAACTCTTCTAATCAAAAACAAGCCATCGCATTCTGTGTTCTCCGCAGGTATTCTAGCAAGTCACGAAAAGACTAATCAGCTTTAATAATCAATAGAAAATAGCTATGTCAGTTTTAAAAATGCGCTCAAGTTCTTACCTTCGCTCATGCTGCCGGTGTCTACTTGCCTCCGCAAACACACAATGACTGTAATAACAACAATTAGTAGGACAACAACGGAAATAACAACCGGCAGTAAAACAGTTAAGTTCTTATAGAATGGCAGAGATAAAGTGTCCGACAATAGCGGCGGTGTGTAACCTTTCGAAACAGGAGCTGTAAATAAATAAATATATAAAAATACATTTCTAAAAAGGTGATAATATTAACAAATTCACAAAAATATTTGAAAAAATAAATCTCAATACACAAATATATAAATGCTAAAATAAAAATAAAAAGTAATTAATTAGTTTTCTTCCGTGGATTAAAATATTTGATACTTCCTTATTATTGCGTCATTCAAACGGTGCCAAGATAATTAACAAATTGCCAATGCTTGCCAAAAACCGTAATCAGAGGGTGTCAGTCTTAAACACAGTTACTTATAATGGTACTCATTTATCACAACAGTCGTTATTCCGGGGCCATTTTCGCATATTCGAGGGCAACGTAAAAAGCATTGTTTGAAGAATGATACTCCTAGGTAAATAAAATTTTTTTAATATTTATTGGGGAAAAAGAAAATGAGAATAGAATGGTTATATTAAATTAAATCAACACGCATAAAACGAAGAATTCAGTGTAACTAAGAGAAGGAAAAATATCATTAGCAATGGAGAAACTCAAAGGGAAAAAGTAATAGCAATAACAACAAATACCAATATGGGGTAAGCACTTCTTGTCACTGTGGATAAGCCTGCTAGGCATTTGCGCCGGTCTACGATATTTGTTGGCGATTTATTGATAATATTGGCGCTTAGGTAATGAGAGGAACAATATAAATTCAAGGTAGAATTTAAATTTTCGTTTATTTTACATATTTCGATTTGTTAAATTAAGTCTACTTTATCTGGCATATGTTTCTAGCGCTGAATAACATCCCGAACAATAATTGAAAAGTTTCAAATTTTAACAGTGAATTTTAACAGATTTCCATTTTCTGGTTTCTCATCTATCTTGAATGTTTCCTAAAAATAAGATATTAGCTCTATCAAAAAATTATTAAATATAAGATTGTTTATTAAAATCACGTCGGTTATACTTTTCTTAAAGAAGTCCAAATACATTAGAAAAAATCCGCAACAGAATTTAAGCTTTCAAAAATAAGCATCGCTGAAACATAGTTCTCAATTTAAACAGATTTTTTAGAATCTACTTTGGCTTTTAAGAACCGTTCTATTTTGTAAAATACATTGACACAGATGTATCTGCGGCTGTAATTCTCTCATTGATTTAAGAGTTTATATTCTAGAATACTTTTCATTTTTACTGTGAATTCATTCTTTAAATAAAATAGCATAAAAATTAAGTCATGTTGTAACGAATCCTTGTTTTGAATTTCATTATAGTACTGAAACCATTTAGTAGATGTTTGAACAGGAACGCAAGTTTTTGTAAATAAGAAAATACCTATTAATTTTCATCCTAATTAAATAATGGCTCATTACTTAAAATAAATATTTAACTTATAACGGTAATTGAATTTTCATTTAGCTCTAAGAAAGTCCTGTGGGAAGAAAATTTAAACTGTTCAATACGCTTCAGGTTACATTTTAAATACAAAGTTATTTTTATTGAAACAAATTCGAAGTAAATGTCATTTTGTAAAATTTAATTTGATATGTACATTTTATATACAGCTTGTGAATTATTTGTAACTAGTTCCTATAGAAATGAAGGCAATTAAAGTTGGCTTAAACATAGCAATACATTCACTAATAGATTTAAGAAAACTAATGTCCATTAATTATAATCAACTTTCTGAAATACTGATGCATTTTACGGCTTTTTTAAAGGGTTAGATTATAATTTCCCAATGTGTCCGCTATCGCCCACCAGAGTGCTGAAGAATTCTGGGAAAGAATTACTGCTGCAAGAAATAGCTGACAGAGACAATTACAGCCCAATTGTCAATAAGAACATGCTTGAAAAACTTGATTGAATGCTTTTGCAACAAACATTTAATTAAGGTAAAATAACACCTTGAACAAATATTAATTTAGAAGTCAAACAACAAAGAACTTTGACTCATTTGAAATTGAGACATGCAGTTCTCTTCCGTTTCTCGACATTTTGGTCACACGTAACACATCCAACTTCAGTAATACGGTTTACCGTAAACCTCAATCGTTTTGACTTCCTCCATACTTCAAGTCATGTCATCCGACTAAACAAAAGTTAGCTTCATTTTATTCCTTTGTTTTCCGTAAACTCCAAGTTTGCTTCTCCAAACTGGCTCTTGATCAGGAACTTAAAAGCAGTAGTTATTGACAAGGGCTTTTATTCCAACATTATTAATCAAGCAGTTAAAAAATTCTCATCTCAACACACCGAAAGGCACAGTCTTGTTTTAGGAGATTATAAGAATTTTGTTTTCATTCCTTTCTTTTCTTCAATTAGCTATAAAATTGCACGTATTTTACAGAAATTTAACTTTCGGGTCCCTTATTCTCCTATTAATAAAATCCCGAGTACCATACTTAAGGACGCCATTCCGGATATGAATTCCTGGGGTATTTACAGGATTCTTTGCCAATGGGGTTTAATTTACATTGGTCAAACTTAGAGAGCCTTCAAATTTCGCTTTAAGGAACATGAGGCATATGTTAGAAAAAAGGAAACACAGATGTTCTCTGTTGCCCACTATTGTTGCTCCGAAAATCACACTTTCAATTTTTCTGCAGCCAAAATTATTCAAAAAACAGCTTCCATTGGTGAATTAGATTTTCTAGAGGCGTTTCACATTCAAAAAAATATTTCTGTTCCAGTTGACCTTAATTCCAATCCATCTTTACCTTCCGTGTTTAAGGAAATTATGCTTTAGTTTTCTTGTTTCATCAATAGATGGCGTCAGTAGCTTAACTCCTGTCCAGCCATTCTATCTTATCTTATAACTATACCTTACCTCGTTCATTTGCATTTTGGCAGTTAAGGCTGTCGGTTCGGTAAAACCATCGAAACTAGTCCTGTGAAAATTTGCAAATGTAACGCTGATTTCTGTTGTTTGACTTCGAAATTAAGCATTAATTATTCATTAGATTACGAAAATATTATAGTCCCTCATCTTTACAAGAATCATACTAAATCATTTAAATAGTTCTTTACATGCGTTGGTCCAAGTTCATGTAGGTTTTTCTTTTTTTTTCCTATTCGAAGGGAGTGTCTCAGGCGAACACATTCTTATCGTCTGGGCACCTGAGCGATCTCTTTGCGAAACTTATGCGGGCGATTTTTGATCCAGCAATATGCCATAGCATATTGAAGATTTAATTTGGCGTAGCTCCGATGTCCAGTTTGCGGAAAATATGTGTATGAGGTCTTTCATTCTTATCTTGCAATGATTTGCATCATCTGTTTAAAGGCAAGTTTAGTTTGATTTATTTGATTGTGAAGAACTCTATAAGGAAAACTGGCTCGTATTCTCATAACGCATGGGAAAAACCACGAAGACGGCCCGTTTCCCTGTAATCGTACCCAGATAGAACTACCAGTGTTCAGCGACTTTACCACTTGGCCCCTAATCTCAGCAGTTAGTTAATTACCATCAAGTGAGCAGCTGTACCACCAGAAGACCTTTCAGTTATTATTGCTCTTTAGGTGAAATCATTATACTCTACTGTCATTTATTTAAAAATCAGTGTTTACATAGTTGCAAACAGAATTTACAGTGTACAGAGTTTATGAATATCATTCTTAGAATACTGAAATGAAATAACGGGGAAAGTAAATGTTAACTACTGCGAGAGATTGTGCTGTGTTGACAGTATATGAAAATATAAGCATATATATGCATATTAATTGAGAATCAGTATTAAATCTTCATACCATAGCTGCTGAAGAATGTTAATAAAGTGTTAAAAATAAATTAACCGTTAGCAAAAAATATAGTCCTTTTTCAGTACTAATTGCTTTAAGCTGATTTAAATTGTCACAGTTTCTGAAAGATAAGATTTAATTTATGCTTTATTTATATTTAATTTATGTCTTAATTTTGAACTTTTCAGGATCTGCGCGGTTGTTTTCATGGATCTATAGCATAAAATGAAGATCCTGTGTAATTTCGCAACCAAATATATAATGATTTGTAGTGCTTGCTTCTCCACTTAGACAATTATCCATGTCTGAATAATCGTATTGACCAAAACGAAATACAGAAGTCACAAGTGGACCATGAGCTGTGTAAAGTAAGTACAATTGGATCTTTTAGGCTACACGCTCGCTTCTTGGGACGCATTGATATTTGCCTGCGGGCGCGAGTTGTACACCCTTGGGATAGATAATACTTACGTGGCATCGTAATGTTGAGAGTGGTAAACCTGTACTCTGCCTCTGTCGTCCCTGCATCGCTATGGGCTGAAACTCTTAGAGTGTATTCTCGGTTAGGAGCAAGATGTCTGACATCCATAGATGTCTGGGAAGCATCCACTCTTTCGGCGACTACTTTCCACAGACCTTGAAACCGAAAGTGAACTGAAAAGTGCAGGATTGGACAGCCACCGCTGGACCATGCTCCAAAATGAAGAGTCACAGATGTTGAATTCACAGTAATAAAAGCATCCTTTTGAGGAGACACCGGAGCTGCAGAGAAAGAAATGTTTTCTCTTCAAATGCTCTCCATATTCAAACATTGCACGTGAAATAATAATGCACAATTAAAAAATATATTGAAATTTTAGTCTGAAACATTTAGGCGTTAAACGTTTTGGAAACTATTAACTTCTCAGAAAAAAGTATTTTCTTTTCTTTTATACTTTTATTAAAAATCAGCCGCTTTTTGTTAAATTTGCTGCAAGTTAATTTAAATGGAAACGAATTACGAGATACAACAGTTAAATATTAAAAATATTTATTATAGGACTAATGAATATTTTCTAATATAAAATTTCTATTAACGATTAGGAAAAAATCAGTCCTGCCTGCCTTCACATCAGTCCCTTTTTAGTTTAACGCATTTGCTCCAGTGTTTCTTCCAATGCAAAAAGCTGATATGAAAGTCATGCAAATTTATACACTTCAAAACCGTTGTCGTGTTTCTTTTAATGTCTTTAAGATCGTTATTATCGTCATCTTTTTATTACAGATTTCACCTTTGTGTAAGGAAAAAATAATCCATACTGTGCGAGATCTTGTTCATAAAGCTGATGTATAAATTTAAGATCTTTTCCCCCTTTTCTTTACTTTCTTTCATTTTCCCTCAAATATTTAGTTGATAATACTGAATGAAATGGCTCATTATCGCGTTGTAAGATTAAATCTCTCGTCTCCATTTTTACTTGCACAACTCTGCCCCTTAAACGATCAAAACTAAACTTGCACATTGGTACGAATTCTTAGTATACAATCACAAATACTCCCGAAAACATGTTCAACCACTTTTGAAACGACGACTTCATTTATAAATACGTGGTTATGATAAGAATTGTTCTACATACACAGCACGCAATTTCTTAAAACTTTGACATTTTTTCGCCCGATTTAATAAAAAAAATTCCTAATTTGATGGTATCAGCCGTTTCTCTGATATATATATCTCTGATATATATAGAGGTACTAATTTTGTTTGAACCTCTAACTTTGCACCCCTGAATGCTAAAGGGTAGGTATATATAAACTACAATATACTTTGTTATGCCCATATAGGTTCACACCGGTGTCAACATTTTCTGGAATTACAAATGAGTTCCATTTATTAACAGCCGTACCTCGAATTAAACCAAAAGAAAAAGGTTGTGAATGCTTTTTATACTATGCATTTTATTACATATCAATAAAATAAATAAGCAAAGCATACTAATTATTCTGTTACATAATACTATAAAATAATTTTGATACAGAGGATGTTTACACATTTTAATAATGACCTTGGGGCCGTTTAATTAACGTTTAAACTGTAAAACTTTTTTTTTAATGTTCCATCTAATAGTTGTTTTCTTATGTAAAGTCAGAATCATGATTTCAAAGCTAGAAGTACTTTTCATGAAATTTACAGGAATATTGATTTCTATCTCTTTTCCACTACTTTCCATAGTCCATAATTCTACCACTTTTCATAGTCCATACGTTTAGAAAGAGCTCATTTCAAGAGACCAAAGGCACAACAGTCCGTAGATGAAACATCAAGGGACTTCACAGGAATACGTTGAAAATGTGTAGGTGCAATACCTGTTTCAGTCTTCATTTTTTTCAAGGAATGTAGTGATACTTTTCAAGTACATTTTGTTGCTTTGTATTCATGAAGTTTCACTCTTTCAAAGTCTTTGGGGTAAAGAAATGGAATTTTTTCTGAATATATCAGACGTGTAAGTTTCTCATGATAGTACGTAAAGTTGATTTTAACATTTTTTTCAACTCATCCTATCATCATTGTAAGAGAATCTTGCGACAATCACACACCTCTTAATGAAAACTTTTTTTTGGATTGACGTAACGATATTTGTTTTGAATAATAAATTGACTTTTCTTTTTGTTGCAGTCACTTAGGTAAACCCATACTTCATCAACAATTAAAATATATTTTCATTTATTTTCTGCTAAATAATTTTCATGCAGGGTTCCACAAATTGTTCTGCATTGAACCAAACGCTTTGGCAAAAGCTAGTAAACGTTATATTCTTTAAGCTTTCTTTAAGTTATAAATTTTATTTTTTCTACTTCGTTTTTGTTGTTAACAAGGATTTAACTTTAGAAACATTAAAAACAGTATGTACCTTTTTCGGGGATTCATTTGATGTATTCTTTCCATGTAAAAATAATGATTGACGGTTTTGCATTTTCCGATTAATAATGTTGCTTATTTTGCAGTTAGAAATTTTAATACTTTACCTTTCACAACGCTTTGAATTCTGGAATAGGAATATTTTTCTTCGGAAAGCACAAAAACATGTTCTCTAATTCACAGTTTCTTTACAGGCGACATTTTGAAAGAAAACTAAATTTAAAAGTACCAAACGATATTTCTCGTTTCAAATATGCTCTTGCGAGAAATTTTTATTCCAAAATATTTGCTGTTTTTTAATTCTTTACCGAAATTGTTCTAAAAATGTGTAAATAGCCTCTGTATTTCAGGCTGTAAACAGAGACCATCAACAAATACTGATGAGTGAATTAGTAAATTTCTGATATAACAAGCTGCATTACCAACCATGAATTCCAGAAATTAGATTTTAGAAGGATACATGATAGGCCAGCATGTATATTTACACACATAACAATAAACTGCAAGGCAAAGATGGAAATCTTTGTGCCGATATTACAGAATAATACGAAGCTTAAAATAAATAGGAATTTAAAGAATGCAAAGGAGCTGAGATAAATGTGGAACCATTAAAAACGTGTTACAGCCTAAAAGTCTGGTATATTACGGTAAAATCTAAAGTCGGAATCACGAAACGATAGTTAAGTTAATAATTTGATGTGCCGAACAAGGCAGCGAATTTTGATGCCAACATATGTTCTTATTTCTGCATAAATTTGCTTTCGTCCATTTGCATAAAATATCTCCCCCCTGCGTTTGAAGACTTTTTTCCACATCCAATATATGAGTTTTCCCCCTTTCAAAAATACGAGTTTTTAAACAATTACGCTTTATAATTTTAAAGTGAACACCTATACTAAAGTTGAACTAATTTTATATTCAAACCCATTTTAAGTAAAAAAAGCTAAACCGCTACATAAAATTTAATAGAGATATTAATGTGAAACGTTCAGCTTACAGTCATCATTAACCATATGTCATGCAATCTTTTGTTCATATCATTAAACAATTACCTGCTCCTTTCGTCCTAGCAGATATAATTTCACTTGGTTCACCAGTTCCTAAGCTGTTAGTAGCAGTCATATACAACCTATACCCAGTACCACACCGCAGTCCTTCGAGAGTATACTTATTCCCACTGGTACTTAACTTTTGTTCTTTCCAGCCGTCGCCACCACCTTCTGTTTTGTAATGCAATATATATTCTAAAGGGAAGAAATTTTATACATCATATATTAAGTATTAGAAAAATTACCATTGTTTATAATTAATAACACCTGCATTTTTATTGCAGCTATTTTTACTATTGATTAATTCTATTTCGAAATACGAAGGCAATAGAATATATTTTATTGCAAAGTATTAATTTCCTTTTGTTGGGAATTTCTGTTTGCCCCGAAGTTGAAACGTCACGTTACTGAAATCTTCTTATAAGAGTATGTGACGTTTATAAATAGTACCAAGGTGACGATCTGCATTTTACGTGTCAGCACCTTGTGAGCTTACCGCCTTTCCGTCGACACCCTTCGATGCCAGCTACCTTTTCCTGAAAATTTTGCAGCATTTCTACATGCTATGGTTCCTATGGGGCGGCAGTCAGTTTCCGCGCTAAGTTACTTAAGACTGCTGAAAGGTCCCATATTCGTTTCCAACCCAAGTTAATTGTGCAAACTTATCTCTTGGTATGATTTCTTGCTTATCACGGTTTTGACTATCTGAATAGTTGAAAACAATAGAATTTCCTTCTTTATTTTTAATACTCATTTCTTCTGCCTGACACGTTTTTAATTTGATATATATATTTTTTAAATATATATAGCCAAATTATTTTAAATCTGCACTCCAGAGTTCCCTCTGAGCTGACGCGAGTGCGCGCGCAAGCCTTTAAAACATTTTGCGCGCAAATAAACACGTCACTAATTAAAATAGTAATAATACTTACATTTTTGCATTGCTTTTAAAATAAATCATATTAAATATATTCGTCATGTTTAATGCGCGCGCTTTTGTTAAGCCATATAGCTGTAGGAAACGGCGCTACTGCGCTTGCGCTATCTCTTAATGTGATAAGTCAACACAACAAAATTGCTGTTTTATGATAAGTCAGCGCAACAGAAGAAAGACAGGACACTGGAATGTGACGAAACGAGCAGTCGTTCCATGTGATACATGGAGACAATAACGAAATAAAATACGCTGCATACTAGTACAGCTCCTCCTAACTTCTCTTAGGAGGTGTTGGATAAGTGCGTTTTGCTAAACAGCGACTAGCACATAGTACGTCTTTGGCAGGTGTAGCTAACAACATATGCGTTTATACAATGCACTGTATGCGCATATGTTTATGCAAAAACACTGAACGATTTTGTGAAAAGAAGAAAAACAGAAAGTGATTTTAAAATCGAATAGCTTAGTTAAAAATATGGTCAAATATAAATGAAACAGAGACACGTACCAATAAAAGTAAATTACGAATTCCTCGATAGGAAATATTTTTATACGAGACGTAAAGTGGGAACGTCTGTACTTACTGTCGAGGAGGATATTGAAATAATGATTTTATTAGAATAGAAAAAATGAACAGATAATTGGAAAGTAGATTTTTAAAACGGAATTTTATTACATCTCGAGTGGAAAGGGTAACAAAACGAAGAAACAAAAATTCCTTGCTACTTCAAACAGGATTAATACGTTTATTAAACGAAATTCCGAACGAATGTAAAATAAAATCCGTTCGCAAAGGAATGAAAATATTAATTGATAACGTATTACTAGAAATTAAAATAAACATTTATTTGACTCTGTGCAGGATATAAATGCTCATAGGGCAAAATATTTTAAAATTCAAGAAAATTGGGAAAGTGAGGGTTATGTTTTCAGAAACTATTAATTCCATGGTAAGACCACATTAAAAAAGAGCTCAAGGCATCTACTTTTCACACTTTAACTGTTGATAGTACTAATATTTCTATCACCAAACGTTTCATACACTCAAAATTTATATGTCAATAGAATAATCAGCATAAAACTATATTTGGTGGAATAAGATCAATTAAAACATTGTGATGCTTTTCCAATTGTTTCTTGCAGTACTGCAATTACTTCAATTGCTGTTCTATTACTGCAATTAAATTACTGCATTCTATTACTCTAATTGCTTCAATTGCAGTAATAGAATTCTACAGAATAATCTATTTTTTATAATTATTAATTTGTTATTTTTATAATTTAGTATTTTTTTATTTTTATTTATTTTTTATAATTAATTAAAATATTTATTAAGAAAAAATGGTTATGCTTACTTCTGATAGGGCAACTGTTATATTGGGTAAGTGAAATGGAGTAACAGCAAAACTCAAAAAAAAATATACCACATTTAGTTCAACACCATTGAGTTGAAATTCGTGAAGATTTGGGTATTTGCGTTGTTTTAAAAGAAGTCAAATCAATGAGCGATACAGAAACTTTGATGAGGATAATATAGATCGCATTTTCTAGATCTGCAAGAAAGCGAGATAAATTTCAAGATATTGCTGTTGTTTCAGGAAATGAAGTTATTACCTTTTAACTATTAAATGAAGTTGGGTGATTAGGTAGACATTCTGAACTGAGAGCGATGAGTAAAAATTATGAAACATTAATTAACCGTTTTAACGAAGATAAAGCAAACAATCTTATTTATAAATTTACATGTTATGAACGATGTTTTTGTAGAACTTGCAGCATTGTATAACATTTTTGAGCTTTGTAACCTCGTTCAAGAAACTAGAATCGTTGACGAGAAAAAACGAAGTAGTTGCTCATCTATTATAAGGGCGAAGTTGGAATAAAATGTTGCAGCCAAAACCAAAGATGGTGAGAACGCAATCACCATGTACGCGTTCTTGATAACGGTGAAAGGTTCTGGATTTTCTTGACAACTTGCATTTAAGTAGTTCATGTACAGTTAAATCTGATAAACCGATTTATTAAGTATTTTTTTCAAACAATGTACACTTTGAAATTTTCCAGAAATTTCCCTTAAAATACCAGCTATGCTGAAAATTAGGCAGAAAAACAAATTATTTTGACGAACAAAACTTTGGAGAGCGATCAGACATAGGTCTCTTAAGAAGAAAACACCTTTTTTTAAAAATGGCATAAGTGACAAATTACTGTTATTTCTTAAAAGTAATTTAAAATTTATATTCGCATATCTTTTTTCAAACTTAAGGTGATAATTGTACGTTACTTCCAAGTATTAAAATATCAATCAACTTGCCATGCTTCTTAACGTCATTAGAGATAATATCAAATATTAAAAACGTCTAAAAACATAAGCGAAAACACTGCACGCAGATACATAAGATACTTATAAAAATAAAAGTACCCAGAATTTTACATATAAAAAGGACAATTTGAGTACTGTTAAACAAATTTCCTGTAACGATAGAAATCTTTACTATTAACAAAAGATAAACAACTTGCTGATCAAAACTTCAAATTTCAGCTATTTTATATTATTACTATGAAAAATTTTTTGAATAAATATTCTATGAAAAAATGATTATTAGTTTGAAGATTTAACCGACATCTACACATCTCAATGGACGTCAAACCGAATCTGAAAAAGCACTTGTTGAAGTCGGTATGATTTGCAAGACACTATGCAAACTTAAAATTTGTCCAAAAATGCCTTATTTTTCTTGGTTGGAGGGGAGCTGTTCTAGTGAGCATTGCAAATCTAGTGGCAAATCTAGTAGACATTGCAAATATTAGGACCTTCAGGATTTCAGCTATCTGTATGTATTCTTTCAACATGATGTCGAGATAATCATATCGGACATTATTGTCAATTTAACCATAATATCTTCACAGAGAAAAACTTCTATTT
The DNA here is from genome assembly GCA_000611955.2 of Stegodyphus mimosarum. NCBI lineage: Eukaryota > Metazoa > Arthropoda > Arachnida > Araneae > Eresidae > Stegodyphus > Stegodyphus mimosarum. The sequence goes on along the minus strand of KK119267.1, from coordinate 295,520 downwards.
GTCTATTAAAAATAGATAAATGATATAGACATCATTAATACATTATCACAAAAAAATGAAACACTGTCTTTTAGAATAAATGCAGTTTAAAAGTCGTCTTTGAACTTCTTTAAATTAAGCAGTAATTCATATTTTGGAAAACAAAAACTTTTAAATACCAGGTGATAAATTATAGTCTTCAAATTCGATTAAAGGATTCTGTGTGCATAAATATCTATTAAATCCTATTTACAATGTGTGTAAAATTCGGCCATCTTTCAGTGTAAAATTACATCTATAATCCTTGGAAGATTAAGATCAAATCTATTAAATTATAACTGTAAAACAGAATAGAGTTACTGAAATAGTTTCATTTGATTAAAGTGTTAAGTGAACGCAATCTATGTAACAAATGCTAATTTATTTATTAAAATTATTACAAATCATTTATCGTCTCCGAAACTTATCTCTTAGAGAAAACTTATCTCTTATAGTTACTACTTGCTGTATTATACCCAATATTTACAATAAAAGAGTTTTATTTCTGTATTTAAGTGCAGTGATATACATTGTATCAATGTAAGTTATTATCAGAATGGACAATTTCAGTATAAATAGTTCATGATTTTGTAATTTCTGCACAGCAATTACAATTCGAATTCTTTAAGGAATTTTTTAAATTGTAAATCCATTTCTGCCCAAATTCAGATAATTTTTTCATATCATTCCTAATAAAAAGCTAAATTAAAAAAAATCGAGAATTAAAAATAACAGTTTAAAATAATTCGACAGTTCAGTTACAAGTTTAAAACACCTTAGAACTGAATAAAATATTTTAACTTTTATAAAGTATCAGAATACGATGAGTTTTTTTGAACCATTCACCAATGTTTCAGGCATTTAACTTACCTCTTATTCCTATGTCGTCTAATTGTCTGTCCCAAACCACAGTCAGAGACGTTGATGTCACAGAATGGAGGGTTAAAAGCGGTGATGTAGGAGGTGCTGCAAAACGACAGAACTCATAATTAAAAAGAAGCTTATATTATTCGCTTAATCTAATTTCATCAGTTTACACTTAAAATTTTCTTTGAAAATTTATCTGCATGTCAAAGCATATCAAATAAAATGTAGCACAAGCACTAATTTGATCCAGGTTCTAAATCCAAAGTTATAGCGTCGAAACCAAATCATTTATATCTTTTATGTGTATGCTTAAATTATATTTACAAATAACAAGCTGAACGATAAATCAGTGGAATTGATATAAATGTCTTGTGCATGATAATTTATGAATATGTATAAAATAATTATTAAAGGAAACTGCAGATTATTCAACCGTTTAAGGAAGAAAAATATTTCATTCATTTAGGGGCATATTTTCATGTAGATTATATTACTCATTAAAAAGTAAATGCTTCACTATGTACACCATCTATGAATGTTTTTTTTTTCAATAGCGGGCACGCAGCCGACTTCGGCTTGGCCACAGCGAAGGCCAGAAGTGGTGGCCACTTTATTATGGAGGCATAGGACGGACTGTTACAACCATGCCTTCTCCGGGGTTCGAGCCCAGGCCCTTTGGTAGCGCAGTCGGCTCCCCTAACCACTATCAGTCTGGGCGGCACCATCTATGAATGTAAGATAACGTAAGTTTACACTCGCGCAGGGCTAAACCGCCGCGCTTTATCATTTTTAATGCAACTCGTATCATAAATAACAATAATTTTATTTTAGAAATAAAAGTCAGTTACGAAATATATTATTGTGTGTATAGAAATTTTAAACAGTTTTAACTTTGAGAGACTCCTACCTTTTATTATTATAGCGATACTAATTTTATAAATTTTAAGAGCTAGCGGGACAGCAAAATCTTACAGAATGCTACTACGAATATATTAATTGCAGCTAATTTGCACTGGAAGAAACAAACTGTAGTTGTTGGTTCAGTTTGCATTTAATTGAATTAATTAAATGATTTAGGATTAATTAATTTCCCAATGTTAATTCTGTAAGATAAATTGAGTGAGAAAAGTGATTCTATTATTTTATTATGCAAAACGTTTGGCAGGTAGACAATTTATTGTAAATAATTTTCGCACATAAAACTGTAGTTTCTCCGCACATAGATCTTTTCCGTCACTTCTTTTAAAATAAATCAAAATTACTCGCTCAGGTTTTAAAATTGCCATATTATTCTTCAGTAAAAGCGTTTTCTTTATTACAAAGCCTGCAATATATTCGTCTTTTCCAATGAATCCTTATTAAAATTAGATGGAAATTACAATCAGAATTGTATGGGGGGAGATGAGAATTGGAGAGCAGAAGAAAATAGTTGATTTCCGCTCTGAAAAATGAAGTATCAGTACAACGGCGAAATTTTTAAATGTACATACCATTGGAACATACTATTCTAAATAAAGCACAAGAGAAGAAAGAATTTTTGGCATACATTAATACTAAATAACGCATTGATTATAAAATGTGACATAATTGTTTTATTGCTGGGAATATTCTTTTCGCAATCAGAATTTGTTTTACTCCTTTTAAAATGAAATAAACATATCTAGTTGCAGCTCTTGAAATTTCTGAATTCTTACAAGACACTCTTATTGACATGAGGATTCTCCGCCTCTAGTTTATAGCATTTCAGATTTCAAGTCGGTAACTTACATTTCTAGGATTTGTAAATAAATTAAGAATTTTAATTTCAGAGGAATATATTAGGCATATTAGAGACAAGTCATAGGCGACGGAGAATGGGTGCCCCTTGTGATATCCAGTGCTTATTGATATGACTTTAGGTTAAGTTGTATGGCCATACAAGGGCTAGATGGCGATACAACGGCTACATGTTTTGAAGACAGAGGATACAAGAGACATATTGCAATACTTGAATGCTAATTGCAAAGCCTGAGTGTCAATTGCAATACCAGAACAAAGAAATGTAATGTGTAAGACACAAAAAAAATATAAATATAAATAAAATACATATAAATCATATATAAACATAAACCGTAAATCATAAAATACATAGAAGACACTGCACATAAAATACATAAACAATACTAAGCAAATGTATACGGAAAATCAAAGCTTGCTCATAGTTCAGTACAGTTTCTATATCAAACAGGTTATTCAGAATTCATCAGTTATGGTTGCACTGACTTAATCTAAAACAAACAAGGAAGGCCGAAATAACAAAATAACAGAGACAGAAAACAGTTGCTCTTGAATATTTCCTGAAACGCCCTTAATCAAGTTAGGGAAAAAGAAACAGGAACTAATTTTAAGTGGAAGTGGCTCTTCATGGCTGGAATTCATTGTACTCTTTCATACAGAAAAAAAAAGTTTCATTAAGCATAAATAAACAGGGAACTAACGTCACAAATTCTTCGCTGAACTGTAAACATTTTAAATGTTTAGATGCAAGTTTTCTGAAATAAATAATTAAGAGTAATATATTCAATATATTAAGAATTATTAAGAATATGTTAAGAATAAAATATTAAAAAATTATTACCAGCTTCTAGTGTTGTGGCAGAAACTTCATCTGATCTAGGACCAGCTCCTATGTTGTTATAAGCTTGTACGATTACTTTATATTTAGTAAGCCTTCGGAGATTTGTCAGATAGCTAAGTTCTTGTCCATCTGTGGCTTCTACATTCTTATACTGAAATTGATCATCAGTATCAGCAACTTTGTAACCGATGTAATAGCCATGAATTGTGCCATGCTGCAAATCTTTGCGGGGAGCCTGTTTTAAGCGTACAAACATTAATCAATATAACCTGTAAACTTAAAATACAATGTTTGTTACTAAATTTTACAATCATTTTGATTCACCTGGCAAAAGCTGTTTAAAATTATTAAATAGCAGGTAAGATCGATTGGCCCTTGAATTAGAAATACAGATATGAAGAGATTCATTTACTTTGAGATTAGCATTCCAATAAAACAATACAAGGATAGTTTGATTTCTCTTTGCATGCATTAATATCTATTCGAAAACAGTAGTAAACCTTAATAGAAATTAGTAGTGTCATCAGTGTAGTAGAAATCAGTAGTTAATTTTAAAACATTTAAGAAAGAAGAAAATGTTTTTAAAAGCTAAAATTAATAAATCATACCAGGAGAAATCTATCATTAAAAGCAAATATTCACAAATTTAGAGAGATTAACTGGAGTAGAAAAATTAGCAATGAAAATATTACTATGTATTCGCGCTCAAATATGTAGCAAAAAGTGACGAAATCCATTCCTTAATTAATGAAAAAGTATTAATTACGTAGCTGAGAACTAATAACTTCATAATATTAAATTAATGTTTTGTTTATAGCATAAAAATAATCTAAAAATGAAATTCTGAAGAGCATTATTTTAATAGTGTTTTCAAAGACACTAGAACGAGACTTTCAATCGGAAGAAAATACATACATCATACATTTGCGAAAGATTCCAAGGTGAGTAATATGCAGTGAATGAAGTATAAGTCTGAACGGATTTATTTCCTGCTCTCTAACGCAATTTAATTAATCTAATAATCATATACTGCCTGATGAATCATAAAAGGACATATTTGTTTTCAGGCAATGTTTGCAAGCAGTAAAATGTGTTCTTTTTTGCAGCAAAAATTAAATTGTATCATATTATGCATATTAAAAAGTTTTCTTCTCTTTTTCAGAGATGCATATATTAGTATTATAGAAATCCAAAAAAGCGTATAACTAATGTAAACTCTGTCTTCATGACAAATAGCAGTAAGTCGTCTTCAGCTAAAATAATAAGAATTCATTTATATCCTGCACTTAAAATAAAATTAAATATTTTCAATTCCCACTCTACTAACCTTGTAGGATAAAACATTTTTAACATACTATAAAACTACCTGACTTATGCTCAGAATTCAGTTTTAGGTTACGACACAGACGACGTTATACTATTAGAAAAGATCCTAAGATAATAGTTTTAGTAAAATAATGAGGGTAATAACTTATTCATATTTCAATGATAAATTCAGCTGCGTTTGCAGATGTTAAGTTTAACGTTTTTTCTACAAAGAATCAATCTCTACAATGAATGGCTCGAAATATGGAATTTGGAAAGATCGAATTGTAAAAATTAAATAACTGTCAAACTATTATATTCATTTTTAATCAAACATACTATTTAAATAAGCGTCTTTTACACATTCTATCAGATTTAATTTTTGTTAAATATTACTAATACTCATGCTTTAAAATCATGTCATAATGAAAATACTTTTTCAGAGTAAAATTTTCATTATAAAAGTTTGCTTGTTTTACAGTTTATAGTTACAGCTCGGATTATTGTGCGATTTCAAAGAACTGAATTTTCATTTTTTAAGTTCAGAAGAAAAACCAGAAAGCAGATCATAAATTATATGCAGTGTACGTTATATTCTAAGTATTGCTGTAGCAATATTGTATACAAGATAACGATTGGAAAATAGATTTAAGGAGTTATGTTGCCACAACAAATATGGGATAACACGGGAATGCTCTATACATACTATTACTGCCAACAGAAGGAAGATCAGGGTACAGTAAATGCTTTCAATTTAATTATTGTATTATTAATATTAATGCCGTTTTAATATCCTGAAGGATGAGGTCACAGTGGACGCCTTGTCGCGCATGCGATGAAAATGTCACCATTTACAACCCCAAGTATACTAAAAAGAAACGAAAAAAGACGATAAAAACTTTTCTTTTCTCTTGTTTCTCCAGTTTACTGGAGGTCGTAATTAATTACTTGGGGATTTTCGTCAAAGGTAAAAGTAAAATGAAATGAAAACACAACCAATTAATTGTTTTGAATTGTAACAGGAAATCGAAAATCAGGAATTCAGCACTCAAAGGATTAAGTTTACACGCAAACTCAACAACAGTTCCCTTTAAACCATCCGACTGCTTGAAAGAAATCGTAACATGTTGAATTTGTGTTTTTTCTGTGTTTAGGCTTAGAG